>JAJJWW010016731.1:0-564497 GCA_023531295.1 Papaver armeniacum
CTCTTTCATGGCGATTTTTCCCAATTCTCAAACTCGGCCTCTCAATCGGATCAATCTTGATTGATTCAGTTTGACAGTGTGCTAACTTAACTTCTCCGCTGTCTAAGGACGGATCTTCGATCCTTTCCCTTAGGGCCGAGATTTATTGGTTAGTGGAGTTTGATTAATCGCTTTTATTTATTTTCAATTTTTTAGGGTTTATGGTTTTTTACCTGTATTCACTTTATGATTACTGGAAGAACAAAGGCACGTTCATTGAGAATGCTACGGAATCAGCAACACAAACAGGGAGTAGCATCTTCATCTAATGAAGAAGTAGTAGAACGGTTTGATGGCTCAAAGGACCGGAGAGAAGATTCTTCCAGTGGAGCAAGTCTTTCTCAATAGAAGTAGAATACTACGACAAGATCAAAATTGTGAAGATTACGAGAAAGGGCGGGGAACGGATATCGGGCATGGCTAGCATTCCATCCACAGATGATTGAATGGTTGAAGAAGATAGTGGATGATTCGGAAGAGCACACGAGAGGATGACAAATGGAAGGAGAAGATGGGAGGAGACGTTTACTTAGCTCAGATTGAAAATAACGGTGAGGGCATTTACTTAAGAGTTTCAAGATTCGGACGGTCTGCGAAGGTAAAACCTTTAGTCTTTGCTTTCCTTGCGGTAAGAATTATCAGTGCTGGCAGGCACTCTCCCTTGTTTTGAACACATTTGTAACTCAAGACTCACTGCGCCATGGGAGTTTAGGGGGCAGTTTGAGGTCTGATGCTGAATTCCCAAGTTTATCACACCAGAATGAATTAAGGGGAGTGGTTAAAGTATCGAAGAATATAGGCTGGGGAAGAATAGCTGTGATGATCAAAAGGAGGCTAGGTTGGAATAGATATTTAAAGATGGATGAAGAAAATAAACTCACTGCTCTTGTTATGTTGGAAGGAAACGAATGGAGAAGCTTATGGAAGCCGAGCATCTGGGAGGAGAACGGTGTTATAATCAAAGTATATAAATGGCAAGGTGAAGAAATTCCAAAATTCCCAAGTATTCCACAGGGCCTTGTTAGGGAGATAACAGGAAGACCATTGCAGGATAAACATCAGGCTAGGAATCAGAATACGGTTCCTCTAGAGTTGGTTTGTGTACCGGAGAAATGGCTTAAGATTCGTGGCTTGCCTCTCAAATACTGGGGGGAGGTTACGTTTAAAACTATCGCAGAAACGTTAGGAGGGATGATTAAAATTTCAGATGAAACCTTAAGCATCAAAAAGGACACCAGAATCCACTACTTTAGGATGTCTGTAGGAGGCGAAATTGATAAAATTCCCACGGCAGTTGTTAAGGAGATAGGAGGAGTGAAGTTTGTTTTAACCATCCAGTGGGATGTGTTTTATAAACCAACACAGGAATGGGCTCAGCAGGAGTATATAAACAAAGTGGAACAGTTTGAGGAGAAGATTATGGAGTTTTCAAATCAAACTTCTACAGTCGATCATAACAAGGTGCAAGGAAATAATACCACGATGCAGGTACATGAGCAGGTGAAGGGAAGTAGAGACAATGGAAATATATGTGATGTTGATTCAGGTAGTCGAGATTCTAGGCACAGGAGAACACAAAGCCCTGAGCTTGGACACGCAAATCTGGAAGCAACAGAAAGCAGTTGGAGGTCAAATCGAAGCACAGGTTCAAGAATAATTACCGGTTCCAGATACACTCCACTTGAGAACGATGAAAACTCAGTGAATGAGACTACGGAGAATTCTTTCTCCACAGGAAATTCTCATAGAATTCTGCTGGAGGATGCAGTGGTGCAGAATTTAGAAGAGGTGAAGCAACATGCTGAGGCAGAAGAAGATAACCTAATAGAGAACACGGTTCAATCTTTAGTTCAAGTGGCTTGCAGTTATGGTAATATTAATCAAAAACAACGCAATACTTTGAGACATAACATGACTGCATTGGTTTATCGTTATCGGCAGAGATTTAAAGGAGTAGAGAATGCTGAGATCGCGGAAGAGGGAGGCGACAACAACAATGAAAATGTTTCAGAAGGGGCAGATAATAATATAGAACATGAAGAGGAGAATGACTTTGTGAATGGGAATGTTGAAGAAACAAGCAGTGTGGAAGGAATTCGTGCGGCAAGGGAGAAAATAATCACTAATGGATTTTAGAATCTTATGTTGGAATATAAGAGGCATGAACGATTTCGACAAGCAAGTGTCGGTGAAGAACCTTATTCATTCACAAAGGAGCGCAGTTTGTTTGATACAGGAAACGAAAATGCAAAGCATGACTGATGGGTTCGTTCGTCAACTTTGGTATGACGAGAATTTTGGTTGGAATTTCATCCCTTCAATTGGAAATAGCGGAGGATTGCTAACTATTTTGGACAGCAGTAGATTTGAGAAGATGGATGAGAGGCTTGGTTTAAATAATATCACTGTTTCTTTATCGACAAGAGTCAATGGATTTCAGTGGGCAGTTGTTAACGTGTATAGCCCATGTGAACATGAACCAAGAACGGAATTCTGGCAGGACATGTATGAAGTGAGGAATTGGTGGACAGGGCCTATTTGCATAGCCGGTGACATGAATGCATTCCGTTCTAGTGAGGAAAGGAATCGAGGTGATGGTGATAGTAAATGTCTGACAATGTTGAACAATTATATTCTGGTTAATGAGTTGATTGACCAACCTCTGATAGGTGGTGCATTTACGTGGTCAAACAATCAAGTTAACCCACTGCTGTGTAGATTAGATCGATTCCTTTTTAGTCATGAATTCGAGGAGGCGTTTCCGAATGCGTTACAGGTGGTTTTGACGAGAACAATTTCAAATCATAATCCAATATTGGTTATTTCTGAACCGGTCATGCCTTCTAAACCGTATTTCAAGGTAGACATGGTGTGGATTGAACACAAAGATTTTGTACGAGAATGTGAAACCGTGGTGGAGAGCTTGACTTACTCGCGCACAGTGCAAGTACTCGTTTCTTTTTAAAACTTCAGAATTTGAAGCATCTAATTAAGCCTTGGAAAAAGCAGGAGTTTGGTCATATTTCCAGAGATAAAAATGAGCTTACAACTAGAATACATGAGTTAAATATTATGGAGGAAACGACTACGCTTCTCCATTCTCAATTGGAAGAGAGAACTTTATGCAAGTTGAAGCTGAGGAATATTGAAACTATGGAAGCAAAGAAATGGCAGTTGAGATCGAAACAAAACGACTTTAGGTGGGGAGATTCGAATACTAGATACTTTCATAGTATGGCTAGTGCAACGAAGAAGCGGAATACTATTGCAAAACTTCAGGTCGGTGGAGAGGACTGTTTTGATCTTCATATAATCAAGGAAGAAATTCGAAGCTACTATATAAACCTGTTTACTCAGAGGGACGAGGTGAACTCGAGTATGGAGAATTTACATTTTCCGAAACTCACAGGTGGACAGATTGTGGCTTGAACGCGAGTTTACTGAAGAAGAAGTTTGGGAGGTGGTTAAGAAAATGGGGTGCAACAAAGCACCGGGGCCAGACGGTTTCACTGCTGAATTTTTTAAGAGTTGCTGAAGTACGTTAAAGGAGGATTTCATGAGGCTAGTTAATGACTTTCACAGGTTTGGTTCCATAGATTGGCGTTTTAACTGTTCATTTATCACTCTTATTCCAAAAAAGGAGGACTCTTGCACTCCTAAAGACTATAGGCCATTAAGTTTGATTGGCATGGTTTATAAGATTATCTCAAAGCTTCTCACCATTCGTTTGAAGACGGTGATGCCAAGGTTGGTTTCTGATTTTCAAGGGGCTTTTATTCATGGCAAACAAATACTAGATGGTGTTTTAATTGCGAATGAATGTGTCGATAGCAGGCTGAAGGCTAGGAAACCTGGAATTCTTTGTAAGATTGATATGGAGAAGGCTTTTGATAATGTTAATTGGAATGCATTGTTCACAATCTTGCAGAAGCATGACTTTGGAGGTAAATGGATATCTTGGATTAAATGGTGTGTAACTACTACTCATCTTTCTGTTCTTGTGAATGATGGTTCTACAGAAAAATTTAAACCAAGCAAGGGTTTACGACAAGGAGACTCTTTATCTCCGTATCTTTTCCTTTTGGTGGTGGAGATTCTTTCAAAACTTATAAATGATGCGGTGGAGAGAGGTCAGCTCTCTGGTTTCCAAGTGATGGAACATGGTTCTATTATTTCTCATCTTCAATTTGCGGATGATACTTTGATTTTCATTGATGCAACAGTGGAGGAAGTTAGACGTCTTTTCGTCATCTTGACTGTCTTTGAAACCATTACGGGTTTGAAGTTGAACCTAGATAAGAGCACTATGATTATTGTTGGAGCTGAAGGGGTAATTGATGATCTTGCCAGAGAACTCGGTTGTAAGACAGAAAAGCTTCCTTTCACTTACCTTGGAATGCCAATTGGAGCTCATTGGCGTAGCACTTCAGTGTGGGATCATGTTTTGCTCAGAATGGAGCAAAAGTTGGCAAATGGAAGAAACGTCAACTTAATAAAGTAGGTAGGTTAATCCTTATTAAGAGTTGTCTTGCAAGTTTACCTATCTATTATCTTTCGCTTTTTCATCTTCCGGTGAGTGTGGAGAAGAGAATGATTAAGATTATGCGTAATTTCTTGTGGGGCGCGGTGGAAGGTAGAAGGAAATTGGTATGGGTTTCTTGGAAGAAACTTTGTATGCCGAAGGTGAATGGGGGTTTAGGTGTGAAGAATTTGAGGAAAACAAACCAATCTTTGTTAATCAAGTGGATTTGGAGATTTTCGAAGAACAAAAATAGTATATGGAGGAGGATAGTGAATGAAAAATTCTCTTATAATTCTAATCTTCTAATTCCTGACGTGGACAGTAATCCTCAAGGAAGGAGCCTTTGGAAGAATGTTACTAATATGGTGCCATTAATCCAAAACATGGCGAGTTTCACCGTAAGGAATGGGAAGGGTATTCGGTTTTGGAAGGATCATTGGATTGATAGGGGTATCTTACAAGATCTCTTTCCGGTTGTTTTCAAGGCAGTAAGGATGAAGAATGCTACAGTTTCAGACATGATTGTGAATGGGGAGTGGGTTTGCGAATTCAAGAGGCATTTAAATATGAATGAGCAACTAGAATGGGATTTACTGAAGCGTGACTTACATTATGTGCCTGTTTTGGGGGAAGAGGAAGACAAACTAGAGATCATGGACAATTTCAGTACTTCGAATTGTTATGAGAAACTCATAGGTGACTTGGAGGAGTGCGGCTTCAATCAATTTCTTTGGAAGTCTCATATTCCCAACAAGGTTAGTTTCATTTTGTGGGCTACTTTTCATGATTCTCTCCCAACTAGGGATATGCTGCGTCATCGTGGTGTTGACATAGAAAGTGAACAGTGTGTTCTATGCAATAATGTTAGGGAATCATGAGTCATATGTTTCTTCATTGCACGTATTCTTTTGAGATATGGAAGTACTTCATTGCAGCCTTCAAAATTGCTTGGCCCATGCCAAGTACGTTGCTTCAATTATTTGAAGCTTGGACCACCAACGTGCTGCGTGGTAAAGGAAGACAGGTATGACAAATATTGCATTATGCGATTTGTTGGGTTTTGTGGAAGGAAAGGAATGGAAGGGTTTTTGGAGGTCGACATAAGGGTGTGCAAGAAAGTATTGATTTGGTCAAGCAATTGGTAGTTTTATGGTCTTGTGATAATGACACTTTCAAGTATGTTGATCCAAGTCTCATTTGGAGTAATGGGGATACTCTAATGTGTATGTAATTGACCTTGGATTATCTTGGCTCTCTTTTTCTCTTTTAATATAACCTTCTCTTTCGAAAAAAATGGCTTTGTATACGTTAAAATTTAAGTGTATTGCGATCATCTTATTTGATCTTTTTGTTTTAAAATATTGGCGCCTGTTTAATTGTTTAATTGCAGTGGAGAAGTGATTTTGACAAAAATCGGAAATTGGTTATCAACCTAGAGATTACTCAGTTCAAAACAAAGCAACTGTTGGTAAAAAAACCGTATTTTGGGTGCTTTTCTTTTCAGATGCAATCTACACTCCGACCCACAGTTCTATATTTTTTCTACCCTTATGTGTGAGACTGTTGACAGTAATCATATATGTCCACACTTAGAGATTTTTGTAATGCATAAAGTTTGAGATCAAATTATGCTTTACCAGATTGTTTGGGTGCTGATGGTTTTACCGGTATGAGTTATGATTTAGTAATGTTGCATCTCTAGTAATCAAGCCTGTGCAGGAACCTTGAAAATTTTACGGAAAATGGGTCATTTGTCCAAATATTTTTAAAACCTGGTTCAAATGGACGAGTAAAAATTAATATGGGTGAAATAGACAAAAAAAAAATAGCAAGGATGAAACTGGATTCATCCTGACTTAAACTTAAAAAATAGCAAGGATGAAACTGGATGTATCTAAAAAAGAAAAAGTATTTGAAAATGAAACCTATTATAGGGGCTCCAAACATTTGGTTTTGAGGGCTCACAAGATGACAAAATCGGGTTATGAAATAGTAATCAACAAAACCCCATATCTAACTATTTTTTGTAATGGCTAAAATACCCTCCATGAATTATAAAATTAAATGTATTATGTTTTCTTTCTCTTTTCATTCATAAATCATGATGAAGATGATGATCATATACAAAAAACTAAATCTATTGTCTTCTTATTCTCTTTTCATTCATAAATCATGATGAAGATGATGATCATAAAAAAAAAAAAAAAACTATTATTTTTCTTTCTCTCTTCTTCTTGTCCGTCGTGATGAAGATGACGATCATAAAAAGAAAAAACTAAGAAAACCCATCACTTATTTTTGCAAAAAACAGTTTCAAGATCGTTTCTACGGTTGGGAAAATTCATATTTCCCCACCGTAGGCATCTCTGATTGAGAAAATTCATACTTCCCAATCAGACCTGTCTACGATTGGGAAAATTCATATTTCCCAACCGTAGACGATTCAAACTTGTTTTTCAAAAACCCAATTCGATCGATTCCGCTTATCCATGCATTGAAACCAATTAAATAAGATGGGTTTTTGATTTTTACCTTATTGAAGTCATTGCGGGTGGATTAAATGGTGTTAATCGATAATGATTTATTTTGAGAATTGACGATTAATCGAAGAAATAAGCGATGGAGGTGATGGGGAAGAAGAAAATGGAAGAAATAAAGGAGAGAAATGAAAACAAATTAGTTTTAGGTTTTCAATATTTAATAGGTTAAGGATATTTTAGTATTTTTCTTATGAATTAGGTCCCTTTATCTTCATTGTAGGATATTTGAATCCTTAGGAGCCCTCAAAACTCTTTTTTTGAAGCCCCTATAATAGGTTTCTTGAAAATAGGTAGGATGAAACTGTTTACATCCTGACTATATTTATATTTTTGTCCATTTAAACAGTATCAAAATTTAGATGTATTTTTCACTTAGGATTTGTTGATTTTGGTCTTTTTAACCAATTTTGTGAAAATTTTAAAAATTTATAATTGACAAAATTTAACGGATTTGAAGTTTTCAACCGAACCAAGTTAATTTGGTTTTGCACCGAACCGGTTGTAAAATGGTTCGGTACAGTTTCAGATTCCTAGAAACCATTCCCCATGGTTTCGGTACAGGTACAGGTACAGGTCAAAACCGTACTGTTCAGTACAGTATGAGCCTTTTGTCTACAGGAATGAACATATTTCTGAGAGTTACAAGTATAATTCTCTGAAGTAAATTTTGATTTGGATACTCAACATACAATTATATTGTACATGCTTGGTTGCATCCAAGTCTAAAGTTGTCTACTAACTAACAAAATTGCCCAGTGTGGGGAGTCTCAGACACGTATGAGGAGGTCTTCAATGTCAGTTATGCTACTTGAGCCACCTACTGATCCTTTAGCAGGAAGGCTCACAACCAGCTGACCACAGGCACCCATTATATCCTGACCCATTTGCTTTCTGATTGTCGTCCGAATATTATAGGTACCTCTAAGAATCTGTTGGAATTTTACAACTCCTTGATCAGTACTGGTACTGAACTTACTCAAGCTTCCAATTGGATTGAAAGGTATGAGATTTATAACCTGTTCCCAAAGAAAACACAATTTATTACATCAAACATTGAAAAAGCACAAGTATTATAACTTGAAAGATGATTCATGTAATCCTGTCAAGAAAACAGGTAAGACTGGTACTTATAAATCAAAATCCAAACAGGTTTTTCTAGCATCCTTCAAGAGTATAGAAGGAATCAGCAATTTTTCCATCTTAATCTAGACTTGAGAGTAGAGATGTCCTCACCACTTGGAAATTCTCAAGCAATTTTGCAAGATCATGGGCCTGCTGCTCGCCATCATTTACCCCTTCAAGCATGATATACTCGATGAATATTTTCTGTTGACTGATAATCAAAGAAAATGAATCAGACATATTCAACAACTCAGAATTGGAGTATCAGATTCATACCTTTTTTGTTGAAAGACATGTAGAGAATCCATGAGTTTATCTAAAGAAAAACTTGCCGCTGTGGGCATTATCTGACAACGAAGTTTTTGATCCGGTGCATGTAGTGAAACTGCCAAGTTTACACTTGGTAGATCATCGTGGAGCTTTCTGATAGCAGGAATAATCCCAACCTACAATATTAATCACAATGATTACACATAAATTCTGTTTTAACTAGTTATTGAATTAAGAATCTCAAGTCTACACGTTTTTGACTAGCAACATCCTTTAAATCCTTTAGCAGCAGAATTTGACCACTGAAATAAATGACAACTCTCATTATCCAAGATAATATCCAGAAAGATGGAGGCTACATTTTGTAAGTCATGGTATTAGTGTTCTTTCTATTAGGCCTATAGTCACTCTACCTACTACAACTTTCAGATGCCCAAGCATTATAGTGTATTTAAAGACTACGAGTATAAAGTATCAGTATGTTTGGCAATGATTCGTTTGAGATTGGGATATTACGTTATACATTTTGCAACGAACAACTTCAGAAGAATTGGCATTCAAACACAAATAATGTATTTTATAGTAGTATTTATTAACAACAAGACCTTCTTTGAAGTGTTTCACTTTTCCTTTCATTAAAATGTTCACTCGTTCTATGGGTATGGAAGAAGAAAATGTGGTTATTCTAACTGCAGTTCAAATAACTCGTGTGCAGAAAATAACAAGAGAAAAAAGAACTGTTGGGTTGCTAATTCTAGGTAAGTACCAAATAAAAATCTGCGAGACTTAAGACTTTTACTCAGCTAAACAAGCGTTTTGGAGGCTACACATCTGCTAACAAAAGATACTTCAACTCCCAAAATTATCATAACAAAACCCTATGCATGGCATGAATAGGATTTAAACGTTAGCAACTAGTTGTAGTCTACCAAACATGAACACAACTCTTTCGAAAAATAAAGAGGGATTATGAGCTATGTATATGCGGAGGACACACCAGCCAGTAACATGGAATAATTAGTAACATCAGAGTGGAAAATGAATGAAACTAAGTCAAGTCCGTAGTACCTACAGTTGATACAGTAATTTTCCTTGGTGATATCTGAAATGGGTATCCAATCATGCTCCTAACAGCTTCCACCACGGAAGTATAGTTGTTCAATGGTTCACCCATTCCCTGTTAACATTTCATATCAACAAAAGCCATTAGTTTTTGTGGACAAAAAGGTTACAACTTACATGCCTTGAAAGGAAGAGGATAAAGTGATCAACCAAATCCTCTCCAACAGTTATGAATTACCCATAATTTTCTAAATCACCATAACCAACAGGTGAAATCAAGCAAAACAAAAAGCTCAAAGCATGTGGCCACAAGACAAAACCAACTTTACCAAGCACATATACAACAGATATATCAGGCCTTGGTAAGTAATTGGGGGATGTTGTCCATCACAGGAATTTTATATTTTATGAAGTAATGCAAATGAATAAGAAAACAATTTTGCCAAAGAAACTATATAATTAATAATATTGTAAAGGAAGGGCAGAGGTTTCAACTCACTCTAAAAACCAACTAAAAATATGAAACTGAGTTTAGGTTCAAGGATCTTAAACCCTACTAAATATTTTGGGAAAGGCAGTAAGAGATAACTTCAAAGACGATTAGTCATTCATAATAACAACTTGCCTTGTCTTTAAAAAAATTGCACTTGCTCCCAAATCTCATTTTCGACCAGTTTCACAGTGTTACCAGTTTAAACATTTGACCAAGGAAAAAAAAGATAATCCGTGTCTTGTTCCCATGATATTAAAACTTCTTGAGTAAATATTGAATTGACCCAGTGAGAACTGATTATCATATTAACTAAGTCTGAGCTTGATAAATGATTTTATGAGCCCTGGCTCTAAGCCCTTACTCCAGGTTTATATAAGGCTGTCATAGACTGAGATTAAAATGAAATTATTTTCATGTCGATATAAAGTTGGCGCCAGCCGTTCCCAGATAGCGAGTCCATGTTGTATAGATATGCTTTTTAACCACTGTTTGCGCTATGTTTTGCGATTCTTTTACTAGTAAAGTCTACTGAAAAACTAGGATAAAGAGCTCCAAATTCCCTAAGAAAAATACTAAAGAACAATATGTTGTAATTCAAAAAAAGAAAGAGCCAAGTAAAGAAAGTTACATACCATGAAAACAATGTTCCTTATTTCACATATACGAGAAGCGTGGACCAATTGTTCCACTATTTCTCCTGATGATAAATGATTTTTAAACCCCATGCTTCCGGTTGCACAGAACGTGCAAGCCATTTTGCATCCCACCTGTGATAGAGAGAAAAATTGACTTAGGACTTAGAAGCCTATTATCATGAACCAGGCTACCGGCTGTAGTTAGCTTACTGATGTAGAGGATACAGCTGAAAACTATATGGATCAGTTCAAAAGGGCTAGATCTAAGCCCAAGAAGAGGAAAGCATAGTTGTTAAGAGTTTTAATAAGATAAATAACTCCTAGGAAGCGCTAAAGCTATATAAGGGAATGTAAGGTATAGCAGAATCATATGCCTTTTATTCATATAATTTTAATTTCGTGAGATTTATCTCTGTGTTATAGAGTTTAGACGAAGTTTCAACATTCCGCTCTCTTACTTACACTTCTTTTTAACAAATAGAGAGGAATGGAGTTTTATTAAAGAATTCATAGATGAGTCACTTTGTTTATTTAGAGTGAACCGATAAACTCGATTAGGGGTCCACGAATAAACAGACACTAACCTGAGATGACACACACAGGGTTGCCCTTACACCACCTGGGCGTGGCTTTCCTCCACACATCCCCAAACGAGAATCATATCTCATTATCACAGCTTCCACAAAAGCTCCATTCTACAAGCAAGAATAAGTTATGTCAGATTAGTGAAATTCACTATTACGTAATAACATGAGTAACCCAGTTCGATTTCATGAACGGACACAACGATGAACACAATATTGGTGGTGAAACATATGCATCTTTATTTGTGTGAGAATGCCGTTCATTGACATGTCTAGTAGTTCCAGACCTGATTTTGAGCATTGTCTAACCATTCAAAGGTATCAAATCTTAATTCTAGAATATTTGTACTGAGATGATCAATCATGACAACAAAGGGAAGGGCCGAACTTAAAGATAACAAATTCATAACTATCTCGCAATGCAAAAAGTAATATTTATATCAAATTTACTTATAATTAGTTAACCAATCAACTAAGAACACATTCGAAATTCAGATTCAGGGTTTTATATGACGCCTCACAAAACCCTGATTGACAAATTTAAAACGAGTTTGAGAGAGAGAGAGAGGGATATCGAACCTGCAGCTTTACAAGAAGCTTGGTAGTGACGTTGTCGAGTGATTCAAGAACGGTATCAACAGTTGAAGTAGAGGTTTTAAACTTAGATTGAAGTAGAGGGTATAGAGCTGATGGCAATGAAGGTATGTCATCAAACTTACAATTAGGGTTTTTAATTACATACCTGCACATTCACAATACACGGGTAATTAGCTAGACATATAAAGAATAAAAGAGAGATTTTAAGGAGAGAGTTGTGGTGTTGTTCTTACTTCCATATTTGAGGGATGAAGCTGGTATTGATTCCGGCCTTTTCTAATTCAGTTCTGAGTGCAGCTGAATCGAAAATCGATTTAAACGCCATTAATTTCCCCCGACTTTATACCTTCTACCTTGATTTCTGTTATCGGCTCCACTTCTCTAAGTTCGCAACAAGAGATCTTCTAAACTTCCAACTGCTGCCTTTTGTTTATGCCGCCTGACATTTCAACACGACAAGAATCCGTCCGTCTTACTATTGGTATACTTTAGCAGAGGGTGCGCGGCTCAATCGGCCATATTAGGTTAGGTTACGTTAGGGTCGGTACCATTTTATCTTTTGATTGGCTTAGTCCTATGGGCTAGATATCTAGCTGCTAGATTGACCATCCACGTCAGCATGTGCAACCTCCTAAATC
Organism: Papaver armeniacum; assembly: GCA_023531295.1. NCBI lineage: Eukaryota > Viridiplantae > Streptophyta > Magnoliopsida > Ranunculales > Papaveraceae > Papaver > Papaver armeniacum. Next base: position 12,503 of record JAJJWW010016731.1, read on the forward strand.
CTATGGGCTAGATATCTAGCTGCTAGATTGGTCATCCACGTCATCTGGGACCACAATAGAACGCTGTTTGGTTCAGCGTTTTAAATCTCAGATGTTAGATCGTAAAATTTATCTCCCTGCGCTGAACCGTTCGGCGTTAAGAACACTTTTTGAGCGCTGAACCATTCAGCGTTTCAATCTCGCTGATAGTTGAACTGCGAGCACTTGCTAGGAGAGAGAACTATCAACTAGCAGTGTTAACTTTTTTCCCATATTTTTTTCATGATTTACAACACTTTTTGGCAATCTAGTAGTTCAATCTAGCCCATAGGGGTTAGCCTTAGCCGCTTTACCGCTCCTTGCGTCCAATTATGCGTTTCTTTTACTTTTCTTTTTACAGCCGGTGGCCAAGGTACACACTCATACATGGTAGCCGATTGAGATTTCAAATGACTTCCGAAGAGTTCCCAGATTTATAGCCTGTTTGGATACAAAAGTAGAAGCAGAAAGTGCTTATGGACTTTCTGCTTATGGACTTCTCAGAAACTAAAAAGTGAATAAGTTGATTCGACAATTGCATGACTTTTAAGCAAAAAAGTCAATAAGTAAGTTTGGCAACATAACCAAAGTCAATAAGTAAGTTTGGCAACATAAATCATTGTAAAATTATTGTTATTTATGTTTGTTCATGTTCCTCCGTTTGTAAACGAACGACTCTTCAATTTTCTTATGGTTCAGGGTCAATCATACATGGTTGGTAGGTGGATCCTTGAACAACGATAATAATCCTTAAAAAGAAAATTATATAACCCATAAATACCAAGCATAATTCTTTTGCATTTGTACTAGTCTAAAATGGTTTAAAGTTACTAAAGTTAATACACATTTTTCATAATGGAAGACGATAATACATGGACATGCCTGGGCGAACCCCATCTCGGTAAGAATCCATGTCACGTCGTCTCCTTTGAGCTTCACTAGCAGATAAGTTGGCATAAGTCCCAGTTTCACAAATATCACTCGGTCCTTCACCTTCGAAATCCTAGTTTCTTCAAACGAAGGCATTGTGGCTAGGTTTGAACTTGAAGCTATAACTATTCTAACAAACAATGAAGAAAAATATCATAAATACCTCCTAATTAATGTAAAACATGTAAACTTCATCGTTTAATAATTTTAACATCCAAGTCCCCAATGCAACCAAAAATCAGAAAACAATATGTAGAGACAGATATTTTAAGGGGGGTTTAGATCTTAAACCCCAATTTTGATTTCTACTTTTGTAGATCTACGTCAATCACTATCAGTAAAGAAAAATTAGCAAACAAAAAAAAATGAAATAAGAAAACCAACATATATTAACAACGATAAAAGATGTATACAATCAGATCTCATCAACCATGTCGTGTTATGTATGTTTATAGAAGGATTAACTAGATAAAGATGATTTATTATTTTTGAAAGATATAAATTGTAAAACCGAATCAAATCAATCTCATAACAAAATTTCATCATCGATCTTACCATGAATAGTAATTGATGACAATAAGAGAAAAATAAATTACCCTAGTTATTGTTTCAGAGCTTGTTGTTTTTCTCTCACAGCTCTTCTGAAGAAATAAAATTAGTGAGAGTTAATACCGAGGAGAGTAATAAAAGATAAAGGGAAGGAAAAAGTAGATGGACACGGTTAACGAGGAGAAGCAGCTTTTCTAAGAAGTCGAAAGCCAAAAATCTCGGGTGCAAAAAAGGCACTTTTCGACTTTTAAAATTCCATTTGTAATACGCTTCCCACCCTAACTTTCTAATTTTCAACTTACAGAAGTCGAAAAGTAGCTTTTGTTTTCCTATCCAAACAGGCTATTACTGTTAGTCCATAAAGATTTTTGTAGATTCTCCCAATGTCTCATGTTATTGATTGGAGATATTTTTTAAAGCATTTAATTCTCTGGAACTCTATGTTATTGGATCGGGATTTCATAAGGGTCACTCCGACACCACTATTATTCGAATAAGAATTGAAAGTCACTGATTTGTACTTTTCAGAGATTAAGGGAAACTTTTTTAATGAAAACAGGCATGGTAGAAATCTCTCCTCAAGATGTGATATTTTGAGAGACTTGGAAATTTATGAAATATTTGTTTTTGAGAGTAAGACCATTTTTTTTTTAGTTGATGACCAATGGACCAACCATTTGCACAGTGATCTAGCCGACCTCATATGAATATATTGGACATCTCCTCTCTCTTCTTCTTTTCCCCCGTGTATACTGTTAATACATGAAAATAACTACCCCTTAGTAGAGCTATGGAGCCCCTAAAAAAAGGGTAAACACATTAGGTAACATGGGGACTTGTGGACTAAGGCCCAAGTCCAATAGGATATATTTATGGAAATAAGAAGGATATGGAAGGAATTAATAAGAACTAGAGGGTTATACTAGGAGGAATGACAATAATGATAAATAAAAACACTTCTATGACATGTAGCATAATGTCATGAGAAGAAGGATTTTGGGGAAAGCCTATAAAAGGAAGGACATAGTACAATGGAAAGCAATCTACCTCTCATACTATTAAAATAAATGTGTTGTCATTGTTGCTAGCACGTGCAGGACCCTTATCATCTTTACCTATCAACATTTGGCGACCATAGTGGGAGGCTCATCTCTAGTCACCATGACACGCCAACCAAACATCAACACGGGCGCGCTGGAGAATCAACCAGTCGATCAGCCGGTCAACCTTGAAGGTGAGAGAACATGAGTTGCACGCGGAGGAATAGTGCACAGTCCGATCATTCAAAGAGGAGGGGCGGAAGATTCGCAAGGAAAAGACAAATTACAAACTCTCGAAAGAACACCACCCGGTCGACCGACTTTATGAGACATGCAAAAAGAATTGTAGGATCATATCAGAAATGAGCAAGAACTAAAGAAATTAATGAAGGCGGTGGAAGCAGGGCAGGGCGCTACTAAAGAAGACACTGCAGATGGGGAAGCACCCGCGATCATGACACATGAGGCAATAACAAAATACCTGGAGGCCAACTACCGAGTGGTGAAACAAGACAACTATGATTTCATGAACAGTCCATACACTTCGGAAGTCACAGAGTGCGAACACCTCGCTGGTTCAAATTGTACAACGAACAAGGGAATGGTACGAACACCTCAGCCAGTTCCTATCAACTATGAACGATCGGGCGACTGATGGAAATCTGTGTCTAAGGGAATTTCCAAAGTCACTCTCAGATATAGCATTTACCTGGTATGATAACTTAAAACTTGGTAGTGTAGAGGTAGCCATGTTCGTCATCTTCCTCAGAAAATTATATTCATCTAAGAAAAGGATTACGTCAATAGATATGAGTGGATGCACCCAGCGGGTATGAGAAGAAGTAGTAAAATTCATCTCCAGGTTCCGACGTTTTGCGTTAGATTGTCATGAAGATACCATGGAGGGCTCAGTGGTAGAAATTTGCACACGGGGTATGACTCCTGCCTTCAAAAGAAATCTCGTTAATTTCCGATTCCAAACCTTTGTGGAATTAGAAGAAGAGACAACGAGGATCATGTTAGAAAATGAATTTGGAATAATTAATGTCGTGGTTATTCAGTACGTCTGGACGAAAACCAAGGTCGCACCAAACAACACTATTGTGTTTTTGTTTTGTATTATATACAAGGTTTTAATATATACTAAAATTGGGAGTTACTCTTTTCGATCTTTCTTTCTTGACCTCATATTACTCTTTCTCCATTTTTTTCTACAAAGACAGTGTATCAAATAAGGATACTTAAATATAGTGACAATTTTAAATTCTAGTATAGATGAAAATGTTTAGTACAGAAAAACAAGAAGAAATTTTTGATGTTGTTAAGGTCACAAAACCAAAACCTATTATCATATTTTGTTAGTTTTGTTATTTTTACAAACTTTGATTATTATTTTTTGTTCTATTGATACAGGTTGAAAAAGTTTTAGATAGAACTGGATGTTATTAGGAGAAGGGTAGCATTTGTTAGAGTGTTGCTTGGTTAGACTCGGGAGTTTTGCTATCTCAATCTTCTTGTTGTCGATGTTGGTTGCACAAAACTATGTCATGATTTCTAGTCCACTAAAGTTAAGTCTCGAACTAGGAATAAAGTATGGTAGTTGAGAAGCAGACAACACTGAGTAATCGTTGAAGAGTAAACAAAATTAAACGAAAATATTTGGAGAACTTCATCGACAAAGAGGTATGCGAAGACTGAACCATCTGATTTACTCACGTCATTTACCTTTCTACCTTTATGAGACTATGTCGTATGATTTTAGTGGATTTAATATTGAAAAGAAGAAATTTCGAGTCAAGTTTGTCTTGATAAATTTCTTGAAATATGATTTAAGCAATGGATATTCATGGATCCTTAACAATCTTGTTAAAAAACAATTTATTGTTCATGGGCTATTTTTGGTTCAAGTTGATCATTTGGAAATTTCCTAAAAAATGATATTAATTATCTATGGCGATTTAGGATGTTTCAAATTGCTTAAACATGATTTTTAAAACTAGTGAATTCTGGACACATCGTAGGTACGCGTACCTAGTACACGTTCACTAGACATCCAAGTTACGAAATGGGGGTAGGTAGTAGGTATGCATACATAATACGCGTACCCAAAGGTTCTGAGCTCGTTTAAAGGGGAGAGGCACACAGACCCAGTACGCGTACCCCAAAGAGCCCGAGTTCAAGAAAGACTAAAGGTGCACACACCCAGTAGGCGTACCCTAGCATCCTGAATTCACGGACTGGTCCATAGGTATGCGTACACCTACGCTTACCTACCCAATATCGAACTAAGCAGATGCTCATAAACTATTTTCTAAAATACGTTTAACATTGCTACAAATCTCATAAACACTCCGAAGACAACTTTATTCACTAAATCACTTTGTGTTTGTGAATCACAGTTTTAAGTCTTGAGTGTTAATGAACACAATTATGCTTATAATTTCATAACACATATTTTCCAAGAACTATCATTATACACGGTTCCAAACCCTGGACCATATTGTATATTCTTTTGTTTAATTTCAAGGCAAAATTCTCACATGCTTATATAAATTCCTAACAAAATATTTTTATCTAAACTGAGAAAGTGTTTGCTTACATCTCAAGTTATCTTAGCTTGAATTCAAAGTTACCTAGATCCTTAAAAATCTATAAAAAAAAAAGAGATTCAAACAACCTAGAACTTTAAAACCTAACACTTTTGTGCCTAGTTGCTTGCTAAAGTCGCCCTCTATTAACTTGGGTTTCCTCTGAGAAACATAATTATGTTTATGACTTGAAGAATTAACTTAAAGATTCGTGAAGCCAAGTCCGACTACCTTTTACCTGATAGTTCATGTGTATCCTGACCTTCGTCAATCTACAATCAGGAACGAAATATATAGAAATCACAAATTTCTCTTCGTCTTAGACTTTGTGATTCCTCAAGATAGATATCTAAACCCTTATTCGATTTTTTTGGATTGTTCTTGAGAGGTGGTTAATTAGAAATCCAGGCCTCTCAGCTAATTGAGTTTAAGTGTTCCGGATTCGTGAGGTGTGATGGACTTTGTCTATCGCAAATAGATTTCCAATCCTAGATTTAAAGATCAAAAGGGAAATCAAATAGGCTTATCTTTTAGAGGCAGATTAGTGTCAAAAGTCTTCACTTAGGTTGAAACAACTCTTGGTCTGTAAAGGACGTCATCTACGGGAATCAATTACGAAGAGCCTTGCGAGGTTTAAGAGACATAAGGACCACGTCTGCAGCTGAATTCTTAGAGGTTTAATTAAGTTTCAACTACACCGAAGTCCGATAGTAGGCTTGTGTATGTAAAAACTTCATATATTTTAGTATTCAAAGCTGGACGAGGTCTTGGGGTTTTCCTGCAGGTGCACTTTTCCTAACAAAACTTTTGATTCTTGTGTTTTTCCTTTTTCACGTTATATTATTTTATCTTTATAATGAGAATAACACAAGTAGTACGTATTCAATCTAGGTAGTGTAAGTCCTTATTAATTGTGACAAAAAGGACTAACAATCATTGATCTCAAGTTTATTTTTGTGTTCGTTGCTATATTCAATTTTTTTTCCTTATTCTTGCTTTTGGTACTATGCATCAAACACTTCTTTGGATGTTCATGATGAACTAGAATAAAGAGTACATAATACTGCATCAGTGAAAAATAAATCCAAGCAATTAATGCATCCTTTGAGGCATGCAAGTTAAGGCCACCTCATGCCACTAAAAAAAGATCACATGTTATTGAGATTCTATCGCTGCTTCCTGAATTTGATAGGTATAAAAATTATGAATATTTTTATAGTCTATTTGGATATTTTTTGTGTTGCACGACTATACATTTATATCTGAATCTCAAAAGATGAGGGTACCCAAATATACCTCAATCTAAAACTTTTCCACCTATAAGTCCTTTCTCCGAAAGTGATTGTCTATGGACTGAGTCGAGACAATACAACTAATCGGTTCACACTTCGTGTGATCGTCTATGGATATGAGATCGAGACAATACAACAAAGAAGTATGTTTACTTGATAAAACGTTCGAACTTAACCAAACACGATAGGATTACTATCAAGTACATAGGAATTAACGTTTGTGTAATTTACTTTAAATTATAATAACAACAATTATAATTGCGGAAAATAAAAGTAAATGACACAACAAGATTTTGTTAACGAGCAAACCGTAAATGCAGAAAACCCCCGGGACCTCGTCCATAATTGAATACTCTCAGGATTAAGCCGCTATGCAAAATCAAACCAACTTCGTATAGTTGGGACCAAGCAACTAAACCTATAGTTCACCTAGTTCCGTCTGTATCCCTGTGCCTCCAACTTGTTAATAAGTCACGCACTTGGAACAATTCCTTTGGTTCGTATTCCAAACAGTAAAGGAACAACAAATCTGTTCGGTAACAACTCTAATCAACCAAGTGATATGAGTTCGACAAAGACTCTTCCGTTTATCCCAATAAACTCCTTTGTTAGGTCCTTAGATCTATCTAATAACAACTACCAAAGTAATTGTCAAGATTTTCCAATCAATACTTTTAATCACAAAGAATTGTATTGATGCCGATCTACTCAACTAATCAATCCAATCTACCACAGGGATAAACCGATTATAGTTGGATCCTCTTTACCCGAAACAAGTATTGTGCACACCAAAGATTATGAACCCAAATCAGAAATCATCTTCATCTTCAAATCTTCTTAGATCTTCAATAAACACCTGCACACAATCAACTTGAATCTCTTGTGATCAATCACACACAGAACGGAGTCTGTTAACAATGGATTATCACAAGACGTCTTTAGATCTACAAACAGTCTAAAGATCCCCGTCGAAACTTCGATCTAGTTTGAGTGAATCTTATATCAGAAGAGAAAATTCTCAAGCATAAACAAACTAGGTGCAATCAAATTTCAACAACCGTTAGTCAATCAAATCAATCGAAAACTAATAATAAACCGAAATTATCTAGTTTCCCACCAACGGTACTAATAGAGCTTCCCAATCCCAAAGAAGTCTTTAAACCGAGCGGCCGTAAGAGAGTTCGCCTAATTAGGTTACTTTCCTCTCCGAATAGGCGGCTCCACTAGTAACAACACAACTAGGTAGTTTTGCTGGCTCTGAGGATTAGTTTACTCGAAATGCAAACTTTGATATTTATATACCAAGGAAGTTTGGACACTAAGGAATTTCCAAAACCGAAAATATTCTCAAGATATGCAATATATTTCCAAATTCGGTTTCCATAATTCCTGTAAATGCTTTGTCCAAATAATGACCAAAAATATCTTAGAAAATCTCCAACTAGTAAATGCACATTACTAATTTTTATTTTCTAAAGATATGCAAAACTGACAACTTTAATTAAAAGATTCTTAATTTATTTCGACCCGAGATTCTCCTTTAGCTATTAAGGAATATCTTTGAACAATAAAAGATAAGCGTTACTGCACATGTTCAAAGTATGTCGACATCTTAACTTAGTAAATCATCTTTCATATTTACTATCTTGGAATCGATTTTCCACACTTCCAAACAAGTTTAGAATTGGTTCATCTGACTTCCAAGAACTATGTGATTGATTATCCTATCAAATCACCAAACATGGGTTTCACGGTTCTACCAAAACAAGTTTCGGTTCTACCTCCATGTGGGTACTGTAATTAGTCACACTAGCTTTCCAAAATTCGGTTGACTAGCTACTAGGATCGGTTCCCACATATATATGGTATCTAACTTGTATTTGTTGCACATGTCCATAGGATCGCTTCCTAATATCTAAAAACGTGTTGCACATGTTCTTAGGATCGGTTCCCAATATTTAGAAACTTGTTGCACCTCTTACAAGGATCGATTTCCCTTTTGTGATCGGTTGCACCTCTTACTAGGATCGGTTCTCCTTTGCCTAGAGTTGGTCATACCAATTACAATAAATCGATCATACCATCTCAGGTGATTACTTAAGATCGGTTTCATTAATAAAAGTCATACCAATACAAAAGTCAGTCCTTGTGAATAGTTTTACCAAGAACATAAACAAGTCATGAGCGGTTATACTAATCACACATATTGGTAGTTCAAAAGATATGCAATGAATAATAATACCAATAAGCCTAGCGATTTCCCTTTCGATTCACAAAACAAGTTCATGAATTTACTTCCTTTAAACGAATGTAAAACATTGTTTCCTAGGATGAAATCTTCACCTCATACCAATACATAATTACAATAGCATTCAAACGATTATGTCGATGTATTATATACGAAGTTCAAAAGATAAGCATTATACTTCGTATTGTATTCCTTAATACTACGTATAACTAGAGTATAATCATTCATGCTTCACAGTTTTGTTTTCAATATGCACGACTTGAAAGATACGTTAGGGAATGAAACAGTTCAAGTCAAATATTACTAACCTAAAATGGAAGGATGATGTCGTCATTGTATCTCCTTACTTCTTCAAGTCTTCACGTAATACTTGTAATGTCTCATATCCTAATACTTTCAAGCTAACCTATACGAAGTTGACTATAGTACATAATCAAGCGACCCATTAAATGAATTTTGGTTCACTTAAATATGACAACCAAAATTGACATACCAAAGCTTGGTGGGTTCAACCAAGCTATGCTCTAACAATCTCCCCCTTTGTCAATTTTAGTGACAAAACTCTTACATCATATAGATAAACAAATTACAAGAATTCATTACACATACGCTTGATTCCCAAATTCAACAACACAATAACCTGTATAAATTCAATCCATAAATGCCGTTGTTGACATTATAATAACAAAGCTAATACTCCCCCTAAAGGTAAGATAGGTAGATTTTTTCAATCCGCACGTCTTTGTTATTTCCATTATCATATGATATGCTACCCCCCCTTAGTTTATGCTTTACTCTTTTGTTAGATAAAACGTTTAAGCACCAATGTCCTTTCCCTTAGTGATATCAATCAATATAAATCAATACCAATATCACTAGTTTACTCCATATATTTCTCCCCCTTTTTGTCACAAAATGACAAAGGTACGAGCAAATAAAGGACAAACCGAAAGGATCTTACAAATCTCACAAGACTTGCAACCTATAAGAGTTAAGCGCGAGGGTTCCACACACCATTTTTGATAACCAATATCAAAACCGAAACTACAAAGTAATTTTGTTTTGATATGTTACCAAGGAAACAATTTCCCGAAGCAATTTTCCGTAATAGTTTAGCAAACCAAAAATCGACTAAGCACCTTAGCTCCTTTGCTAAACCGATTGTACAAATACAATCGCATGTTCGATAAGACCAAAATAAAGATAACTCTATTTTTCTCATCAGGTTCTAATTATCCATATAACTTAGACCTTTCACTTTTAAACAAGACAAGTACTAGGTTAGTTAACTATCATTTCTTGTTAAGGCATTCGATTAGACTTGAATAACCGAAACCTCCACTTTGATAAGACTAACTAAGATCGGAATTAACTTAGTTTCTCTTATCCGGAATCAAATTGGACTAAAAAATTTATCCCGAAAACCTTTTATTTTGTTAAGCCATAAACAATTCATATAAACCAAGTAAATCAACTTGTATAATTATATACCTCAACCGGAAGCAATTAATTGAAACAACATAGACATTAAAGCACCGCAATTGCACAGAAATTTTGTAAGCCTAAACGATTGATACCAAACAATAAAGCAAGATAACAATAGTTTTTCTTCACCGGAAACAATTGAATCACACACACATCCATACACAAATAATGGAATAAAACATCAATTGTACGAAATTTTGTTAAGAAAAAGCAATAAATATATGCAATAAAATCAGGCTTTTTTTAAACAGGAAAACGATTAACTAACAAAGTCGTTACCTCAAATTTCGCATCCTCTTTTCCAATAATGTTTGCATCTTCTTTCCAGAGATAATTGATACCCAAATATCATTATGTTGCCATCCTCATGCAAGATAAAATAATAACAACAACCAACCTTTACCAAAGAAAGGTTGAAAACTGGTTTTAACTTATGCAATGCAAAAGTTGAAAACCCCGAAACACATATGCTTTTATGCTAAACCAAACGATTCAATATATTGTGACTTTTTCACATATTGTTTCAATCAGAACCCCTCATGATCCTTTATAAATCCTACCAACATGGGCTAGAACTTAATCCTGCTAAACCAAAAAGTCACCCAAACCATAAGGGTTCACAACATATGAGATCGAATATTAAGGCCATGAAAACCGAAATCAAACATCCCATAAACATACATAGCAATACGATAAAGCATTCAAGCACAAGCTACGTAAACCAAAAACTATCACAAGAAAAATTATAAACTAATAATTTTATTCATAAATAAGATAGTTTTATTCATAATAGACCTTATTGAAAGAAATAAAAAACTACTGTCTATTTTATTTTCCTGAAAAGACAAATCAATCTTCATTTGTTTGCTCATCAGAATCTTCTTCAGAGTCTTCTTCTTGTTCTCCTTTTAGAAACTCATTATTGATCGTTAGGATTCCTTCAAGGGTTTCCGGATCATTTCTATAGGCAAATGCCAACTGTTTATGAATACAGTCCAATTGTCTCCCAAGACGTAAAATATGGAACATGAGATCTCCATTTCTATAGATTTTATCATATGAGATACTATATCCCTTTTGAGTTCCACTCATCCGATTGATAATTCCCTGTGAGAAAGTTTTAGTATCTTTCTCATCTCCAAAGTTATTCCCCATTGCACTTTCACACAGCTTGGTGATGAGACATGGATATCCAAGATTTCTATGAAATCCTGTGGTATTGAGAGATTCAATGATTTTAATCATTTGATTGATAATTATTGCACAAATATCAATTCGTTTTTCGCCTTCAAGAAGGTAGTATATAAGTTCAGCAAATTCTCTATTCCATAGAGAAGAATCTCTTGTACAAGCAAAAAGGGTTTCTACAACAAGTTTACCGAAAATCCTTAAGTGTAAGGGTACGTCTTTGGTTAGCATCTTTCCCTTTTTCCATTCAACAGTTTTACCAGTGATGAGTTTTGAAATGTTATCGTGCTCAATTTCAGAACCTGTAATCATATGCCCTTTCACATTGTAATTGATGATTTCTGATATCATCTTTCAGTTGACATGAAGAAAAGTACTTCCAACCAAAGTGCTAAAAGTAAGCTTTTCATGATTAATATTGTGAATATATTACCATAAAAATTCTTACTATATCAGGTGAATATTTTTCAAATACGAACATATTTCCCCAGATTGGGTCTTGAACAAACTTCACATAACTGATTTATGAAACATCTGGATCGAATCCCTTTTCTTCAGTGAAGCTTACTACCTTCAAAGCTTAATATCTTTCAAAACATGTGTTATCTACAAAATTTGTAGGATCATGCTTCCCTTTGATCAAGTGAGGATACTGGTAGGCCTGGAAATGTGTATTTATTATGGCCTACGGTGATAACCGCAAGTGCACGGCGTCTATCGGAGACGCGGCAAGTACGGGTCGAACCACAAAGACTTGTGGTGCCAAAGATGATCTTATGGCTTCCTAAACTGATTTCAAAAGTGACAAAGTAACAACAGATGTTTTGTGCCGATACGGCTAAGATTGTTATGACTCTGAACTAAGGAAAAGAAATAAAAGGTGACAATATGGGAAATACCAGGGTCTTCAAATCCACCTTTAACATACATTATGTTCTCAACTCATGATATTATTCTAGTCTCTATGACAAATAGGGAGAGGTGTCGACTCGCTCTATGTCTAGGATGTTTCTCCAATTGATAGATTAATCACAACTAATGTATCTTTCCCAAGCATTACCTGTCTGTTTAGAGTACAACTAACGAGGATTGATAACAATCTAATTAGGCTTGAGTTGCAAAAGATAATCATCACGGGGTATTCTAACTACAGTGTATCCATGGCATTGGCATACACTGTGAGAGCAATGTGTTGATATGCTAAGATTAGACTCTATCTTAGGAAGTATTCAAGCATTCAAGAATCACATTTAAAGTATGAGAAACACAATAGCAAGTTAGGGTTTCATATCCACCCTAGCAATTTGAACTAAAACATGATTAGAGTAATGAACTACAAATTAAAACTAAAGTGATCTTGGCTATCCTGGCATGCCTCTAACATCCAATGTTCCATTCTATTTATACATGCCCAAATACCCAAAACTTCAAACCCTAATTTATTTTTAAAATAGAAATTAAATGGAAAACAAATCCAAGATACTCTCACCCATACTCGAATTGCTTCTCCACTGTCACTTCGGCTCTGAGAACGCCATGCAGGGGTTGTTGGTTAAACCCTAACCCTAATTATCTCTAACCTAGCTTCTAGGTTGATGAGAAGCTATGAAAGAGATAATTGAGAGAGAGAGTACTGGTACGGGTGCAGAGATGGAGAAGGTAGTGATGGCCTTGTCAGGGAAGAAGGGAAGGTGGCGCTGCAGAGGGTTGGTCGGGGTAGAGAGGAAGAAGAGCGAGCTCGCTCCGTCGGGAGAAGAAAGAGAAGGTGAAGAAGAGAATAGGGTTTGGTCGTGGGGGTATAGGGTGTTGGTGGTTTTGGTGTGAGGCGGGCATAGCAAAGGATGATGTGAGGTGTGCAGCGAGCGTCGGATGCGTGGGAGAGATCTGAACGGCTCAGGATGTAAGCGGGTGATTCTGCTGTTGAGCGAGAGCATCAAACGTTGATGTGCAAGGCCGAGCGACCATCGGATGCATGGTAGATCAAATCTAACGGCCTGGATGAGACGGACTCGGATCCGGGTCACGGGTCGGAGATGGATAGCTTGGGCCCATGTCTTGTAGATGAGTTGCTACTTGTTGGGTTGCAACTGTTGCGCGCGCGGCTTTGGCTTTCTACGCTCCATAGACACTTGCCTCTCGAGTCTTCGCTCTTTTGGCTCCTCAATTTCTCCGAGCTTTATTTATTACCTAAAAACACAAAATTAATTAATACAAATATTTATTCTTGAAAACAAAGAAAACACGAATGCGGGATAATATCGATTTCTAAGCGCAAAAGATGAGTAAAATGCCAATAAAAAGGTGTATAAATATGCACTATTTGGCACTCATCAAATACCCCCAAACCTGAATTTTACTTGTCCTCAAGTGAAACAGAAATGAAGAAATCCTAACTATACCCCTGTCGCAGGTTTCTCGAATGCATTTAGCGTATGCACTAAGCCTTTAAACCCCTAGGTGTCCCTAGTGGACGAGTTGTAGTCTCGTGAGGGTTTACTAGAGGTGTACCCACAAAACCTTCTCCAACTTCAGAGTGTAAAAGAGTCTCAAGCCTCCAAGAAGCTATGAGGACATAGAGTTTCTGCATGCTAGTAACACGAAGTCAGAAGTATCAAAGAACGCATTCTCATCCTTAAGTCTTTGAGCGAGAAGTAACCATACCATATGAAAGAATTCGGATTCGATTGTGATCATAAGTCTCAACTTCTCGCCTCACTAATAGGGTTTTATGATAATTGCACTCAAAAAGATCGCTTTTTAGTCTCTCATGTGTGCAGGCGGGAATAAAGAGAGAAATCCCGCACACGTTGTAGGTAAGAAGGATAACCTTCCGAAATAAAATCTGGAGACTCCACGAAGTGTGGACAAAAGAATCTTTTTCGATGATCTCTAAGAAAGGAAATCAACCATTAGCAAGGGTGGGAGTACTCACTTACCTTCTCACCCGATCGGCAATTAATATCACTCTCTCATAAGAAACCATAGAAACGTCTTCAATCTTCGGTCTTCAACTGTAGATGACGAACTTCTGAACTTTACAAAAACTTGACATTTTTTTTTTTTTTTTTTTTTTTTTTTTTTTTTTTTTTTTTTTTAACATACATGACATGAAAATAACAATAAAACAATAAAACTCAATTTTTCACAAACTTCATTAATTCTCATCCTATTTTCTTTTCTTTTTCTTTTTCTTTGTTGCACATAAACCTTGGACTATATCAACTTTTCTTCCAATATTCTGATGATGCTCCGCTTGTCGACGATGATGTGTTTCTATGGGTCCGTTGATTGAGAGAGAGAGTGATGCTAACTGCAAATCGATATTTAGAAGGAGTTTTCATCTTTAGACGTCACCCTCATGATTGACAAAAACTAGCACTCAAGAGATCAAAAGTAGTCTTTGAAATTGGTGCGAAGTTGGGTAGCTCACCATTCCTACCCGGAATTGACGTACGGTGACACACACTCTAACAGACTTTTCTAGAAAGTTGGAAAAATTGAAGGTTGGTGCCTCACTTGATGTAAAATGGGTAGTCTCCACTATGGGTGATCACAATTCTACTACCGAATATCTAAACAGCACCTAATTCGCTCTCCGGTATGGTTAAATCCAACTTTAACGCTCTAATCAACTAAGAAACCCGATTGTGTTCTCCGGTACTTCCAATTTCTGTTATTTTGGTCAGATTCTCTATGTAAACATAGCTAGAAGCATGCTAGTGACTCTAAAATCTCTAAAAGTTGGAGGTTTTTATTTACAAAAAGAGTTTTTTTTTTTTTTTTTTTTTTAAATAAAAGAAAGACTAAAAACTCTAAATGCAAATGCACCCCCAAACCTAAATCAAACATTGTCCTCAATGTGTCAACATATAGAAAAATTTTAAACAATCACATACCGAGAGAACTATGCTGATAAGAGAAAAGGGAAGCGATTACCGGATGTCGGCGAAAGCAAGGTTGGAGCTTCATTAGTCAAGGCTAGAATCCAACATTCTCAGCGGAGATCATATCGGATTAGCACAATATATGCACAAGAAGACTCAACCGATTCAAGAAAAGAAAAATTTAACAAGTCCTCTTTTGGATTATATACAATGAAAATTCACCATAAACCAACGAGTCTAAAGAGTTGAGGGTCAACCCAAAAGACGGTATGTACAAACATCATGACCTTACACAAATATAATATGAGAGTGCAAGTAAGACTGCATATGTGAATGAGTTTCCCCCAAACCTAAACTTGTCAACAGATGTGTTTTTGAGAACAAAATCTTGCAAAATTAAAGGTACATCATGCACAAGGTCTAACTCAAAATGAGTTTTGCTAAGAAAAAGTGGACATACACATTCCAACTGTGGTTCCCTAAAGGTGTCATACTTTGATGCAAAATAGTCCAAGAGGACTTGGGAAGCACAAAGCTCTTAGCCTAAGTTAGGCATTTTCAGAAAAGTTGGTTTTGCAATTTTGTTACAAACTACACCTAGGTTTGGTGGAGGAGTTTCAATTTGTGACTCAGGAGAGAGGTTAGGTACATCTAAGTTGTTTTCATGTATAAAATCATTTGCACCATTACACACTTTCCTAAAGTCAGACACAGGTAAATCATGCTCACCAGCATATAACAATTCATCAATCACCATGTCATAATCATCAGAGCAGGCAACATATTGTGACATGGGCAGGGAATCAGACACAACAATAATATCATGATCCAAAAGAACATTAGTGTCAAAGAAGATTCATCTTTTCCTAAGTCACAAACAAGTTGTGTAGCATGCTCACATTCATGAAGAATTTTACAAACCCAAGCTCGGAATCAATATCACATATATGAATGTTAGAAGAAGTATCATTCATAGGGTTCACGGAAGAGACGCCTAACGTCTACGAACCAAAAGATGCCATCATATTTTCTCGCATGCACATGCTCTTCTAACATATCATATTCATCATCATCATCATCATAACAAAAATGCATTTCCCTATTAGCATTTCTAGTATACTCATTTACCTCTAGATTAGGTTCATATTCAGTGTTAGTTGCATGAGTAGGAATAGAAACACTATTTTCAAGATTTACTTTATTAGGGACAATAATCATCCTATCATGAACTGCCTTCCATTCTTCCTTTTCTAAATGAATAAGGTTCATCTTTAAGAACATGTGACATTGTTCAATGGAGGGAGAGTCTTCAATAGTGGGTATGCATGTTTCATATGAATAATCATTAAATGGTTGTGCACATGGTTCACTAGAGAAGGGATGATCATGCATGTTGTTATATGGATGGTCATGTATTGCATTCAGTTCAAGCCTAGCATTTTGCTCCATGAGAGTTTCCATTAGTGATTGTAAACAAGGAGTCGGGGGAGTATAAAATTGTTCATCTCCCCACTGTGGTGACTGATACATGTGCTTATGATGGTTAGGGTATGAGTACTCAAGGTCAGGGCCCTGAGAAGGCTCATAAGATTCCCTAAAATCACTATGGTATGTGGGGAGTTCATACTGTGAAGCGTGCCCGTAAGCAAGCTCTCTAATTGATTTGTTTGTATCCCCAGTTGCAGACCAAAATCCTGACATGATTTAGCAACTCAAATTGAACTCAAAATCTAGTTTGGTTTATGTGGGTTTTGTTTGGTTTAAATGGGTTCATTTTTGTTTTTGTAAGCTTTGGTTTATGTGGGAAGCCCAGGTTGCTATGGGCTCAATTTGGTTTTAGTGAGTTTGGTTTTGTGGGCTTCTTTGGTTTGTTGTGGGCTTTGGTTTGTTTGGGATTTGTTGTTTGAAGCCCAGGTTCAGTTAGCCAAGTCTAGTGGAAATGATTTTGTGAAAAGCCTAGTGGAACTGGGTTCCAGCCCAGTTTTGCAAAGAACAATTGCTGTGGCTCAGTTTTGATTTAAGTGGGCTTCAGTTAGGTGCAGCCCAGCAGCTCTGTTTAGGTTCAGTTGTTTGCAAACTGTGTGTGTTGAGGTTGGGCTTGGCAGGTTCACAACCCAGCTGATGTTAAACAGCCCAGCAGTATGGCTTGGTTTATTATGGGCTGGCTTGTGAGAAGAGCCCAGGTTGGGTAGCTGCACAGCCTAGGTTATTTGCAAAGCCCAGTTCGGATTAGCCTGATGGACTGGGTTTGATTTGTGATCGATCCCAGTTTTGTGGGTTTATGTTTGGTTTTGCAAAGCCCAGTTTCGGTTTAGGTTTTTGTGGCTCGGTTGTTGCACGGGTGGTGTGCAAGTCAGGCTATGCACGGGGTTGCAAATGGATACTCACGGCTTGTGCGGGTTAGATTTAAGCTTAGCACAAAGTCGGCAATATTACAGCTCGGTTGTGAGCTCGTTTGTGTGCACCGGTTATGTGCGAGAGACACGACTTAGTAGGCTATGTGCAACCCCGGTCAGGCCAAGCACAAGAAAAACAACAACTCACAAAAGAAATGACCCAATTTCCCAAACTTGAACACAAGCACAAGAAACTCATTCACAAGACGGGACGGTTTATGCGAGGTTGGCATTTCACACAAAGACAACACGGCTTGTGCGGGGCAAGCTTAGTAGGCTTACACAAAGTTATGCAAGGGGGTCAGATGGGGTTAAGCTTAGGGCTTGTTAAAACTAAGGTTGCTCAGGTTGACAGAGCAAGGCTTGCAATTAGCCAAGCAACTCATGCACAGCACAGGTAGATAGCTCAAAGGGGAAAGGTCAACAAGCAAGCATACATATCATACATTCATTCATGCAAGGTCTAGCATGCTTGGTAACTGGCTCAACAGTCAACCAGGGTATCACACAGATTTGCGGCTAAACAGCTCAGGTAGGCACACAGGTTGCAGTTCAGGGTCAGCTAGGTTATGTGGGTTGCTTGCTCAAGCTCACAGCCCGTGGGCTGGAGCTTGGCTCGGTCTTTGTGTAAGGTAAGGCACATAACAACCTACCACACATAATTTAAGCTATGCATAGTTTGGTAACAATTTAGGCTAACCTCCAAATCGCGGCTCAGGCGCAATCGTGACAGGCGGTTTAGGCTATGTTGATCCTTGTCTTCCCTTCCTTTGGCCTTTGTAGCATGCACCCGTGAGCTCAACAGTCAAACTCGATTCTCAATGTTATACAATAAGCAACAGAGCTATTGTGCTATAATGACAGAGCTAAGCTCTGAGCAAAGCACTCAGAGCTCAGGGCTAGGCAACATGAGCTCAATGTCAAACTCAGTTCTCAGTGCTACAGGATATGCACTGAGAGTATCTTGGACTGAGAACTGAGCAATGAACAATGAATGAACAAAATGCAAATGCAATGAGCAATGACACACTGAATGAACAAAATGCAATGCAAGTATTTATACAATGCAAGTAGACTAACTGAGATGCAATGAGAAATCAGGTGAGAATGCAAGCTAATGCAAGTGAGAAAAGAAAAAAAAAATTATCTAAAATGCGCCAACGTTACAATATGCTAAGTTACACTAAAACAGGGTTACAAGCAACAATAAAAAGGAATTATGTACAGGGTGAAATGAACTCAGTATAGATAGGCCAGCAATCACAGCAGGGCACACGCCAAGTCCCCGGCAACGGCGCCAAAAACTTGGTAGGCCTGGAAATGTGTATTTATTATGGCCTACGGTGATAACCGCAAGTGCACGGCGTCTATCGGAGACGCGGCAAGTACGGGTCGAACCACAGAGACTTGTGGTGCCTAAGATGATCTTATGGCTTCCTAAACTGATTTCAAAAGTGACAAAGTAACAACAGATGTTTTGTGCCGATACGGCTAAGATTGTTATGACTCTGAACTAAGGAAAAGAAATAAAAGGTGACAATATGGGAAATACCAGGGTCTTCAAATCCACCTTTAACATACATTATGTTCTCAACTCATGATATTATTCTAGTCTCTATGACAAATAGGGGAGAGGTGTCGACTCTGCTCTATGTCTAGGATGTTTCTCCAATTGATAGATTAATCACAACTAATGTATCTTTCCCAAGCATTACCTGTCTGTTTAGAGTACAACTAATCTGAGGATTGATAACAATCTAATTAGGCTTGAGTTGCAGCATAATCATCACAGGGGTATTCTAACTACAGTGTATCCATGGCATTGGCATACACTGTGAGAGCAATGTGTTGATATGCTAAGATTAGACTCTATCTTAGGAAGTATTCAAGCATTCAAGAATCACATTTAAAGTATGAGAAACACAATAGCAAGTTAGGGTTTCATATCCACCCTAGTAATTTGAACTAAAACATGATTAGAGTAACAGAACTACAAATTAAAACTAAAGTGATGCTGGCTATCCCAGGCATGCCTCTAACATCCAATGTTCCATTCTATTTATACATGCCCAAATACCCAAAACTTCAAACCCTAATTTATTTTTAAAATAGAAATTAAATGGAAAACAAATCCAAGATACTCTCACCCATACTCTGAATTGCTTCTCCACTGTCACTTCGGCTCTGAGAACGCCATGCAGGGGTTGTTGGTTAAACCCTATCCCTAATTATCTCTAACCTAGCTTCTAGGTTGATGAGAAGCTATGAAAGAGATAATTGAGAGAGAGAGTACTGGTACGGGTGCAGAGATGGAGAAGGTAGTGATGGCCTTGTCAGGGAAGAAGGGAAGGTGGCGCTGCAGAGGGTTGGTCGGGGTAGAGAGGAAGAAGAGCAGAGCTCTGCTCTGTCGGGAGAAGAAAGAGAAGGTGAAGAAGAGAATAGGGTTTGGTCGTGGGGGGTATAGGGTGTTGGTGGTTTTGGTGTGAGGCGGGCATAGCAAAGGATGATGTGAGGTGTGCAGCGAGCGTCGGATGCATGGGAGAGATCTGAACGGCTCAGGATGTAAGCGGGTGATTCTGCTGTTGAGCGAGAGCATCAAACGTTGATGTGCAAGGCCGAGCGACCATCGGATGCAGGGTAGATCAAATCTAACGGCCTGGATGAGACGGACTCGGATCCGGGTCACGGGTCGGAGATGGATAGCTTGGGCCCATGTCTTGTAGATGAGTTGCTACTTGTTGGGTTGCAACTGTTGCGCGCGCGGGCTTCGGCTTTCTGCTCCATAGACACTTGCCTCTGAGTCTTCGCTCTTTTGGCTCCTCAATTTCTCCGAGCTTTATTTATTACCTAAAAACACAAAATTAATTAATACAAATATTTATTCTTGAAAACAAAGAAAACACGAATGCGGGATAATATATGATTTCTAAGCGAAAAAGATGAGTAAAATGCCAATAAAAAGGTGTATAAATATGCACTATTTGGCACTCATCAGATACTTAATTTTATTAATATCTCCGGGAGGAATAAATGGATTCAAGACAAACTTGTCTATTTCAGAGTTTTCTTCTCTTGATTTCCTCTTTCCCATACTTGCGAAAATATGAAAAACCCTACTTATGGTTTTGACCAATCTTCCCCAATATGTTTGAACACATAGCAAGAGATTATCTTTTATAGGAAGAATTGATATTGAAAACCGGAAATAACCAGTTTTAGGAAATACTATCAAAATCGGAAATCGAGTCTTGTGGGGAAACAATTCCGATTTTATATCTAGGTCTTTCTTTTGGAAAATCGGTTTTTCATGAACTGGATCTTTATTTAGGATTGATTCCATGTTTTTGTCCAAAAGTATGTTTACTCTTTTATTACCAGAATTTGATAATATAACTAGAAATTTACTCAAGAATTTTCTACTAGAGTATACATAGATAAATTTGAACAAAATATGATACTTGTTAAAAATACCATCAGAATCATAAACCCTGTAATATTTCAAAAGATCACTTGCTTCATTAAAACAGTTGTGAGGTGTATGAATCAATCCATTATTAATAGAATTATTAACTGAAAACTCATTCCTTGTAGGATTACATATTTTACAAAAGTGGGAATGTTATTATTACCCCTACTATCCATGGGCTTTGCACAAACACCCTCGAGGGGTAAAAAACAAGTCCTAAACAAAATCACAGTTTGTTGACTTCCTGTTTTAACCTCTTACATCTTTTATCTATTTTTCTTCATTTCTTCGATGAAACCAACAGAAGAAATATACCACCACAGTCTCCTCCTCTGGCTTAAACCCGCCGCCGCAACCAGTACCACCATCACCACATCTACGACGCCACAATCACCATCGCCACCGTCTATAATCATTATCAACAGTTTAGCATCATCATCATCATCTTCTTCTTCTTCTTGTTCTCGGTTTGTCACTGATTTACAATATGAGATTCAGTTTCAGGAGATCGGGAGATCTGATTTTAGGTTTCATTTTCAGGTAATTTCGATCCATCATGATACAAATTGAGATTTAATCTCCGTTCGGTTCTAAAGTGGTGGTGGAGATCGAGATTTAGGTTTTCGATTTTAATCAGATCTCAAAATCAAACTTTCATAACCATCTGGAAATCAAACTTCATAAGCATAATCAGATTCAGGAGCTCTTATTCTTCTTTTTCTTCTCATTTTAACTATAATTTCTACATCAGTTGAAGATTCAAAAGGTTGAGATAGAATTTTAGGTATTGGATTACTGTTTCTAGAAATTATAGATTTTGATTTGGTTCATGTTTGATTAATTGGAATTTAACAACTATAGATTTATTCATGAAATTTTTGTTACGAATCTTAATTTAATTACTTTTTCTTGATTTTGATTCGGGTTGGAAATCAAGTATATGGGTTATTTGTAAGAGGTCGAGAATATGGGTTCGTATGGAATTAGAGAAGAAGATGACGAAGAAATCGGTCGAAATAAAGTGTATGTGTGAATCTGGTCTTTGCGGTTGTGTGACAAGATGCAAAATGGTTGTGATTGGTGGTCGGTTCTTTGAGATAGTAAGCGAGTCTGAAGATTCAGATGGCGTTGGTTTGATTTAGGTTATTGAAGGTGGACAGTGCTGTCGGATATGATGTGCAGGTTTGTGTGTTGAAACTGGAAATTGCAGCTGGACTGTGGAGTGATGTTGGAGCTGGTGCAATGATAGGTGTAGAATACACCGTATTTAATATCTAGTATTTATGCTTTCTTTGCGAGTTTTCTTGAAAATTATGTATCTTATGTTTACTTTTGAGTTTATTAGGTGCAATGGAGTCATTTGGAGCAAAAAGAAGTGAAAATAGCTACAAAAGTGAAGTCACAAGTGAAGAAGGTCCAAAGACCCATTGGAACTCGTTCAAATACAAGATTTCTACTTTTCATTGTGTAGAGGACGAGAAGATGAAGACGATGGCGAAAGAACGGAGTCATTCAGAGCTCGTATGAAGAAGTTATGAGCAAAACAAGAACTCATAAGCAAAGGGCAAAATGGTCATTTTATCGGGAAGTACTATTGGCACCCCGCTGTACGTTAAGGGGTAGTCATTTTGTTAAGGGGCAGTCAAGTTCAAGGGAACTGCTAAAGGCATTTCGATCTCTTACTTAGGGGGAAGCCGGAATTCAAAACATGTTAAATACACCCCGGCCTATTCACTCAGGGCCACCGTCTTCTCCCATGCAAACTCAACAGAACAGAGCTTGGCCGAGTTTCACGACCAGCTCCGGGCATTACTGTCACGCCCCAACTCTAAACACCTGCTTAGCTAATAATAAAATAACCTAAACCTGCAGAAACATAATCTAGATCTCCTAACTTAAGGAACGAAAATTCATAAAGTAAAACAAAACTAATACCCGAACACTCTGATTACTTCATAGATGAAATAACTCTCAGATGATATTAATATATTAAGGTGATGTTTACAGATAAACAAGAATACAAAAATATAAAGATACATAAACGTTCTTAGTATGCTAAAACTTCGAACTACGAAACGAATATCTCCATGCCTGCCATCACTTTTGAAATCTGAAACTGTTGTGGGAACGAGTGAGCACATCATCCCAAAGGGGTGCTCAATGGAAACATGTAACTCTAATGTAATCACCAACATGCGTCACAGTTCTACTAAAGAAAAAAACGATAATCATCTTTTACACACAACAAAGAGCAGAAGATTGCTTCAACTAGCATCCCCAGATATTGCGTCCATAGTGGCAATATCCGTGAAAGATCCACCACCGGATGGATCTACGAGAAAAGAATCAAACAACCTAAACATATGTTATCCCAACCTCGTCTCACTCAATGGAGAAGAAGATGCTAGGAATAACTCCAGTCTCAAATGATAGCATGAATCCAGGTACCGTAAGATATTATCGTGGAATGAGTACACCTCATAAACCCAATGCCACCATCTAAGTCTAGAATATAATAAGGTTTTGATTACTATAATCTGACCCCGCACAGCAGGTTCATAAAAGGCCCAATCATTATTCGTAGGCCGAAGTCTCCAAATAATGACCATATCCAGTCATGAACCTAGAATTTCTTCCTAAGTCAAGGTCATAGTAACCCAGTCAAACTACTAAGACTGAACAATCAAGTATGATATGCACAGAGTGACTTCCCCAAATAAAATGTAGTATATATAATAATCAATAGGGGTAAAGCTAGGACTACTAGGTAATAATCAACCGGGGTAAAGCCGGACTACTATATTAAGACAATAAAATGTAATACTATTTATACGGGGTAAAGCCGGGCTACTAAGTAATATTCAAACAACGTAGCATTGCCCTACTAAACTTAGCAAAGAGCTATGGGGAATCACAGACAATCTTTGCGGGGAACCACCCAACGCATATCACACAACATACCCATTCAATCACAAACAACATGCTAACCAAAAGTAAGGACTCATCATGCTCGTAAATAAAGTAACTTAATGATTACTAAAAGGTTACAGAGTTCCCACCTGTTTTGATGACAAGCCACGCCTACCTAGAAATCCACAATCCACTGGTTCATCCTTTGAATCGTTCGTTGTTAATATAGACTAACTGTTTATCACACAAGCACTCCAAGGATTTAGACAATAGACTCATACAAGGTTCATAACATAAATTCATGCAAGTCTCCAGTTATACGTTAAGTGAAATAACTAATGGTTCTAAATTTTATTAATGGTTCTATAACCTGCTAATTAGTGTTTTAAGCATAAATGAAAATCTACTTATCCAAATGGGGTCCAATAGGGTGTCATCGGAAATCCCTCAAAAAAATGCTACAACTTTGTAGAAGGAACCGAAAGCTAATTCGGACCATAAGGGGTCCAAAACATCAAAAGAATGAATCTGGCCCTAACCCCAGCCCGCGGGCCAACTTGGACCGGCTCGCCAAACCAGTATGCTAAACTGATCCAGACCAGTGTAGTCAATCTCGGCCATCTCGGCCGAGATATCGGCGATATTCTCGGTACCGCTCTTGGGGCGAGACGAAACTGCAATCTCGCCGAAACGATATTCTCTGGATAAAATCGGGTGGAATCTATTAACTCGGGAAGATTTAGTAGAAATTGGCTCATACAATTAGATCTGGTTTATATAAAAAAATCTAAAAATGGAAGAGCTTCTGCCCCTTTCATCTCATTGATTTCAAACGAGTAAACCAAACGATAATCAAAAAGTTAACGATTCCGATTTAGAGAAGAAGGAATAAAGGATGTTTAATGCTTTTATTCATCCACGTAATCGAGATTTCTTAAGAATGAGTAAACGAAACGATAATCAGTAAGTAAAATCAAAATCAGATTTCTTAGTGACCGAAAAGCTATGTAAAGAATGAATCATTGTTCAAGAATACAAAGATAAAATATGAAGAAATTGGGCGAATGAGTAGGATGTGGCGGATATACCATTGCAGGAAGAGAAAAAGAAAAAGAAGGAAGAGGAAGATAATAAACAAATGCAGCCAAAAAGGAATGGTCTCTAGACTTTTCTCTTTTGACCATATCCCTTCTAAATGTCTATATTATCCTTAAACACTATACTAATTACAATATGTATATCTATATATATATATAAAGACGAAATGGAGGTGTCACAGGTATAAGCGGTACAAAATATTGTATATATATATAAAATTTGGAACTAAAAACTCTAAAAGTTCTTCCGATATTTGGAGCCGAGATCTCCCCGATACGATGTCGTATCAGTATACCGGTCCCCGACCGAGTCAAACCGGTATCCGATATTAACTACATTGATCCAGACCTAACCCTAACTAACTCGGTCTAAATGGGTCTGACTCACTGAGTTGACCTAACTCAGTCGACTCGGTCATCTTCTTCACTGTTTCTGAAAATTCTAACTCTTTATTCGGCATACAGGGTCAAATTTGGAGGTCTCTGTACTACTCATGAAAGATCCAAAATGATCAATCTTAGGCTCTTTAGAATCTAGTGGTTGCTGTCTACAAGTTTTTTGTACCGATAATTTTCCAATACTAACTCAAACCTATCAAGAACAGCTCATACTTATGGTCACTTGTGACTGTTTACACACAAGTTCAGTTTCGTCGGGTCATTTTCGGTCGATGATATGTCACTCGTTTCTTAATCAAATTAGATAAACTTTATATGATCAGAAACCTCACCCAACGTACTATACTTTATGTTTATAGAGAGACGTCCAATTATCGCTTTAAGTTACATAACTAAGTCTCTGCATCTCACATAGTGACACAAAATTAACACAATACTAGCTTTCATGATAATAAGAACTTGTTTAATTCTAACTATTTTATTTATCAAAACACTACCCAAATCATATTAACAATTTATAACTAAATTAAGAAGATTACCTTAACTAACTAGTTAAGTTTTCCAACATCACCCATACAATATTCACCATGATCAACAACTCCAAATAATTTCATCTTCTTTTTGATATCTCCTTTAAGCTCTTCTTAGTCTCTGGTTATACATCTCTCCCTCTCTAATCCTTACCAAATGACCATCCACAAAGTCTACTAACTAATTTACTCTCCCCCTCTGGTTTTGCTTCTCAAACCCTATACTCTCTTTAGTTATCGTTCTCTCAATATCTATCCTAACAATCTAATTCTGAAGACTAAAATACCACAAGAAGAAATGGTGTATTTCTTAATATCTAATTCTATTAATTTCACACGGCTACACCTATACTAGGTGGTGTCAAAGAGATAAGTCCCACTGCTAAGCTAACTTCAAGTTAGTGATACCCTAATCATTAATTAAATTAGCTAATCCAATATTACTTAAGTTCACATTACTTTAACCCGAAGTCAAACTGAATTGACCAAAAGTCAAACAATGCATTCTAGTTTGTGATTGTCATACTACCCTCGTCCGGTGTCGAAATGAGGCGAACTATTAGTCTATCTCGCGTATTTTCCCGAGATCCAACCAATGGTACTGTTTTCAAGACCAATTTATTATTTGATAATTTTCTATTTAATTTATTGTTCATATTTAATTAATTATGTCATTATTGGTTAAATCGTCTCTTGACCGGTCTGACAGCGTTGACGTGCTTGCGTCTCTTTACATTATATATTATATCCTAATGACACGTTCGAGTAGTCCAATTCACATAACTTTTCGAGATCTATCTAGTGATACTAATTTTGTATCTAGATCGTTGTTAGATTAAATTCTACTAATTAATATTAGTCTCTAATTAATCGAGTAATTAGCGGCTTAGTCGTCTCTTGACTGGTCTAATAGCGTTGACGAGCTTGAGGGTCCTTACAATTACAAGGCGAGGAAGAACACGAGCAGCGAATGATCTCTGCTTCCGTTGATTGATCATCATGATGACGATGATTTATGGAGAACGTAGCTCGGAGCTGTGGATGTTGGTATCGACGACGAGAGTTGAGCTCTAGTTGGTTTGGAACTGGACAGAGCTTGAAAACGTTATATAAGCCCATCGAGATGGTGCTGAGATCATTCGTTGTTACAGGTGATCGGAGATTGGTTAGTTACGGTGTTGATAATGAACTGTGAAGAGATGCTCGAGATGAGAACAGGAGATGATGAAGTTGGCGGTGATGATCTTTGTCGATATCGATGGAGCTTGAGTCGCCATGGCTGTAAACTCGAGTAGCAAAGCGGGTCGTTGATGCCATTGACGATGGTGACTGCGGTAGCAATGCTTTGATGGCTGCTCGAGGCTGCCATTACAGAGAGATGAGTTGGGTACTTGCCATAAACGGTGGTGATCGAAGCTACTAATGATGATGATGGAGAAGGTCTGTCGGTGATTGGTGGGAAGATTGCAGCTGCCAGAGACGATTGAGGTGAACTGCTGATTTTGGTGGATATAAAGAGAAGAGGGAAGCTCGGGCTGTTGGTTGCTATTCTCGAAGCGAGAGAGAAGTTAGGCGAGATGCGATTCGAAATGGAGCCGATCTTTGTGCTCGGTTCATGATGGTTTTGCCGAGTTGGACGGATTTGATAGCTATTTAGGGAAGTGGCTGCCGATATTAGAATCTTGGCGATGGAAAAAAAAAAGAGATCGAGCTAATGAGCTCGAGAATGAAGTTGTATAATTTGTCGCCGATGAAACACGGTTATGAATGGCTGAGATTAGAAGCACTACAGTAATGATAATGCTTACACTGTCGGTTCCACATGACCAACAATTAAGCTACCAAGTGGGCTAGAACAATGCAAGCCCAATA
Source organism: Papaver armeniacum (assembly GCA_023531295.1). NCBI lineage: Eukaryota > Viridiplantae > Streptophyta > Magnoliopsida > Ranunculales > Papaveraceae > Papaver > Papaver armeniacum. The sequence goes on from JAJJWW010016731.1 coordinate 40,395, forward strand.
GTCTATCCAACCCAATAATTTACACGAGCGAGAATAAGGGTGCGGCTATTCTAGAAGTTTCGACAGAGTTTGGCAAGCTACTTTGCACGGGATATGATGCACGGGACATAATTCCTAAGGAGGTGCTCTTTCCTATTTTTGCTAGGTTTCCTAGTTTCTTCAAGAAGAGGTTATAAAACTCTATATATAGGGAAGCTTAGAATTTGGGGGATCTCATATATATTATCGGATATCTTATATCTTAGATCTTTTTCTATCTTTTTGGCCTCTACTTTTATTTTCTAGGGTTTAGAACCATGAAGTCTTTTCTCTTTCTTCTTGTTATGAACTCCATGAATATGAGCTAGAGTTTTCTTTTGGTTATGGATTAGTTAGATTTCCAAACATGAGTTTTTGTGCAATAAATTAGTTTTCTCTCATATTATCGTTTATGATTCACCATTGATATTGTTATATGAGTTGGATGCTATTTAGTCGAGTCGCGAATCGATTGAGTTTACTTTCATCTCTATTGCTAGATTAGGGTTGTTATACGAAAAAATGATAATTCCTGATTGCAAGTAGCATAAATATGATTATAGTTTGTAGTGATATATTCTTATGATCATATGTGAACCATAACCTTTGTTAAATCGGATTAGTGCTTTTACACGTTCGATTGCTTTGATTGGCCTGATTTCATAGAACTTAACGCATCTAGGGAATTAAACTTGATTAATGCTTTTACACATTAGGTTGTTCTTTTAGATAGAATTCATATTCGCATCTTTTAATGTGTTTGTTGATGACAAGAGGAGATTAGCGGGATATTCTTGCGATCAAGGTATTCTAGGGCCTTTGATAAAAGTTGAGATTAAAATATCAATTCTAGTTATTGTGTTGAAAACATGTTTGTGAATGAAGACGAAATCCATGACCAATACTTTCTCATCCTTGATTTGCGTGTTTACTTTTTATTGTTTTGCTTTTTGTTTATTTTTATTTACACAATCAGAAAATCCCCTGTGTTACTTATAAGATACCGAAACAATTTGACAACCTAGACCTCTCTGTGGGAACGATCCTTTCTTGCCCTTGCTTCATTATATATTTTGAGTAGTAAGAAAGTGTAATTTATATTTGTGTCGGCTGACAACCGATCATGCAACTATGCAGTGGTTTCAGTTGAGGTGAAGCTGGGGAAATAATGGTTATGAATTCTTTACTGCAATAAGATGGAGGTGTTGGTGTCCTGAATTTCAAGAATTGAGCTGCACGGATAGATGTATGTTATGAGTTAACATTGCAGCTGGTATTGATGTGTAAGCTCATTGCTGAATGGGTTGAGATGATATTGATGGTTAAAGTTAGATGATGGTTTTGCAAAGTGGCTTTGATTGAATGTTAGAAATTGTAGTTCATGGAGTGAGGTGAGGTGTTGTTGAGTTACAATTGCGAGAGACTAAGCCTGGTGAGTGGAATTGGAGTAGTGAGCTAATTAATGAATGATGGAATGCTTGTTATTACTTGGTTTTGTTGAGGTTATAGTGCGATTGCGATTAGGGGTGTAGTTGATGGTCGTGCATTGGTGATGTTGATGTTAAGAGGCCGAGAAGATGATATTGCAGGTTTGTTGATCTTCCAATTTGATTTGTTTGCACCAATGGTGGTGGTAGTGGATGTTGCAGTGGACTTGTGTTGGATGCGCTCAAACTATTGGAGACAACTTGACCAAGTTGCTTCCGTTATTGGAGACAACTTGAGCTAGTTGCTTCCTTTTTTTTGGAGACAACTTGAGAAAGTTGCTTTCACTTTTGGAGGCAACTTGATCTAGTTGATTCCATATTGGAGGCAACTTGAGCTAGTTGATTCCAGTTTGGAGGCAACTTGGTTATGTTTTTGGGTCCATTCATTCATCTGAAATTATCTTATACATATATCTTAGAGTAGCTGTTGTGCTGAGTTGTTGATGATGGTTGTGCTGCTGATGCTCATGAAGCTGTTGCAGGTAGAGTTGCAGTAGCAGAGATGGAGGATATGGTGTTGTCTGGTGGTGGTTTGAATTGTTGGTTGAGCACTGATGGTGTGGCGAATATGTGAGTCTGCTTACTGGGTTTGTAATTGAAAATGTGCTAATGCAGTAAAGAGATATGAAGCGGGAGATGCTGGTATGTGATTTTGATATGTATATGTTACAGACCATAAACATCTGTGTAGTTTTATACATCAATAGTTGTAGTATATCTATTTGGATGTGATTTTGTATGTCATTTTGCATTAACAAACCTGTGGTGCAACGGTAGCACGACTGACTCCATGTCAGATGATGCGTGTTCGACTCACGCCGGGTTCATTTTTTGTGTATACTTTTCATAATGTGGAGACAACTTGTGCTAGTTGCTTCCATATGTTGCAGACAACTTCAGCAAGTTGCCTCCATTATTGGAGACAACTTCAGCAAGTTGCCTTCAGATTTGGAGACAACTTTCAGCAAGTTGCCTCTAGATGGTGGTGGTGGAATTGGTGGTTGCTGGTGGTGATTGGTGGCGGTGGATGAAAGTGGTGGTGGTTGGTGGCGGTGGTGGGTAGTGGTGGTGGTTGTCGGTGGTGTACAGTGGTTGTGGGTAGTGGTGGTGGTTGTCGGTGGTGTATATGAACAGTGGCGCTAGTTGGCGGTGATGGTTGGCGGCGGTGGTGGTTGGTGGTGGCGGTGGTAGACAGTGGTGGTGGTTGGCAGCGGTAGTGGTGGACAGTGGTGGTGGTTGGCGGCGGCGGTTGGTGGTGGTGGACAGTGGTGGTGGTGGTGGTCGGTGGTGGTGGTTGTTGGCGGTGGACAGTGGTGATGGTGCACAATAGAGGTTTTCTTATTATTATTCTTTTTTTTTTCTTTTTTTTTTTTTGTTGTTGTTGTTGAATAGTGGTTAATGGTAATGGTTTTGTATATACACTAGGGCTTAACCCGTGCCGTAACGGCACGGGCATAATTTTTATTCAGTTATGCATTTTCCGACATATGAATATTAAATATAATATGTATTAATATCAAATTTACCCTTTTTATCATTACAAAAGGAAATGAAAACCTTGTAGATATTTTTATTCTTCACTTCACAAATCTTTTCTAGCATTTTCCGTCTTGACATCCTCCCATACTACGCCTCTGCTTTCTCGAGTTGTATCCTCCAGCCAATAATGAAATTATATCGAAATTATTTTTTACATATTTTGCCCCCCCCAAAAAATGTTATTTGATATGGTTTTTAGTTTACAAAGATATCTTATCGATCCTTTGGATGGTATTACCTTTCTCCATCTTTCTTATTTTAGAGAACGATGTTAGGATCTTCATGGACCAAAGGAACCAACTATAGGCCCGACCACATATCACCGATGATATCCCTTCTTGACCACCTTGGGATAAGAGGTGTACGGTTTTAGTCTAAAAGGCCCTGGTGCTACGTAAGGAGATGCCCAAGCTTATTAAGATCCACATGTGCTCCTCTTTCTTCCATGTGGGACTATCCCTAGCTATACTTATGTGGTTTATCGTGCCACATACTCCAACAATCTCCATCTTGGTGAGATTAAACCACTTCACCAGTCCAATTAGACTCCACCATATAATTACCATCTGTATACGCTACCCATCGATAATGATTATTGTCACTATGCGCCCTAGATTCCTACTCCACCTTAAGTTAATGAGAAGGCAAGCGCTAACTCCACCTTGAGCATTTTCTTGCCCACCTGGAACCATGCTTCACATTTAATGTGTGAGACACTAACTCCACCTTGAACGCCAGTTCAACCTTGAGCATTGCCTTGCCAATCTGGAACTTTGCTCCACCTGAGTTAACGGGTGAGACGCTAACTCCACCTTGAGCGCCAGTTCAACTTTGGGCCTTGCCTGCTCCACCTTGAGTCTGATTCCATTTGCACCCTAAACCGGGTGACATCCACAACCACTTTAACGTTCAGCTAGTAGACCCAACCATGGGCTCTGATACCAATTGTTAGGATCTTCACGGACCATCAGACACTACTCAGGACCCGACTACATAACCCCGAAACCCACTTGACAACCTTGGGATAAGAGGTGTTGGGTTTTTAACTAAAAGGACCCGGTGCTGTGTATGGAGATTCCCAAGCTTATTAAGATCCACATGTATTCCTAATTATTCCATGAGGGACTATCCCTAGCTATACATATGTGGTTTATCGCGCCACATACTCCAACAACCGAGCAGAACCAAAAAATTAAACTATGTAAGCTGTAACAAAATTACAGCAGCTGAACTCATTTGTCTCAAGAATAATTGTGTAAATATTATCAGTGTTCAGATCCTTGTTGCTTTTTCCCCCTTTAAAAATAGTCTAGAAAGAGTAAAACTCAAAATTGACTCAACAGTACATATCGTATTGTATGTTCTTACTATTTCAATGACATAATGAAAAGCTAATTCATTCACTTAAGGTATTATATTTTAAAATGTTAAGTCATTTCCGATGGCAACCATTTTACTCACATACGATGTAGTTCTAGTTTTTCAAAATTTCCATGTATATTATGTACGTAATTCAATTCGGCATGAAGAGTTTACCGAATGGAATATAGGTAATGGCTTGTCCTTTCGTAACATTGTGGCCTTTTTAACGTAGTTGGATCCAAAGTTGGTAAAAATCACTGAATTTATGCGTTCTCGGGTGAGAGTAATTTAGGGATGGGCTACCTCCCAGAAAACTGCTGATGGATGACCGCATCAGTGTCATTTGAAAATCCCACACTGTTGGATATAACCACAATGACTAACTGGGGACATTATTGGTGGAGGATCAGGTCCTTACAAATGGTATTAGAGTCGACCACGGGTTACCTGTCGACGGCGAAAGAGTACGCTTGAAGGATTGTGTTGGGAAAGGGTCTCATGAGTGAGAAAAAATGTCAGAGTCTAGGATTGAACAAATTCCGGAGCCGAGGACGGCTCCAAATTAAGTTGGTGGTATTATAGTACTCCGACTCATAGGTAGGATTCGTCAAATGGAATATAGGTAATGGTTTGTCCTTTCCTAACACCGAGACCTTTTCAACATGATTGGCTTCATAGTTGGCGAAAATCTCTATAGTTAAGCATGCTCGGTATTGAGTAATCCTGGGATGGGTGACCTCCCCGAGAAGTCGCTCTTTGGATGACCGTAGCGGTGACCATTGAAAACCCCATACTGTTAGATGACCGCTGTGGCTAAGTGATGACATTGTCGGTAGAGGGTCAGGCCACTACATTTACGACATTACGCTTCCAAATGTGATTTTATTCGTTGCATAAAAATAATTAAACCATGATTAGTTAGTAAGTCAAATCGTTAAGTACTTAACCTAATAACAATAAGCTGTACTAACAATAAACTCTATTATCCATCATCACTAAATAAAAATAAGGTTAAAACGTTTATAAAGAAATACATGAGACGATGCGAAATTACTCATTGGGCGCCAATACTTGCCACCGTCACTATGGTCCACTTATATAACTGTTAACCAATCTAACTAATGAGTTTGGTATTGCTTTTTTTCTTTCAAAAAAAAGGTACTTTGAAAACATATTTATAGCAATATTTTTTCATCTTAGTGTTTGGAAAAGATTTCATAAAGTGTTTTTTATGCAAAACACTTCCAAAATCTATCAATTTTAAAAGTGGGGTAGAAGGGCTTTTAAAAGCTTCAAAAGCAAATACTATAGTTCACCATAATTTCATATTATATTTTCGAATTCTATCCCATCTTTTTTATAACTGATAAAAATTAATCTTGAATCTATATATGATCACACCAAATTTTATTCGTTATATTTTATTCCTTAAAGATAATTATTTTTTATTTTGAAACTACATTTTATGTTATACGGTATCACTTAAATATACTTTTATTTATCAACAATAAATATTAAGAAATTATTGATTTTTAAAAGTGGTTAAGAAAAATAATATTTTTCAGTAATAATACTAATTAGTAAATTTAATATTACATATATGTAATCTAACAGTAGAAAATTTACTTCTTTTATGCACAATAAAATAGAATAGTTTTTTTTTTCCAGATATATATATGCTTTTGTCATTTTCTCTCTAACTGTAGCTGAACTTGATATTTTCACATGACGCAATTTGATCGCATTTTAAAATGGTTTTAACTTTAGTTTATAATTTGCAACCATTCAATTGTTTTTATTTTATTTTACATAGCTCGGCACAATAACGTACATCAGCAACCATTCAATTACTTTTATTACACAGCTCGGCATAGTAACGTACATCGGAAAAGCACTTTTGTAAAGCTCGCAGCAATACCAAACTAATCCTAAGTATTAGCTAATAAAAATCATGTATTATCATCATTAGTAGAATAATTTATATTTTCATTTTTAATTTCACATTTAATAAAATATTATCATGGCAAACTAATAGAGTATTTATTATGAAGTAGAATAATTTATATATTATCATTTTAATTTGACATTTAATAAAATATTATCATGACAAATTAATAGAGTATTTATTATGAAGAATTATGAAACCTTTATGACATGATAAATTTTGTCCATTAGATGCATTTCTAATCCCAATCACAACCATCACCATCACTCATGACAAACGATTACATCCCTAGATTTATCTCTTGTGAGGACAAATCTGAACCGCCACTTACATAGGCAAAGTTAGCCAAACTGTGCTTTATACTCTTGATTACACAAAAGAGGGTATTTTAGTAATGTATTATGCTTAGGGGTATTTGTAAAGTTCAAAAGTGTATATTTGCTATGGGTCTCATAGTAGGGTATATAGATAATGTTCCCTTTACAAAATCGCATCCTAGACGGCGATACATTGACAGTCTTTGCTCTGAAAATGTACATATATATATACTTTGGTATTTTATCCAAAATATATTTAAGATTCCAGATTTTTCTAGAACACAATAGCCATGGTTCATATAATGAAAAATTCTGAGAGGAATCTTATGCATTTTCGAGATACAACCCGTCTCATACAGTATTGTACCATTGTTACTAAGCATGTTAGTATCCAGGACAATGATATACAATTCTATGTTATCCCATTGATTTTGTAAGTCTCCCAAGACATACATGGACATAATTCCAATCCCTAAAACATTTAGGAACAAGAGTATTACATACTTCATTCGTGTCTTCCACCACGATTTTTTGAAGTAGTCAAATCCTGCCGTTACGTTAACTGAATCGACCATTATATTCAATTTCTTATAGGTTGGATCGCACCAAACACAGATTGTTAAATCTTTTCGTGTTTGCCTGCTCTGATACCAATTGAAAAGACGAGGGTACCCAAATATACCTCAATCAAAAACTTTTCCACCTATAAGTCCTTTCTCCGAAAGTGATTGTCTATGGACAGAGTCGAGACAATACAACTAATCGGTTCACACTTCGTGTGATCGTCTATGGATATGAGATCGAGACAATACAACAAAGAAGTATGTTTACTTGATAAAATGTTCGGACTTAACCGAACACGATAGGATTACTATCAAATACATAGGAATTAACGTTTGTGTAATTTACTTTAAATTATAATAACAACAATTATAATTGCGGAAAATAAAAGTAAATGACACAACAAGATTTTGTTAACGAGCAAACCGTAAATGCAGAAAACCCCCGGGACCTCGTCCAGAATTGAATACTCTCAGGATTAAGCCGGTATGCAAAATCAAACCAACTTCGTATAGTTGGGACCAAGCAACTAAACCTATAGTTCACCTAGTTCCGTCTGTATCCCTGCGCCTCCAACTTGTTAATAAGTCACGCACTTGGAACAATTCCTTTGGTTCGTATTCCAAACAGTAAAGGAACAACAAATTTATTCGGTAACAACTCTTTTCAACCAAGTGATATGAGTTCGACAAAAGGCTCTTCCGTTTATCCCAATAAACTCCTTTGTCAGGTTCTTAGATCTATCTAATAACAACTACCAAAGTAATTTTCAAGATTTTGCAATCAATACTTTTAATCACAAGGAATTGTATTGATGCCGATCTACTCAACTAATCAATCCAATCTACTACAAGGATAAACCGATTATAGTTGGATCTTCTTTACCCGAAACAAGTATTGTGCACACCAAAGATTATGAACCCAAATCAGAAATCTTTTTCGTCTTCAAATTTTCTTAGATCCTCAATAAACACCTGCACACAATCAACTTGAATCTCTTGTGATCAATCACACACAGAACGGAGTCTGTTAACAATGGATTATCACAAGACATCTTTAGATCTACAAACATTCTAAAGATCCCCTTTGAAACTTCGATCTAGTTTGAGTGAATCTTATATCAGAAGAGAAGATTCTCAAGCATAAACAAACTAGGTGCAATCAAAGTTCAACAACCGTTAGTCAATCAAATCAATCGAAAACTAATAATAAACCGCAATTATCTAGTTTCCCACCAACGATACTAATAGAGCTTCTCAATCCCGAAGAAGTCTTTAAACTGAGCGTCCGTAAGAGATTTCGCCTAATTAGGTTACTTTCCTCTCCGAATAGGCGGCTCCACCAGTAACAACACAACTAGATAGTTTTGCTGGATCTGAGGATTAGTTTTCTCGAAATGCAAACTTTGATATTTATAGACCAAGGAAGTTTAGACACAAATTAATTTCCAAAACCGAAAATATTCTCAAGATATGCGACATATTTCCAAATTCGGTTTCCATAATTCCTGTAAATGCTTTGTCCAAATAATGACCGAAAATCTCTTAGAAAATCTCCAACTAGTAAATGCACATTACTAATTTTTATTTTCTAAAGATATGCAAAACTAACAACCTTAATTAAAAGATTCTTAATTTATTTCGATCCAGGATTCTCCTTTAGCTATTCTGGAATATCTTTAAACAATAAAAGATAAGCGTTACTGCACATATTCAAAGTATGTCGACATCTTAACTTAGTAAAACATCTTTCATATTTACTATCTTGGAATCGATTTGCCACACTTCCAAACAAGTTTAGAATTGGTTCTGTAGTTGCAGGAAATCCTAAAATACATCCCTCACAAGAATTCATAATAATCAACACATCTTTATGATCAACAATGACACTTTTTATTAATTGAGTTAAAGAATTTTACAAAGAGGAAATGAATTCAAGAATACAACTATTGCTCTAAACTTTCTCTCTCCTCAAAACTTTCTCTCCACTCTAAAAAGATCTCTCCCGTCTTAAGCCTATTATTCGACTCTTTATATAGGATATTACATAGTGTGTGACAGCTAAGTTGTCCTTTATTTTAGGATCTGACTTGCGATATTCTCGCAAGTATACAAGTGTTAGATTTCACAACACTCCTAAATCTCGCTAGGTCTCCACAACTTTCTCGTGTTTAGGCTGTCGTCATATGTTGCGTCATTTCTATAACCAGTCTGCGATATCTTCGCAGTGTGTTGTATAAAGATTTCGCAAAGGTATTGATGTTGCGATATTCTGATCATACATCTTGCCTCTTCTCATGTCTTCTCTGCGAAAGAGAGAATGTCATGAGAATTAGTGTTTCATGATGCCGCAGCCGTTCATTTTTCCATATTCTTTTGTATTGACATGATTCTGTACTTTTATGCAGAATTTATGACACGTATCTCTTCTTCCATCCATTCCTTGGCACGTCCTTTTCAACCGCTATTTCTCAACCGTTCACGTCTACTCTTCGCATTAAATGTGCTTATCTTCTTGAGAATCCTTCTCTCTATATATATTCTTCTCATTCTTCTCTTCTTCTTTTTTACTTTCCTTCTTATCTTTTCTGCAACTTTCCTTCACTGTTTCTCCGTAAATTCCGCTCATGCTGCTGTAAATTTTCTTGTTTTCACTTCTTTTGATCTTTAATTTCTTCTTCATTCCCATACTGAAAATGGCTCCAGCTGGTCGTAAATACGAAACTTCTCTTGAAGGGATTCAGAAAGATCTCGAGGGAGAGGTTTTACATTAACCACCATTCCCGATCAAGGGGCTAAATCCATTCTTTCTGCTAAACTGTTTTCTGATTATCATTGTGATGATAAAGAAATCATAGTTTCGCTTGGTCAGATTCTCGCTGGCCTTCCCATTCCTCTCTATGATCCTAACCTTCCCTTGTTTTATGAAATTCTTGCTCATGCGAAATTCTCGCGAGCCATTTACCAATTAAGTGGGGAATGCATTCGCTTAATGCTTGAATTCGCTAACCGCGGTGCTGGTAAAGGATCTCTTTATCCAAAACAAGACAGGGATCCTGAATTTGAGGATTTAGAAATATTCACCGAAAAATACACAGTAGAGAGCTTCTTTGAAAATTACGAAGTAATAAACATGAAAAATGATAAAACTCGCTGGGGTGCTCGTTTGAAGAGGAAAGAAAATGTTGCCAGCGATAGAATACTTATGCAGGACATTGATTGGCATTCTGGCAAGAATAATATTCCTCGTCACTCTAAAGATGACAAATGGTGCATCTTTCCACTGGTTTTGAAGGGACCTTATATTTCAGGTTCGAATGTGCTTCATGCGAATCTCGCTACTTATCAACCTTGGGTATTTAATTGGCCCGAGAAAGCGAAAGAGGTATGTCTTCGAATCTAGCTCACTTCATAATTTTTCATTTATTGTTACTTTCTTGTTCTCTAATACTTGCGAAAATTTTAGATTAAAAAGCTGAGATCGAGCTATAATAGAACTGGGAAGGCCAGCACTTTATCTGCTCTACGCTCCATCACAGATGAAGTAAGAAACATCTTTTATACTTTTAACAATATTGTTGCCTCTGTTTCTTATCTTCATTTGTGTGCGAAGGTTGGTGTTGTAGTTGTTGAAGAAGAAGAAGGATCTAAGGTTGCGAGGACCAAAGGCAGAGGTAAAGGTTCTCTTCGCAAGGAGAAATCTGCTGCCCCACCTTCAAACAAGTGAAAAGTTCATTCTCCTTCTCCTTCAAATCTTCACTCTGGCGAAAGTTCTGATGATGATGATAATGACCTTGATAGTTCTTTCGCAAGAGAAGATTTTCCACCTGAATCTTCAATGACACAATTGTCTAGCATCTTCTCTGACTCCATGCAAGGGATCGGGGATGATCATCTCACTGGCACATGCAGAGCTCTTGCGAACATCTGTGATGCCCCTTTAATAGACGGTGGTGATTCTCTTCATGGGGTCTCCAGATCAGTGACCCCTAGCTTTCTGAATTCTCTTGGTATCTTGGTATGCATTCATTTCTCTTTTTCTTCATAATTATGATTTAAAGTTATACTATATCATGACAATTTCTTTATTTTCCTTCGCAGACTGGTGTTGATGGTGGATTTTCGTTTAAGGTTAAATTTGTAAGTAACCAGAAAATCATGCGCTGACATCTTGTAAAAGATAAAGCCGTTTATAAGTGACGGATACTCCTCACTTAATTCACCAAGAATGGAGCATGTAGCAACAATCCCATTCTCGTGAATACATGAAATTCCTCCGAGGTTGGAGCATGTAGCAACAATCCCTTGGTGAATTTCATATCGGCCTTGTATTTCCTGTACTCATTATCAGTGTGGCATGACGACTGAGTGTTACTCTTACAGAGTAACACGAACCTCCAAGCACTATAATGAATCATTATCAGTGTGGCATGACGACTGAGTGTTACTCTTACAGAGTAACACGAACCTCCAAACACTATAATGAAACCATGTACGAAATACCCGTACAGGCTGATTCTCGGTGTGTTATACTAGCCCGAGCCCTCTCGGTGTGTTATACTAGCCCGATTGAGCCCCTCTCGGTGTGTTATACTAGCCCGATTGAGCATCCGGCACTGACCATATCAGTCCGGATATGATCTGATCGCAGTCATCCAACTCCACAAGCATGATTGGACGACCCCCAGATCAATTCCATCACCCCAAGCGGTATGGAATACACACGGCCGACCCCGCATGGTCGAACATTGGCCTTTGCTTGCCAAGAAACCGTCCATACCAAGCATTATGGGCGGAAAACCCTAAATTAGGGTTTGCGGCATATTACATGTGCCGCAAAACGGTCTCAACCATCCATCTTCGCGGTATAGATGGAGGGTGTAGATGCGAACTCAAAGGGCCCGGAGCATGTCGACACAATCACCATGTGACCGCCTACACACTTGACCAATCGGTCAAAACCAATCATGGTTGGTTACAACACATTCGTCCGCCTGAAATAGCATGGTCGCGCGGCTTTGAAAGCCAAAATTAGGGTTCAAGCCATCACGCGCGTCCATCTTCTCCGCACGAATGGAGGGTCTGATTAGATAAAGCAGTCCGGTCATACAAAGCATGACCACCGTGGGCCCATCTACCTCTTCATGCGGTCGGCCAAGGCATATCACGCCCGGCCAATCCAAAACGCCCGCTCAAACATGCGTGGATACACTTCCCAAATTGCAAATCGATCTCGACCACTCAACTTCACCGGACGAATTGGGTGGCTTAGATCACGTTTTCATGGGACGGTGAGACATGGGCGTGAACATCAGCCTACCATCTTCATGCCAAACCAACCGTCCAAGACCGACCAAGCTAGGTCGTCTTGGAAAACGCGCCGGAAAAGAGTGTGGCGCGCGGCTTTTTGCGGTATCAAACTTCTATCGCAAAATCAATCTCGACCACTCCTCTTTGACGGTCAAATTGAGTGGCCCAGATCGCGCTTTCATGAGGGAACGGAATACAGGCACCTACACCATCATGCCGTCAACACGCATGTATGGTCGGTCCTCTCCAAAATCCTTCCCATGCTTGGTTTCGACCAAGCGGGAGAGTGATGCTTGCGCACCTCTTCAAAAACCTAACATTCATTAACGGTCGCGAGATGAGTGTCTCAAGGCTCATCTCATCCGTCCAACTTCACTAGCTTGGTTATACAACCACGGTCGGAGTCAATTGGTCGCAAGGCGTCATTACCCATCACCTTACCACACCACAATGCGTGCACTCGCATGAAATACACACGATACTTCACAAGTATCGACTTTCCGAATAACGCAGTTATTCAATTGAAGATTACATGCTATCTTTTGTGGATCCACGATCCGCACATTCCAGACATCAATCATGTCACAAACTGGGGATACTTACTGGGGTATTGGTCTCGGCGGTTTACGGCGTGCGGCGTGCAACGCGCCATCACAAGAACGTGTCGGGAAGTCATGGACGGTTAGAGATGAACGGGAGAAGTGGGCAAGACTGGTCGTGTATCACCGACACACAACTCCACTACTCCATCATTCCACTACCTCCACTTCCCACGAGAAACGTGAATGAGGCTCAATGACTTGTATAAATAGGTTCTCCGCCCTATTTAAAACAGGGGACGAACAACACAAGTTGCACGAGACGAGAAAATCAACATCCAGAGCCTCCTTACATTAACCGTAAGCTTTGCTCACTTTTCTCGTCACAAGTCATAAGCAAGCCAACACTTTCACAATCTCAACACCTTCTTCGCTTCCCTCCCTAAGATCAACCCCGTCTCCTTCACTTTGTGACCGAAACAAGTCTGGAACGGCCATTTCTTGGTTTAGGCCGGGACTTGCACAGATTGATCTCTCGAATCTACAAGCACTCACCGCGCAGTGCATTTGTTGAAGGTTTAGATTCATTCCTCATCCACACCCCAAATTACCAAATTCTGCAGGAGTAATTTTCACCCATCAACAATTGGCGACCACAGTGGGAGATTAATCTCTCGGTCGTAAAATCAATTTCTTTGAAATCCGATTCAATTTCATCAATTTCAAAAGGGTAGATCTTAGAACCAATTCAATCAGCAATTCATTCCAAGATGGTGGAACTGAGGTCCGGATCAGCAATCAACTCTGATGGAGCCAAAGCATGGATGACACTTCGGTGTTGATGTACCCGTCGGTGGAGCTACATCGGTCAATACATCTCGTGGAGCTGTCACTTCTATCACCAACACTAGCGGAGCAGAGACATCCCAGTGGGTGTAACACCTCCCATCACGAGCCGAGCACGCCGCAAATCCCGGCATCTCTTCGAGCGTAACGCCTCCAAAGTGGTTACCAGAGCAACAACTTTCACTCCTCCATCAGGACGAGGAGCCGGAGACGCAAGAGGAAAATCGCCGTCTAGTACCATTGCAGACTTAATGGAGAAACAGGAAATTCTTGCTAAAACTCAAACAGACATGGCCGCAACTTTAAAGAGGTACTCACTTTCCTTAAAACTTTGATGAACGATTGCCGCAAGATTCACGGCAACCCTTGGAGTCGGCGAGAGATGCATTCAATACACCCGGAGCAGGTGTTTCCACTCGGACTCACATGAATGAAGAAACTCGTGTTGCTCCTGAGCGCCAAGGGGAGAGAGACCCGGTCTTCCAACTTCATTACGCGTGAAGATCTAGAGCGACTTCTCCAAAATCGAGGAAAAGGGGACCGAACGGACGTACACCAACATCAGCCGCCGTACCCTCAAGATGTGCAACGGATTCCTCTACCAAGAGGTTACACCTCTCCCCAGTTCTCCCTCTACGACGGTACTGGTAATGCTCGTGAACACATTTCTCGATTCTTGGAAGCCTTGGGGGAACATGAATACAATCATGTTTTACGCCTAAAAGAATTCTCAAAATCACTCACGGGGAGGGCATACACCTGGTACAACAACATTGCGCCTAACAGCATATCCAATTGGAGCGAGATGGTCAGTGCTTTCTACAGGAAGTATTTCTTCGTGTCTCGAACAAATCACGTTTTCGGACACAGGAAGAATTCTCCAGCGGAACAATGAACATCCCAACGACTTCGTTAAAAGATTCAGAACCCAAGCACTTTGGTATCACGACCCGAATGTTACCGAACGGCAATTGGTGGAATCATGCATCAATGGGATGATACCCATATACCGCGCTCTCGTTAGAGAATCGGGCTTTCAAACATTCTCTCGAACTCCACGAAGGCTGCAAAACGTTCAAACAACAATCGCACAAAGACTACTAGAAAGAACCGAGTTGTTCGAAGTGAAGATTTGCGTGAAAGTCGAGGAAGCGGGCGTCTCACAAAAAAACAATACAACACCGGCCCTTCGTGAGAGTGTGGTAAGCGGAGGAGAAAAGAGGAAAGCTTCGATAACGGAACAACAAACCAAGCGAACATCCTCAAAGACATAAGACTTCGTTTCGAAAAGGAACAGACAAAAACTCCCGCACAAAACGCCAAAGACACGGGTTTTCCTTTTCCCATGAATGAAGTGATAGAGCTCTTGGAAGCGTGGATCCAAGATGATGCCGTAAAACTACCCCCTATCCGGCGTCCTCCGACCGAGGAAGAAATAGCGAGATCCCAGGATATTGTTGCTACCACAGTTCGTCCATCATCCAACCAAAGATTGCAACAGGTTGAAACAAATATTCGGGGAAAAGGTAGAGACAGGGGAACTCCAGCTTGGAAACGAAGGTGTTCATAGAGATCCTCTACCTATCAGGAACGCATGATTTACGGGGACTCTGTTCGCAAGACCGTGCAATCTATGATGGAGCACATGTGTGAAATCTTATATTTCTCCAAAGGACAGCGTCAAGACATGTTCACGGCCCTCAACCACGTTGTGTCAGGGAGGCGTTTGCATCCGAGAGCAGCCAGGAACCCCAGTCTTTCCTGAAAGACATGAGCAACGGAAACTGGGGACTCCTAACCGTCACTCGTTTGAGAAACGTTGAGTTTGATAACGCGTTGATCGATACGGCTTCAGAATTTAACATCATTACTGTCAAGACCTTGAGAGCGGCAAAGATCTCAAAGCAAGAAGCTACTCGTCATCCAACTGTGGTCAGGGATTCAGGAGGAGAACTCAGAGATTCATATGGATACATCGACCTTGAAGTCAAATTGGGAGATGCCTCAACACAAGCAAAGTTCTATGTAGTCAAAGATCATCCCAACTACGACATGATCCTAGGGCGCTCTTGGATGCATGACAACAAAGCCATCTTGGAAGTCTGTCCTCTACCGGTTTCGACACCGAAAGAATCTCCAACACGCCTTGGACCTCCCGATGGCTGTCTATTCTGCGCTTGACAACTTGCCAATGTGACACAACTTCCGGAGAAAGCCTTGTCAAAGATACGTTGAAAAGTTCCGATCTCAAGTAAGTCTCGTCACGCAACCTTCCTTACAACTTACCGCCCCTTGTCCCGACAAGTCCCTGGGACCGACTCCAACCAACGAATCAACCCGGCTAGGAGATGTGAATGGGAAGCCGGTCCTTTCAAACGTTTTATCAAGAGCGTAGAGGCTGTCTTGGTCAAAGGCGATGAGAAAAATGTCCAAGTATTCGCACGACCAAACCCGTTTGGAATTGGAGACTGGTGAAGAAGATGTTGCGTTCAATGTTGGGAGCATGACGGTGAAGATGACCACTCCACCCGACTCACCCACCGAGATAGAAGATGAACCATAACTGGTAGCAGATGTTATCCTAGGCGGCTACTGCAAACTCATAAACGCTGATAAACTAGAGCGCATAACAGTTCACTCACGATGGCTCAAACCTTACCGAACTTAAGATACTTGTGCTACTACTTTCCAGCATCCTCCACACCTTAAAACGCTGTGCTATATTTTTCCAGCGTGTTTCCTTTTACAGTTTCATGTCATATTTGTAATTTCTCCAGAAAATGATTGCAATACTTGCATTCATAATTAGGGTTTCAATTTTCAATTTTCAATTAAAGCATCATTTTTCATCTGAGAACCTCTCCACTCCTAAAGACACAAAGTCCTGAGTCATCCTAAATCAACTGGAGCAAGAAAGGAAACCCTAAGCAAACATTTCTCGAGAAGAAGGGAATAGAACGTGTGCGCAAGAAGTGATTTGAGCCATACGCCTGACAAAGCCCGGGAAGATCTTGCATCAAGAGTACAGTCTGTGGGTATTCCGCTATAATATTATTTCTTTTACCATTAAGAATTACGTGTGAAGACACACTCTAGCACCTAAAGAGTTTCAATTCCAGTTTCGACAAAAGGATTATAAAAAAAAAAAAAAAAAAAAAAGACTTTTGTTCAAACAATGAAAACGAAAGAAAAACTTGAACTCAGCTACCACTGAGTACAAGGGAGATATTCAAATGTACGGAACATGCTTGGAAAAGAAAGAAGGAAAATTCTCATCGCCAAGAGAGTCGGCCTCGCTTCGTATCACCGTCGATTCTGCTCCATCACCCGTTGATGCGCCTCCCTTCGAATCTCCTTGGTTTCGCATCGGGCATCTCCATGACATCATGCTCCATCCTAACATCATCAGCAGGAGCATCAAAAGGCACATCAACATCAGGAGCCGCGCAGGTTGCTTTCAAACGTTCAGGCTCGTCTGTATCGGAATCAAGGATTATCACGCCGTCCTGAACCGGGTAATCACACTTGCCTTCATTCGGAGGTCGTTCATGCTCAACTCTCCGCCTCTTCAACCATTTGCAAATCTCTCTGCCCTTGCGCTTACTAGTGTCTGCAGCGTTTCCTCGCGCCTCCGCCGCTCCTCCATGTCAATTGCAGGTGAAAGTGCACAGATACGTCCTCGACAATACGAAGGTGGGAGATAGACATCCCCTGTATAGCACGGCCGACTTCGCGAAGTGGAAGATCAATCCTAGCCATTACTTCTTCGTGCGCATGGTTTTTGGGCTTGTCGACTTCAAAACTTCCTTCCTGGGGGAAGCAACGGAATGAGCGTCCACTACTTCCATGATAAACGCAAAGGAGAGGGAGTTATGAGCACGCACAAAAAAAAAAAAAGAGGAGGAGATCATCAAATCCATCGATCAGTTAATCGAAAATCGGAAGCGTGCACGAGATACAGGATATAGAATAAACGACCACGTTGAGATGATTCTTTATAATCTCACAAGTCGACGAGAATCCCGAGAAGGAAGAGAAGTCTCTACTTACCACCTATGAAGGCTACTAATTCGGGATAACAATCAATAAGGCTTATCAAATATACCTGAGGAAGGCCGTGTATAACTAAGGAAGTACACCGAAGGAGCGGCCGAGCTCATACATGTACAAGAGGAACCAAAGCGACTCACCGGATCAAGTCCTCGCTTCCTTCGCATCCTTAATCAAGACCGACCAGTTCAGGGAAACGCCCGACAATGTGAAACTATCCGGTAAATATGTATTCACTCTAGCTTGGTCATTTCGTATGTCACCATCTCATGCCTACCACACAATAGTGTAACCATTATGTGCTAGGCGGGGGACTTAATGTTGATGGTGGATTTTCGTTTAAGGTTAAATTTGTAAGTAACCAGAAAATCATGCGGCGACATCTTGTAAAAGATAAAGCCGTTTATAAGTGATGGATACTCCTCACTTAATTCACCAAGAATGGAGCATGTAGCAACAATCCCATTCTGTGAATACATGAAATTCCTCCAGGTTGGAGCATGTAGCAACAATCCCTTCATGTGAATTTCATATCAGCCTTGTATTTCCTGTACTCATTATCAGTGTGGCATGACGACTGAGTGTTACTCTTACAGAGTAACACGAACCTCCAAGCACTATAATGAATCATTATCAGTGTGGCATGACGGTCGAGTGTTACTCTTACAGAGTAACACGAACCTCCAAACACTATAATGAAACCATGTACGAAATACCCGTACAGGCTGATTCTTGGTGTGTTATACTAGCCCGAGCCCTCTCGGTGTGTTATACTAGCCCGATTGAGCCCCTCTCGGTGTGTTATACTAGCCCGATTGAGCATCCGGCACTGACCATATCAGTCCGGATATGATCTGATCGATCATCCAACTCCACAAGCATGATTGGACGACCCCGGATCAATTCCATCACCCCAAGCGGTATGGAATACACACGGCCGACCCCGCATGGTCGACCATTGGCCTTTGCTTGCCAAGAAACCGTCCATACCAAGCATTATGGGCGGAAAACCCTAAATTTGGGTTTGCGGCATATTACATGTGCCGCAAAACGGTCTCAACCATCCATCTTCGCAGGTATAGATGGAGGGTGTAGATGCAGACTCAAAGGGCCCGGAGCATGTCGACACAATCACCATTTGACCGCCTACACACTTGACCAATCGGTCAAAACCAATCATGGTTGGTTACAACACATTCGTCCGCCTGAAATAGCATGGTCGCGCGGCTTTGAAAGCCAAAATTAGGGTTCAAGCCATCACGCGCGTCCATCTTCTCCGGCACGAATGGAGGGTCACAGATTAGATAAAGCAGGTCCGGTCATACCAGCATGACCACCGTGGGCCCATCTACCTCTTCATGCGGTCGGCCAAGGCATATCACGCCTGGCCAATCCAAAACGCCCGCTCAAACATGCGTGGATACACTTCCCAAATTGCAAATCGATCTCGACCACTCAACTTCACTTAGGACGAATTGGGTGGCTTAGATCACGTTTTCATGGGACGGTGAGACATGGGCGTGAACATCAGCCTACCATCTTCACGCCAAACCAACCGGCCAAGACCGACCAAGCTAGGTCGTCTTGGAAAACGCGCCAGAAAAGAGTGTGGCGCGCGGCTTCTTGCGGTATCAAACTTCTATCGCAAAATCAATCTCGACCACTCCTCTTTGACGGTCAAATTGAGTGGCCCAGATCGCGCTTTCATGAGGGAACGGAATACAGGCACCTACACCATCATGCCGTCAACACGCATGTATGGTCGGTCCTCTCCAAAATCCTTCCCATGCTTGGTTTCGACCAAGCTGGAGAGTGATGCTTGCGCACCTCTTCAAAAACCCTAACATTCATTAACGGTCGCAGATGAGTGTCTCAAGGCTCATCTCATCCGTCCAACTTCACCAGCTTGGTTATACAACCCTGGTTAGGAGTCAATTGGTCAGTAAGGCGTCATTACCCATCACCTTACCACACCACAATGCAGTACCTGCATGAAATACACACGATACTTCACAAGTATCGACTTTCTGAATAACGCAGTTATTCAATTCAAAGATTACATGCTATCTTTTATGGATCCACGATCCGCACATTCCAGACATCAATCATGTCACAAACTGGGGGATACTTACTGGGGTATTGGTCTGGCGGTTTACAGCGTGCAGCGTGCAACGCGCCATCACAAGAACGTGTCAGGAAGTCATGGACGGTTAGAGATGAACAGGGAGATGTGGGCAAGACTGGTCGTGTATCACCGACACACAACTCCACTACTCCATCATTCCACTACCTCCACTTCCCACGAGAAACGTGAATGAGGCTCAATGACTTGTATAAATAGGTTCTCCGCCCTATTTAAAACAGGGGACAGAACAACACAAGTTCAGACGAGACAGAAAATCAACATCCAGAGCCTCCTTACATTAACCGTAAGCCTGCTCACTTTTCTGTCACAAGTCATAAGCAAGCCAACACTTTCACAATCTCAACACCTTCTTCGCTTCCCTCCCTAAGATCAACCCCATCTCCTTCACTTTGTGACCGAAACAAGTCTGGAACGGCCATTTCTTGGTTTAGGCCGGACTTGCCTGATTGATCTCTCGAATCTACAAGCACTCACCGCGCAGTGCATTTGTTGAAGGTTTAGATTCATTCCTCATCCACACCCCAAATTACCAAATTCTGCAGGAGTAATTTTTACCCATCAACAACTAGGAAGGCTTCTTTCGCTGTTGCCTCAGATTTGGAAAAAAGACGTATTCTTGAAAAGAAGAATCTTCAACTTCGCAAGAGAAATGAAGAATTAGAAGCTGAAACTGTTGCTCTTCGTGAAAAGAACAAACAATTAGAAGCTGATTCTTCTACTCAAAAGAACAAAATATGTAGTCTTCAAGATGCCAATAAGCAACTTTATGGTATGAAATTTTCCCTTTTCCTTTATTTTGTTTTCTCATTATCTTCCCTCATCTTAATTTATCATTTTCGCAGACGTCTATGATCTTTCTGATGAAGCCATTTTCCTTCATACATTCCCCAATTCTATGGATAACAATACCCTTCTTGAACACCTTAATAATTCTTTGAATAGTTTTTCAAATGACAAGATTAAATCTCTTCCCATAAATGAACTCAGATCCAAACTTCGCCTCTTAGAAATTGACCATAGATCCAGCTTGGGCTTAGCCAACAAATTTAAACGTTTCTATCTTGACTCTAAAGAGAAAATCAATATTTTAAGAACCAAAATCAGTGATCTCATAGATGATAAAGATCGTATCGCTAGTCAAGGTGCTCAAGCGTTAGCGAAATTCCAAAAAAACTCTTCTTGAGGTTCAAATTGAACGAGATGATTCTAACCGCAGAAATGCTATACTTAGCGAAAGAGAGAATCAAGTTCGCTCCCTTCTTCTCATAAATGATGATAATTCGCTTGGGCTGCGAAAGTTCTAGATGACGCCAGAAATAACTTAGGTGTAAATGTTAGTCTTCAAGCTGAGCACACGGCCTTGGTTAGGGATATGATTTCTGACAGAGAAGGTTGTTAATTGTTCTTCTTTATTAATTGTTCGTCTTTCATAAATTGTCATCAAGTTGCTGATTCATTGTTATATATTCGCAGAAGCTGAAGGGAGGTTTCTCAAAAGAACTGAAGAACTTGAGTCTGAAAAGGAGCAACTCGCAAAGGATCTTTCTTCTCGCAATGATAAATGCTCTAGACTGAAGAGTCAACTAAAGATTACTGTTGCGAACTTTAAGAATGACGCTATTCTTTTTCGCAATCAGACTATTAAGACGGTCTGCGACGACAATAGCATCCCTCATTCTACATATCCTTGCCTCTTAGAAGAAATCCCCAAGAATGCACCTCCTCTGGATATTTCTGACAGTGATGCTAGTGAAGAAGAGGAATCTGATGGAGGCGAAGAAGAAGAAGGATTTGATGAAGATAATGAAGAGGAGGAGTCAAACAAGAAATAATTTTGTTTCCTTCTTTCTCTTTTTGTAATATCTGTACATTCATTCTTTTAATCTTCAATCTTTGTAATCTTTTGCTGCAAATTTCTTGAATCTTCAAATGCAAGTTCTACCTTTTTTGTTCCTTTCTGCACATATTAAAAAAGCAATTCTTTTTTGCAATATGGTTAATCAATATATTATCAATCTTTCATTTTATGCGTGCGTAAATCTATCATATGGCGACAAATAACATGTTCTTATTTTATTCATTCCCATACTTGCCTCTGTTATTTGTATACAAATGAAAGATTAAGCAAGTTACTTTTGAATAGTAACATGTATTCATGCCTCAGTCTCGCAGCTGTTTCTGCTGAATTTTCGCAATTAGATATTTCTTGGTTTCTTCCAAGATTTCATTTTTTTTTTCTTTTTCTCTTATGTGGTCTTATTTTGGCTTCCTAGTTAAAGGTCTTATTTTTCCACATCTTGTCATTGCGACAAAATCGCAGGACGTCTTTGCACTTGCATGCAAAAACCCCTTGATCTTGCCTTAACTTTTTTCTCTTGTGATTTTTGTTGCGACAATATGACAGGCCTAAATATTCTTGCGAAAATAAAGCCCCATGACATTGCCGTCTTGCGACGAAATCGCAGGACATCCTTACACTTTCATGTACTGACCCATTGATATCGTCTTATCTTTTTCTTTTGTATTGTTGCCTCTTCGGGATTGTCGCACAAATATGACAAGCCTAAATTTTCTTGCGAAAATAAAGCCTCATGACATTTGCGTCTTAAGACACTTATCAGATCCCTAATGGAGGGTGCCGCCCTTATCTTCCCCCTGGTTGCCCCTTCAAGGAGGCGTACCTCTACCATACAAGGTTGGCTCCTCCCATCCGGTCTTAACAACAACCAGTTGTTTTTGCAGCCTCTTATCCCTTTTGCCTATAGGGCTTATGGTTACGAGACTGCACCCTAAGTGGGATTTTCTTCGGGCCGAGTGCAGCATACGTCAAGACTTGCCAAGAATGGCCAGGGTAGTTCCAGACGCCCCAGGCACTCTTGGCTCAACCGTCTACCTCGGCGCCTTGATCAGATGTCGCACTCCTTAGAAGAGACCCTCAGTCGTCCAACCTAAGTCATTAGCTTAGGTTGAAAATCCAATGTACCTCTCCTGGATAGGCTTTATTGACCCCAAATCTCCACGACTCAGGTTCCAGGGGCGGTGTAACCTTTTCGCTGAGCCATGCAATAGGTACCCCCTTCTATGACGCACTTTAGGTCTTACATTTGCCTCTTACGAAATTTTGATTTCGCGAACTAGGGTGTACGCCATAGTAGGTTCGCCTCTTTCTGTTTGTTTTGTTTCTTCTTTTGTATATAAGCTTTTTTGTAATTTCGCTATCTCATCTTTGTCATTCATAAGATATATTTTCCTCTTCTGCATATCAGCTCTTTTGTAATTTGGCAATCTCATCTTTGTTATTCATAATTTTTTTTTTTTTTTTTTTTGAAACAAATCAACCATACATTTTTCTTTTTTCTCCCAATTTTTACTTTGGCAGTCAACAAGTACATTCATTCTTTGAGTCTCTTACTTCTGCTACTTTTTGCCTCTGTATTTTTGAAATTTTCTATTATTTTCTTATCCTTTGCGATATCTTTGTCTCTTCTTATCTTTAGCATGCATTGGTTTCGCAGCGATTCCTCTTCTCTCTGTTCTATTGCATCTACCATCAATCTTTCACTTTTTTGTTTTTCTCTGATATTATGTTTCCAATTCTTCTTCTTCGCAGCTCTTTCTTCGCAAGATTCTACATCAATTTCATGACACTTCTTTCCTTCAATCCAATCTCCTTTTACTATGCCGATACCTCTGGGATGAGGAAACTTGATACCTAGAATCCCATGTAACCAAGGTCGTCCAATCAATGCATTGTATGGTGATTCCACATCGAATACACAGAATAAAATTTCAGAGGACAATCCTTTCAGTAGAATTCGCATACTGACTTCCCCTTTAGGTTTATTGGCAGTACCATTAAAACCATAGATCTTGTAAGTTGAAGGTATTAGATCTTCATCTTTTCCTCCCATAGTTTTATAAGTATGATAAAAAAGGATATCCACGGAACTTCCAGTATCGATTAAAATTCTGTTGATTGCCCATAAATTCTCAGCCTCATCATCTTCATCATCACTAGGTTTTGGGTTAATCTCCAATCTTACCACTAATGGGTTATTGTGCGTTTCACCACCCTCAGATACTTCTTCTGCGGTGAAGGAAATAGTCTGCTTTTGCCATTCTTTCAGTGGCAATGTCTTCGCAATGTTCATTATTTCTCCGCCATCGGCATCTCTTGCGAAGACCCTGCTGAGAGTGTTATCGTGAAAGTCTTCAATCGTTTTGTACGAATGTACAATAGAGTGACAAAACAGATTCTTTGCCTTTGATCCAACTTCTATTACAAATGTTTCTCCTTCTTTTGTTGTATTTACTCTGCGAATTTTTGGCGGTGGTGGTAATGGTTGAGACTGAGGTTATTTTTTTAGAAAATGATTTAGTTTCCCTTGATCTATTATTCTGAGGATGATTCTTTTTATATTTCTGCAATCATTTGTTGAGTGTCCATGAAAATGGTGATAAGAGCAACATTCATGACTTCTGTTGCTTGGAGGTGGTTCACTCCCCATGTTCCATGGCGCGGGTATGTTTTCCATCAAGATTATAGCTTCCCATATTTTCTCCACACTAGCATTCAGTGGTGGCATTTTGATTTCTTCCCATATTATCTCATGACTTCCCCGTCCTCTGTGATGGTTTTGCCTCTGACCTCCATAAGTTTCTTGTGGCTGATCAAGTCTTTGATTTGTTATTTCCACCACGGCTATATAAGTTTCTTTCTCTATTGAATTCTTCTTGATCACGACTTCCCATATCTACTAGCTTCTGCTGACTATCTTCCATTATCCTTCCTTGTTGTCCTTGCGAAGTGCTCGCCACTATATTTATCAACTTAGGTAACAAACTTGCATTCGCTGCTTTTGAACTTGTGTTCGCAACTGGGTATGATTCCATCTCATTTTGCTTTTCCTCAAGAGCAATATACTCCTCCTGAAATTCTCGCAACTCAGTCATTGTGATCGTATTCTTGACTCTGAAAATTTGAATGTATAACAGATTGGTTGCGAACATAGCGTTAATAAATGATAGAATGAGGTATCTCTCATCCACACGACCAGCCATATCACTACACATTGTCTTCCACCTCATGGTTAAATATTTCAAACTTTCGCCAACCCTTTGCTTTAACCCAAATACATCTTCAATGCCAGGTCGCGAGGAATTGTTACTTATATACGCCCCTAAAAATGTAGCTTGCAAATGGTTGAAAGATGTTATAGCATTCTTTGGCAAACCTTCAAACCATTTCAAGGCCTCTCCTGTTAAACTTGATGCAAAATATTTGCACAATACATCATCATGGTTTTCCCATTGTAGCATACATCTCATATAAGCTTTGATGTGTTGTACTGCACAAGTTGTTCCGTCAAAAATGCTGGTTAACGCAGGTAAATTGCACTTTGGGGGTATTCCTCCTAATTGTACTTCTTGTGTGAATGGGGTTTTCGCAGCTTCTTCTATGGCTTCATCCAGTTGTCTCCTACCTCCTTCTCTTTTGTTGTTTAACATTCCTCTCATTTCCGCTAGCTCCCTCAAAATTTGTTCATTTACACCAGAATTTGGATCCATTGGTCTTTTTAACTCCGCCTCTCTTCTTCTGCGTTCACATCTGTTTTGATTTTCTTGTTCATCACTTTCTTATCGTCTTTCTCTGCGATCTTCTTTTTCATTTCTTTCATGAATTCGCACACCATTATAATTCTCATTTTCTCTTCTTTGCCGCCTTTCAGATCTCCTTTGTATTATATCATATTCTTCATTGATATTACCATTATTACGATTTTGTTCACGCCTTCTTTCTCGATTATCATGATTTTTCTGGCGAATTGCCTCTTGGAGCTCTTGTTCTTCCACTTCTACTCTCAGTCTTTCCCTTTCGCAAGCTACACGTGCTTGTTCAGTATAATGTCTTTCGATTTCATCTTCAATCATTTGTCGATTTCTTTGAACTTCTATCCCGTGTAATGTTCTCCTTCCTTCTCCCTGATTTTCTTCGCCATCTTGATTATTTCGTTCCCGACGTTGCCTATTTCCCTGATTTTCGTTATTTTTTCCACTTTGAAGAATTTCACCATGTTGAATATAACGATCTTCTATTATTTCTCTTCTTTCACGACGTTCTTCGTCTGGATTTTGTATTTCCTCTCGAGTATCTTCATTAACATTTTCTACAGGAGAATTTCGTCTTATTTCTTCTCTAACTGATCTTGAACTTGATCTTGTAGTGCTTATTGACCTTCTATTTTGTAATCTCATGTTTTCCATCCTCAACTCATGATTTTACCTTGTCAGATTTGCACGTTCTTCTGCTTCTAATCGCCTTTCTTCATGTATTCTTTGCCTCAATGCCTCCAACGCTGCAATCTCTTTATTTCCATGAATTATTCCTCCAATTACTTCTTGGTCTCTCCCCTCTCATCCATTGCTTCCTAATTGCTGCTCTTCTCCCATTTCATCTACAGAATCTGATCGCCAAGTATGTACACTCACTCTGTCATAATCCACAGTTCTATTTTGTATTGGTGTACGTTGAATTGGCGATTGAACTTGATTTTATCCATTGTTTCTTGTGTTCACTCTTGAAGATTCCTCCGTTTCATCTCCCCCTTTTCCAGCAAGTCTCCTACTCCTTCTAATAGTTGTTGGTTGTTTTGATGTATTTCTTCTTCTAGCCATTTTTCAATCTTAATGAGTTGTTGAAAATTATATGAAATTATTTATCTACTACTCCAAATTCTTTCAAATCACAATATCAATCTCTAGTCCCTGTTTCTAGCGCCATTATGTAGTTGCAGGAAATCCTACAATACATCCCTCACAAGAATTCATAATAATCAACACATCTTTAAGATCAACAATCACACTTTTTATTAATTGAGTTAAATAATTTTACAAAGAGGAAATGAAATCAAGAATACAACTATTGCTCTAAACTTTCTCTCTCCTCAAAACTTTCTCTCCACTCTAAAAAGATCTCTCCCGTCTTAAGCCTATTCGACTCTTTATATAGGATATTACATAGTGGGTAACAGCTAAGCTGTCCTTTATTTTAGGATCTGACTTGCGATATTCTCGCAAGTATACGAGTGTTAGATTTCGCAACACTCCTAAATCTCGCTAGGTCTCCACAACTTTCCCGTGTTTAGGCTGTCGTCATCTGTTGCGTCATTTCTATAACCAGTCTGCGATATCTTCGCAGTGTGTTGTATAAAGATTTCGCAAAGGTATTGATATTGCGATATTCTGATCCTACATCTGACTTCCAAGAACTATGTGATTGACTATCCTATCAAATCACCAAACATGGGTTTCACGGTTCTACCAAAATAAGTTTCGGTTCTACCTCCATGTGTGTACTGGAATTAGTCACAGTAGCTTTCTAAAATTTTGTTGACTAGGTACTAGGATCGGTTCCCACATATATGGTATCTAACTTGTATTTGTTGCACATGTCCATAGGATCAGTTCCCAATATCTAAAAACGTGTTGCACATGTTCATAGGATCGGTTCCCAATATCTAGAAACTTGCAGCACCTCTTAGAAGGATCGATTCCCCTTTTGTGATCGGTTGCACCTCTTACTAGGATCGGTTCCCCTTTGCCTAGAGTTGGTCATACCAATTACAATAAATCGATCATACCATCTTAGGTGATTACTTAAGATCGGTTTCACTAATAAAAGTAATACCAATACAAAAGTCAGGCCTTGTGAATAGTTTTACCAAGAACATTAGCAATTCATGAGCGGTTATACTAATCACACATATTGGTAGTTGTTGATGGTGGATTTTCATTTAAGGTTAAAATTGTAAAAGCCAGAAAATTATGCGCTAACATCTTGTAAAAGATAAAGCCATTAATAAGTGTTGAATACTTCTTCACTTTACTAATTCACCTAGAATGGAGCATGTGACAACAATCCCATTCTGTGAATTAAATACACGAAATTCATCCAGGTTGGAGCATGTAGCAACAATCCCATATACCCTGTGAATTTACAACATTATTAATTAATGCGTAACCAACCTTGTATTTCCTGTACTCATTATCAGTGCGGCATGAAGACTGAGTGTAGCTCTCAGCAGAGCAACACGAATCTCCAGGCATTATAATGAAAGCATGTACGAAAAATACCCAACTCTCGGTGTGTTATACTAGCCCGATTGAGCAACTCTCGGTGTGTTATACTAGCCTGATTGAGCATCCGGACTGTCCAGATCGAGTTTGGAAATGATCACGATCATCCAACTTCACCAGCATGATTGGATGGCCCAGATCAATTCCATAACCCCCAAGCAGGTATGGAATATTCGCTGCCGAACCAACGCGGGCCCCGCATGGTCGGCCTCCCCAAAAGATTGGTATAGCTTGCCAAAAACGTCCAAACCAGAGCAGTATGGACGGAAAACCCTAAATTGGGGTTTGCGGCACATTACATGTGTCGCAAAACAGTCTCAACCATCCATCTTCGCAGGTATAGATGGAGGGCGTAGATGTAGACTCAAAGGGCCCAGAGCATGTCAACACAATCACCGTGGGCCCGCCTACATACCTGACCGATCGGTCAGGACCAACCATGGTTGGTCGTCCCGATTCGTACGCCCGAATAGAGCATGACGCACAGCCGTGAAACCCAAAATTAGGGTTTTGAGCATCACGAGCGTCCATCTTCTCCGGCACGAATGGAGGGTCCAAGATTAGATTAAGCAGGTCCGGTCATACCAACATGACCACTGTGGACCCATCTATCCCCTCACCTGATCGGCCAAGTCATACCATGCCTGGTTATCCCAAATCGTCCGCCCAAACTAGCATGGTCACACTTCCCGATTGCAAACTAATCTCGACCACTCAACTTCGCCGGACGATTTGAGTGGCTTAGATCACGTTTTCATGGGACAGTCAGGTATAGGCGTGAACACCAGCCTACCACCTACACGCCAGACCGATCGGCCAAGACCGACCAAGATTGGTCATCTTGGAACGCGTGCCCGAAGTTGGCACGATGCGCGGCTTTTGCGACACTAGTTTTGTGTCGCAAACTAATCTCGACCACTCAACTTCGACGGACGAATTGAGTGGCCCAGATCACAGTCTCGTGAGATAATGGGGTATATGCGCCTACACCGTCATGCCGTCTACACGCATGTACGATCGGCCTGGCCAAAATCGTATCCCAAGCTTGGATTCGACCAGGCTGAAAAGGGATGCTTGCGCACCTCTTCTAAAACCCTAATTTCATTAACGGTCGCAGATGATTGTCTCAAAGATCATCTCGTCTGTCCAACTTCATCGGCTTGGTTATACAGCCCTGGTCAGGAGTTAATTGGTCAGTGCGGCGTCATGGTGATCACCATCCGTCACTCTACCACACCATGTGGTCGGTCAAGGGAGGATTTGCTTGCGCAACTTCCAAACCTTCACATGAAGTAGGCTAGACATGAGGCTATTTTGAGACGCTCAAACAACGATGCTTCATACATGTTGAGTACACTCGATGCAGTACCTGCATAGAATACACACGAAACTTCACAAGTATCGACTTCCTGAATAACACAGTTATTCAATTTAGCATTATATGCTACTTTTTGTGGGTACCACGATCCACACATTCCAGACATCAATCATGTCACAAGGGGGGATACATCTTTGGGGTATTGGTCTGGCGGTTTACGGCGTGCATCGCACAACGCGCCATCACAAGAACGTGTCGGGGAAGTCATGGACGGTTAAGTGATGATGGGAGAAGTGGGCAAGCCCTGGTCGTGTGACACTAACACATTACTCCACTACTCCATCACTCCACTTTCTCCACTTCCCACGAGATACGAGGGTTAGGCTAAAAGACTTGTATAAATAGGTTCTCCATCCTATTTTTCAAACAAGACAAGACAACAGAGGCAAGTGTTGATACAATCGTATTCAAACACCGGAACTGATAGCTTACACCACCGCAACCCGGTTCGATTTCGATACAAGTCATACATAGCCAACACCTTCACATTCTCAACACCTTCTTCGCTTCCCTCCCTAATATCAACCCCATCTCCTTCACTTTGTGACCGAAACAAGTCTGGAACGGCCATTTCTTGGTTTAGGCCGGACTTGCACAGATTGATTTCTCGAATCTACAAGCACTCCTGTGCAGTGCATTTGTTTAAGGTTTAGACTCATTTCTCATCCACACATCCCAAATTACCAAAACCGGCAGAAATAGTTTTCACCCATAAACAAATGGCGACCACAGCGGGAGGTTAATCTCTCGGTTGTAAAGTCAATTTCTTCAAAATCCGATTCAATTTTATCAATTTCAAAAAGGGTAGATCTTAGGACCAATTCAATCATCAATCCATTTCAAGATGGTAGAACTCAGGTCTGGATCAGTAATCAATTCTGATGGAGCTAGTGTGGATAACACTCCCGGTGTCGATGTACCTGTCAGTGGAGCTACCGTGGTCGATACATCTTATGGAGCCGTCACTTCTACCACCAGTGCCAGCGTAGCAGGAGATATTCTAGTAAGTGTAACACCTCCCATCACCAGAGCCATAGCAGCCGCAAATCCCGGCATCTCATCAAGTGTAACACCTCTGGTAGTCACCAGAGCAACAACTTCCACTCCTTCATCAGGACGAGGAGCCGGAGGAACGAGAGGAGGACCATCCCCCATTACCATTGCAGACTTGATGGAGAAGCAGGAAGTTCTTGATAAGACTCAAACGGATATGGCCGCAACTCATAAAGAGGTACTCACTTTTCTTAAGACATTAACTGATCGGTTGCCACAAGAGCCGCGACAGCCCCTGGAGCAAAAAAGGAACGCATTCAACGCACCGTAGAATGTACTTCAGCGGCGCGGACCTCCATGGACCTGATCAAAGAAGCGACATCAGATATGAGCGGTCCTGTCATGGAGACTTCTACACCGCTTCCCGATCCTCCTCAAGTCAATAGTTTCACTATGAACCAGAGGCCGGTGGATCGGGAAGCGGTTTCTCTAGTGGAAAGTTTATGCGAACTTTCACACCCTCGAAGAATCGGCGCGCGGAGACGTTTTCTTTGCAATCAACCGAGAGGAAGGTTACGACCGTGCCCTACATGTCACCGCACGCATCAAGGATTCAGAGTTCAAGACGGCCCTTATATACACAGGAGCTTCTTCGAATGTGATTACTCTCAAGACTCTCAGGACATCCAAGTTTCTCCCAGGAAAGGTCGTACGGAAGCCTTCCACAATGACTGACTTCGAGGGAAACCAAACCAGCACATACGGGAGAAGCTCCGCGGAAAGAATCAGACAAGTTAGTTGCGTCCCACTCCCCACGTGGGCGTCAATTAAGGAAGAAGACCGGCTTGCATCATTGAGGGCCAAAACCCACGATGCATCTTTGCTGACGAACGATGCATCTTTGCTAACGAAGCATTCTTCTCCATCCTGTGAAGCCACGACCCACGTTCACACGAAGAGGGAACACACTTTTGTGGCGAGTCGTGACCAGAAAGGGAAAACGGTATACCGACACTGCCATTATCAATTATCAGGGGAGACTGTTACCAGTCTCTCCACCCAATGGAATGCTACAACAGCAACGAACCACAAGAACAAGTGCTAGATGCTCCACAACAACAGCTGCAAGATGGCACCAACTCCACAACTGATGAGATTGAAATCGTTGAGGAATCTCCTAGGCCTATCTCCATCAGCTCAACCTTGTGTATGGATAAACGCATGAAGCTCGTGGAACTTCTCAAAGAGTACCAGGACATATTCACTTGGAGATATGAAGAAATGCCGGATTTAGATGAAAATTGGTCACCCATCATATACATGTCATACCTGGACCCAAGTCGGTTAAACAATTGTAGTTCAGACACGAGGAAAATGGGTAGATCGGGTTGCATAGACTTCAGAGACTTGAGCAGTCTTTGCTCCAAAACGATCCTCCTCTACCTAACATCGACATGTTAGTAGATGCAACCAGTGGACACGACATGTTCTCCTCCATGAATGGATGTAGCAGCTACAACCAGATAAGGATGTACGAGCATGATGCAAGTAAGATAGCTTTTCGAACTCCTCTCGGAAATTTTTATTATACCATACTGCCATTTGGTTTAAAGAATGCCGGTGCAACGTATCAACGCTCTATCACGATAATCTTCCACTGGAGCCGCTACCTCAAGAGAGCAGCCTCAAGAAGATAACGATGTCCACGCGTCATATCGAATAAGATCCGGGCGAGTCACTTTATCAGACAGTGGTACATGTCTATCATGCTATGTTGGAGAATCCGCGCTTTTGGTCATCCTCTGGAGCTGTTGAACGCTCATCTACAACAACATATGCCCTGATAGAAAGAACCAGGCCTGCCGGTAATGAAGAGCCTCATAATATTTGTAGGGGCATATATCTCACCAACAGGTGAACAACCTTCAGCCTTCTGTAAGCAATTACCTGAAGCAGCAAGAGGAAAACCACCGAGATACAACATCCTGCGCGTCCGTCAACTCCAACTCCAGTACCACATGCACGACAACAACCACTACGAACAAACCATGTAAACCACGCTTGGGGACTGAGGCTCAGCATGAAGTTCCTTCACCGTCAGTCAAGGAATTCTTCAACATGAGAGAGATGGTTGACAGGTTGTCAGCCGACACAAATATAAATTACACTTTCTTACTACTCAAAATATAAATATAGCAAGGGCAAGAAAGGATCGTTCCCACAGAGAGGTCTAGGTTGTCAAATTGTTTCGGTTCCCTATAAATAACACCGGGGTTTTCTGATTTTTATATAATAAACTAAATAAAAGCAAATAAAGAAAAGTAAACAAATCAAATCAAGGATAAGAAAGTATTGGTCATGGATTTCGTCTTCAATCACAAACATGTTTTCCACACAATAACTAGAATTGATATTTTAATCTCAACTTTTATCAAAGGCCCTAGAATACCTTGATCGCAATAATATCCCGCAAATCTCCTCATGTCATCAACAAACACATTAAAAGATGCGAATATGAATTCTACCTAAAGGAACAACCTAACGTGTAAAAGCACTAATCAAGTTTAATTCCCTAGATGCATTAGGTTCTAAGAAATCAGGCCAATCAAAGCAATCGAACGTGTAAAAGCACTAATCCGATTTAACAAAGGTTATGGTTCACATATGATCATAAGAATATATCACTACAAACTATAATCATATTTAAGCTACTTGCAATCCGGAATTATCACTTTTGCGTATAATAAATCCTAATCTAGCAAGAGAGATGAAAACAAACTCAATCGATTCGCGACTCGACTAAATAGCATTCAAATCATGTAACAATATTGATAGTGAATCATAAACGATAATATGAGAGAAAACTAATTTATTGAATTAAAACCCATATTTGGAAATCCAACTTATTCCATAACCAATAATAAAACTCTAGCTCATATTCATGGAGTTCATAACAACAAGAAAGAGAAGTTTCATGTTTCTAAACCCTAGAAAACAAAGTAGAGGCAAAAAGAATAGATAAAAGATAAAAGATATGATATCCCAAGTTGTAGAAGACTTTTCCTTTTTATAGCTTTTCTCCAACTTCTAAAATTAGGTCTTCATAGTCCAAAACCCAAGTGGTCCACCAAGCCCATGTGTGAGAAATACCCATGTAGAAAATATGTCCAAAATCCGTCGTCGGAAAACTGGGATTATGGCCGGAACTTGGCCGGAAAAGTCGCCGGAAAACGATTTCAGGTGACCGGCAAGTCAAACCGGTCAGGTCAAATCGGTCAACTCAGTCCAGATCACTGAGTCAAACCGGGTCAAGGCTCAGCTGAGTCAGGTAGCCAAGTCTGAGTCAGAGGCTGAGTGAAAGTCTAACTGGGTTAGACTGAGTCTGAATAGCACATGCCTAGGCCATTTTGCAAACTTGCACAGGCCATAATCTTCTACAGCTCCATGATTGCGCACCATTCATACTCAGGCTTCAGTTTCACAGTCCATCTCCATCTCCCTGTTCTTCTCAATTGCACTTCATACATTGCAGCACCACAATCTCTGTAACTCCTTCACATCTCAGTTCACTGCCACAATTGTGAACCCTTGCCAATGGCACCAGCAGCACAACCATCAGCCAGCTAAACCATTGCAGTAGTGGCTGTGGCTCATACCACCACCAGTTCAGCTCTTGAAACTCAAACCCATTTCAGTTCTTCTCTCCCTGCAATTCCAGTTCATAAGCAAACCACCAAGACTAACCACAGCACAGCACCATCCTCATTCTCCTTTAATGTAGCTCCCTGTTAACCTACATCTCAACCATCTCCAAATCACTCTCTGCTGCAATTGAACAGCTCCAGAGCCTACAACAACAAGAAATCCCAGGAACCCAGCTCAACCTCGAGGATCAATGGCAGCAGGCACAATACAAAACCGTCCCTATTACTCGTCTTTGGCTTTAGTCTCTTCTCAGCTTACAGCCAACATCCTTGCATTGCACCTGCACTCTGCCAATTCCATCATCACTGCCATTCTTGACTTCATTACAGCTCATAACAACACCAGAACTCTTTTGCTACCACAACAATTGAATCCAACTCCATTTCAGCACAACCCCTGAACTTGAGACCTTCTTCTCAGCTTCAAACTCAATCCCTGCTTAACATCAACATCCTCTACAAAACCATCTCAGAAACATCAGACCACCTGCTCAGTTCTTCAATTCATCTTTCAACAATCCACATCAGTACCACCAACAATCTCCATTCTCGTTGTCTCTCAACTCAACACTTCAGACCACCACCATTCTTATTTCCAGTTCAAGCTCATACAGCTCCTTCCCTGTACTCAGCTGCAAGCACCCAGTTCCAATAGCAGCAACCCATTAATTCTTCACCACCAGCACCAACATCAATTGTATCTTATACCCACACAACCAATTCATCTCCATAACAGCACCTGTAGCTTCATTCTAGCCCTAATGACACAACTCAACCATCCCTGAACTACAAGCCTTCACATTTGAACACAAGAACAAACCCCAATCAAGAACCCTAACTTTCTAATCCAACAGCACAGACTCCTTTTTAACTTCAATTCCATCTGCAGTTCACTCATCTGATTTTAATCCAAAACAGCAAACCCTAATTTCATCTTCACAAACCCCTTTCTCTTATCGATCTGCTCCGTTTCTAACACCAACAGCTTGAGTTACTTCTTGATTCATTAAGACCCATATGCTCTTCTCATTCCTGTAACTCTTCACCGCAACCAATTCTTCCATCAGGACCATGGATTCTTCCTTGTTCTTCATCACTCTAACAGTCTCTGTCATCTCCACTTTGTTTAACTCGGTTGAAATCACCAGCAGCAGTCACTCGTCTTTCTCTCTCACACAAACCAGATCTGCTCTTATCTCTCGATTCCTCTCTTACAGCAACGCCATGGCTTCTCTGAATCAGGTGAGTGGGACGAAGAGAAATATGATTATTCTCTAAATTCCAGGGTTAGTGTAGGAAATGAATGTGGATATATCCACCCAAGTAAGGCAGATAAGGGGTAACCAAAGTGATTCTAGGCACCACTCATCAGATAAGGGCCATCTTGATTTACAACCCCTTAACCATCAGCTGGTCTGTCTTTAGTGCATAGAGGTGCCCCTTAACCATGGCTCAGCTCCGAGATAGTGTTCGCTATTGCTTTGAAATGACAATTTAGCCCGTTTTGCTCAATTTGAATGATTTCCGCTTCTTTTCCTCCGTGCGACTCCAGAGTACCTAATAACTCAAAAATACTCGTAAAGTACATAATTCACAAGAAAAATAACAAAGAAAGCGTAACTACTAGATAGTAAATACGGTGTATTCTACACCTATCAATGGTCAGTAAAGAAGCATGGAATTCGCAAGGGTAAATCGAACTGAAGAGAGAAACACTTCAACGATCCCTCTAGCAGAAGCTGCTTCAATGGTCTATTCAAGAGCCGCCTCAACGCTTTCTCCGGGACCCACGTTCTCTTTAGAATCCTTCTTCAACACTCTCTCCAGGATCCACCTCAACGTTCGCACCAGAAACCACTTTAACATCCTCTCGAGCCGTTTCAACACTCAAGCTGCATCAATAATCTGCGTTCTGGTCAAGTTATCTTTGATGTACTCATTGCTCAACATACGTCTCATCCATCCTTCATGAGGGCCCAGCGGAGCATGAAAAACCTTGAAGTCGATAGGAGAAGGGTTATCTTGTGGAACGGATATTTTCATACAGGAGTTCTTTTCTTCATTCTACAATAAAAGACATGAGTCAGTACTTGTATAAAAACGCGTGAGATGTGTAGTCACACACGACAGAACACACATTCACGTTGGAGTACACAAGGCTGGTATTGGGTCCAAACACCGGTATTGCTTAAGTCTCAAGTCTGGTGTTGATCAAGTCACAAGTCCGGTATTGCTCAAGTCTCAAGTCCGGTGTTGATCAAGTCACAAGTCCGGTATTGCTCAAGTCTCAAGTCCGGTGTTGATCAAGTCACAAGTATGGTATTTCTCAAGTTTCAAGTCCGGTGTTGATCAAGTCACAAGTCCGGTATTGCTCAAGTCTCAAGTCCGGTGTTGATCAAGTCACAAGTCCGGTATTGCTCAAGTCTCAAGTCCGGTGTTGATCAAGTCACAAGTCCGGTATTGCTCAAGTTTCAAGTCCGGTGTTGGTCAAGAGGCAAGTCTGGTGTTTGGGTGAGGCAACAGGTTTGGTAATTGTTCGAAGCAGGCGCAGCCGGCCCCAAGCAAAGCAGGCACGTGGCAGCTCCCACTTGATCATGCACATCCAGCCCCAAATTGGTCGAAGCAGGCGCAGCCGGCCCCAAGCAAAGCAGGCACGCGGCAACTACCACTTGATCAGGCACATCCAGTTCCAAATTGGTCGAAGCAGGCACAGCCGGCCCCAAGCAAAGCAGGCACGCGGTGGGTCCCACGTTCGAGCAAGGCATGCATAACAAGCCCACGTTCGATCAAGCAGGCGCACGATGAGTCCCATGATCGAACGAAGCAGGCGCAACAGCCCGCGCTCGAGCGGAACAATCACGAAGAAGGCTCTCGACCGAAGCAGGCATAGCAAGGTCGATCGAAGCAGGCAAGACCGACATCATGCTAGGGGAACGCTCGCCTGAACGCCTCTTGAACGTGACATGCTCCAAGGACAGGACGACTCGTCTCTCCTGGTAACATCTAAATTTTTGTCTCATGTGTTGCAGTATAATATTAGGGAAAGAGAAGAAGTTTGGAAAAGAGAAGATGCAATTGATCAGGGAGTACTTAGGTTACATGGATATATAATATATGTATATACATGGAGATGGTAAAACCAAAAGACATCTATTTTGGGCCACACATCTATGGGCTGTAGGCCCTGTAACATCATGAGTTTTATCTGTATATGTCACCATCTAATGCCTACCCCACAATAGTGTAACCATCATGTGCTAGGCAGGGGACTTAATGTTGATGGTGGATTTTCATTTAAGGTTAAAATTGTAAAAGCCAGAAAATTATGCGCTAACATCTTGTAAAAGATAAAGCCATTAATAAGTGTTGAATATTTCTTCACTTTACTAATTCACCTAAAATGGAGCATGTGACAACAATCCCATTCTCGTGAATTAAATACACGAAATTCATCCAGGTTGGAGCATGTAGCAACAATCCCATATACCCCGTGAATTTACAACATTATTAATTAATGCGTAACCAGCCTTGTATTTCTGTACTCATTATCGGTGCGGCATGACGACCGAGTGTTGCTCTCGGAAAGCAACACGAATCTCCAAGCATTATAATGAAAGCATGTACGAAATACCCGTACATCTTTGCAACTCTCGGTGTGTTATACTAGCCCGATTGAGCAACTCTCGGTGTGTTATACTAGCCCGATTGAGCATCCGGACTGTCCGTATCAGTATGGAAATGATCACGATCATCCAACTTCACCAGCATGATTGGATGGCCCAGATCAATTCCATAACCCCCAAGCAGGTATGGAATATTCGCCGCCGAACCAACGCGGGCCCCGCATGGTCGGCCTCCCAAAAGATTGGTATAGCTTGCCAAAAACGTCCAAACCAGAAGCGGTATGGACGGCAAACCCTAAATTGGGGTTTGCGGCACATTACATGTGTCGCAAAAGCAGTCTCAACCATCCATCTTCGGAGGTATAGATGGAGGGTGTAGATGTAGATTCAAAGGGCAGGAGAGCATGTCAACACAATCACCGTGGACCCGCCTACATACCTGAACGATCGATCAGGACCAACCATGGTTGGTCGTCCCGATTCGTACGCCCAAATAGAGCATGATGCACGGCCGTGAAACCCAAAATTAGGGTTTTTGAGCATCACGAGCGTCCATCTTCTCTGGCACGAATGGAGGGTCCAAGATTAGATTAAGCAGGTCCGGTCATACCAACATGACCACCGTGGATCCATCTATCCCCTCACCTGATCTGCCAAAGCATACCATGCCTGGTTATCCCAAATCGTCGCCCAAACTAGCGTGGTCACACTTCCTGATTGCAAACTAATCTCGACCACTCAACTTCGCCGGACGATTTGAGTGGCTTAGATCACGTTTTCATGGGACAGTCAGGTATAGGCGTGAACACCAGCCTACCACCTGCACGCCAGACCGATCGGCCAAGACCGACCAAGATTGGTCATCTTGGAACGCGCGCCCGAAGTTGGCATTATTCGCGGCTTTTGCGGCTCTAGTTTTCTGTCGCAAACTAATCTCGACCACTCAACTTTTCCGGACGAATTTAGTGGCCCGGATCACACTCTCGTGAGATAATGGGGTATAGGCGCCTACACCGTCATGCCGTCTACACGCATGTACGATCGGCCTGGCCAAAATCTTATCCCAAGCTTGGATTCGACCAGGCTGAAGAGGGATGCTTGCGCACCTCTTCTAAAACCCTAATTTCGTTAACGGTCGCAGATGAGTGTCTCAAAGATCATATCGTCCGTCCAACTTTACCGGCTTGGTTATACAGCCCTGGTCAGGAGTTAATTGGTCAGTGCGGCATCATGGTGATCACCATCCGTCACTCTACCACACCATGTGGTCGGTCAAGGGAGGATTTGCTTGCGCAACTTCCAAACCATCACATGAAGTAGGCTGGACATGAGGCTATTGAGACGCTCAAACATCGATGCTTCATACATGCTGAGTATACTCAATGCAGTACCTGCATAGAATACACACGATACTTCACAAGTATCGACTTCCTGAATAACACAGTTATTCAATTTAGCATTATATGCTACTTTTTGTGGGTCCCACGATCCACAAATTCCAGACATCAATCATGTCACAAACTGGGGGATACATACTGGGGTATTGGTCTGGTGGTTTACAGCGTGCATCGCACAACGCGCCATCACAAGAACGTGTCAGGAAGTCATGGACGGTTAAGTGATGATGGGAGAAGTGGGCAAGCCTGGTCGTGTGACAATAACACATTACTCCACTACTCCATCACTCCACTTTCTCCACTTCCCACGAGATACGAGGGTTAGGCTAAAAGACTTGTATAAATAGGTTCTCCATCCTATTTTTCAAACAAGACAAGACAACATAGGCAAGTGTTGATACAATCGTATTCAAACACCGGAACTGATAGCTTACACCCTGCAAGCCAGTTCAGCTTTTTGATACAAGTCATACATAGCCAACACCTTCACATTCTCAACACCTTCTTCGCTTCCCTCCCTAAGATCAACCCCATATCCTTCACTTTGTGACCGAAACAAGTCTGGAATGGCCATTTCTTGGTTTAGGCCGGACTTGCACAGATTGATTTCTCGAATCTACAAGCACTCCCGTGCAGTGCATTTGTTTAAGGTTTAGACTCATTTCTCATCCACACATCCCAAATTACCAAAACCGGCAGAAATAGTTTTCACCCATAAACAATAGTTCAAAAGATATGCAATGAATAACAATACCAATAAGCCTAGCGATTTCCCTTTCGATTCAAAAAACAAGTTCATGAATTTACTTCCTTTAAACGAATGTAAAACATTGTTTCTTAGGATGAAATCTTCACCTCATACCCATACATAATCATAATAGCATTCAAACGATTATGTCGATGTCTTATATATGAAGTTCAAAAGATAAGCGTTATACTTCGTATTGTATTCCTTAATACTATGTCTAACTAGAGTATAATCATTCATGCTCCGCAGTTTTGTTTTCAATATGCACGACTTGAAAGATACGTTAGGGAATAAAACATTTCAAGTCAAATATTACTAACCTCAAGTGTAAGGATGATGTCGTCGTTGTAGCTCCTTACTTCTTCACTTCTTCAAGTGTTCACGTAATACTTGTAATGTCTCATATCCTAATACTTTCAAGCTAACCTATAAGAAGTTGACTCTAGTAGATAATCAAGCGACTCTTTAAATGAGTTTTAGTTCACTAAAATATGACAACCAAACTTGAAATACCAACGCTTGGTGGGCTCAACCGAGATATGCTCTAATAGAATCCATCATGTTATTGCAGATGTATTGAATAACTGAGAGGAATTAAGAAATTGAAAACTGAAATTTAGAATATGGCTCAACTATTGAACGAAACTTGGTTCTCAGCTTCCGAAGCTTTATCATTACTTATTCAAGGCGATATTTAATCTTTGATCTCACGTTCGAATTACTTTCTTCTCCCTTGAGTTTGTAATTTTGTAGATCATTGTTATTGGTGAATCGTAACTATTTGATACCACCACATTTTAATATGAATTGACTTCTACTTCAATGAGGGTGGGGTTGAAAATTGCCACTAATTTTACTTTCACGTCACATTCAAAATTTCAGATGTAGTGTCTCTAACACGAGACTGCACTGTTAGAAAGGGACCAGAATATAATTTCCGGATCATGAGATTTGGACCAAGTAAGGCCAGATTCTTTTCCCACCTAGCAGA
Source organism: Papaver armeniacum (assembly GCA_023531295.1). Taxonomy (NCBI): domain Eukaryota; kingdom Viridiplantae; phylum Streptophyta; class Magnoliopsida; order Ranunculales; family Papaveraceae; genus Papaver; species Papaver armeniacum. The sequence continues at coordinate 81,484 of JAJJWW010016731.1, forward strand.
AGATTTCAATTTTTGGGTTATAGATAGAGTAAATCTATAGTTTCTCGGTGTATATATATTCACATTTACCTGGTGGTATTCACTTCGAAACGAGGTTGAGATTTTTTAAGTCATACAATGATTCCCTGTACTCATATAGTTCAATTAGGAAGTTAAAAATTTAACTCCGTACCAAAATGAACCTATTATCAAATCTAGTTTTTCTAGTATCTGCTTCAACCCTCTCACTACTGTTTATGTTGCATGCAGTTGTCTAGTTTTGTATTGGTGATTCTCGAAAGTTATCTGCTAGGCGTTGTTAACCATATCACGAGCACAATTGGTTTGTTAGTAGCGCAAGTACCTACTATTCATGTATCACTTATCCATGATTGATGAGCTATGCTTGGTTTGTTAGTAATGCTTGCTTTGTTACTACCCCCACCCCTACCAATCCTTGGTGGTGGGTCCCAGGAGCATGTTGCTATCGATTTTTTCAGTCGTTTTTTCTTCTTGTTGTTGTTCGCTATAATTTTTGATATTTGTTTGTTTTTAGAGACAAAGCTAGCACCTATGTGAGAGAGTCTAGAGACACAGTATGACTTGACCAGGCATTATACATTAAAAGTCAATTGTTTGTAAAGGAAATCAAATCAGTTTTCAAAGTTTCAACTATTTGTTACCACACTTTTCTTGTTTAACACCACCCTCAGAATTTCTAAAGCAATTATACTCTTCAATTATACTTTTTTTTCTTCAATTTATCACACAAAAGTCAAATTTAATTTGATTAAATATCACCATTCTTATTTATCTTCATCTTTTTCATCAATCTCCCTTTTTATTAGAAACCCATTAAATATTATTAACCTTGAGTTAGCGCCAAACCCCGGAAAACTAATTATTTTTTTGAAGCATGCATATAGAACAAAAGCCAACTAAATTGTTATTACATGTGGGAATGTGATTCCCATAGAGTCTCTCAAAAGAATTTGATTAAGAAATGCTGGATTTGTCTGATCCCAAATTGATGTTGAGATGTTTCCTGTTTGGCTTCCGTCAGCTGCTAAGTTTGCTAGTCTATCTCCTGCTTGGTTTCCTTCTCTATAATTATGTTGAATAGCACAACATGGGATTTGACGCATTCAATGTATGATTTCTTCAATCATTCCAGAAATATACCATAGAGCTTCCTTCATAGTTTTAATGAAGTGCATGAGATTTTCCGAGTCCGTCTCAAATATAACTTTAGTCCAATTTCTTGCAATTGATGTTCTGGTTGCTATAATAGTGGACCATGTTTCCACAATTAGCGTTGTGGTTATTCCTAGAGGTTGTGCAAGAGCCATTACTGTGTGCGCGTTCGAGTTCTTGCATATGAATCCTGCTGCCGCTACACCTGGGTGGCCTCTAGCCGCACCATCGGTATTTATTTTAAACCAGTCTGGTATTGGGATGTTCCAACCAACTTGAATGGTTGTAGATGTTTTGGTTATGTTTGTTGTCAATCTGTGAGGAATTTCCCATGGGAGAACTGGAGGGGAGGTCATTTTTGCCCATTCAAATTCATGTTGTTGTGCGAAAGATGGTGCCAGGATGTCTTCATGGGTGGATTGTGTTTGTTTGAATACGAGCTCATTTCTGGTTGTCCATAGAGACCACAGTAGGAAACAACAGGATGTGATAGAAGAGGTATGACCTCGAGTTTGTAGTATTTGAGAAATTATTGTTTGGTGGTATATGGTAATTGGTTGGTGGTTACCTAATGTAAAGTAATACTTATAATTGAAATTGGAATGTCAAATTATAACAAAACACCATGAAATAAAAGTAACCATCCTTCAAATGATGTTTCTTCTACTCTTGGAACAAGGAAGATACAAAGATTTGAGGTTCTTCTCTAATAATCTTCAAATATCTACCCAATTCTAAGATTGGAAACTAGAAGATAATAGATGCATCTCTTACAAATTGAAATTTCTACCCAATTACACATTGGAAATAACAAAGTGTTGGAGGATCTTCTCTAGGGAAGGATTTAGGGGTTTTACACCACTTTTCTAAACAAACAAACTTGGAAACTAGAAGATCTAGGGTTTCAACAATAAATAGTAAACATAAATGATAGACTACTAAATAAACCAAATAAGGTGGTTAAGAAGGAGAACAAAAATAAAGAAGATAGGAATGGTATTTTATAAATACAACTATGCATCATCCTCCCATTCTTGAAAGAAATTCGCCCTCGAATTGTTATATTCTTCATCCGAATCATTTTGCCCCAATACGAAACCAAGTGAATTGATGCAAATAAGAAACCCAATAATCATGCCTAATAGAAAGCTTGTCTTGAGAATTTATGTGCTTCAATGTGATGTAGTCCAAAAATAAAATGAACTCATTAATGATTGCACTACTTCCCTTCTTGAAAACTACTCGATCACGATTTCTTCCTTTATAATTACTCATCAAGTCTAACCTCTTATGGTGATAGTCAAGTGCACACTTATGAAGCAAAGAAACACCAAGTAGCCCTCCTAACTTCGTACCGTGGCTAGCGCCATGATAATTATCTTCAAAGGAAACCCAAATTGGATCCACATAAGATGAATTCTCATTTCTTTTGCTAATATTTGACAAAGAGCTTGTTGTTGGGTGAATTTTTCTCTCAAATGTCATCTCTTGAATGCCATTTTTGGATATGGCATAAACATAACTATTGGAATCATTAACAAGCTTGATTACATTTCTTCTCATGTTACAAGTGGTATGGAATGCGTCATGCCTTGTCCCTCGATCACCGTCGTCAAAGTCAAGCATGGAGTATTTGTTTATGACACCCAATCCTTGTATTTGATAACCGGTGATAAACTATTCTTCCATTTCTTCGTTAGCTTCTTCATCAAATATGAGTGGCGACGTAGGATCAAAGTAAACATCATTACCAATCTCACTTTCCTCAATATTTGAAAAACTATCAAATTTTTGTGGAGACATTTTAACAAATAGCATGTGGGCAACATCATTACCAATCTCACCTTCCCCACAATTTGAAAAACTATCAAACTTTGGTGGAGACAAATTATCAAACATCTTGTGGGAAACTTCTTGATGCTCATACCCACCAATGGAAGTTGAACTCTTTAGCTCCACTTCATCTCCATAGTCATTAGGAAGTTCAAATGAATCCACATAAAGACACTCCAACTTCTTAAAATTTTCTTCTACTAATTGATGCATTTCATCAAACATCTTATATCTCATTTTATTCAATAATCCCATCACTTGAACATTACTTACGTTTACTTCCCCATCCATTTTCACTCTTCTTTTTGATATCATAATAAAACACCATAAGATTGAAATACCCAATTTAAGAAACTACCAAGAAAAAGAAACACAACCCAAAATACTTGATGATGATATTGGTATCTTTACCAAACCTTCCCCCAAAAAATCAAACCAAAGCTCTGATACCAACTAATGTAAAGTAATACTTATAATTGAAATTGGAATGTCAAATTATAACAAAACACCATGAAATAAAAGTAACTAACCTTCAAATGATGCTTCTTCTACCCTTGGAACAAGGAAGATACAAAGGTTTGAGGTTCTTATCTAATAATCTTCAAATTTCTACCCAATTCTAAGATTGGAAACTAGAAGATAATAGACGCATATCTTACAAATTGAAATTTCTACCCAATTACAAATTGGAAATAACAAAGTGTTGGAGGCTCTTCTCTTGGGAAGGATTTAGGGTTCTTAGAGCATCCACAATGGACGACTAAAACCAAATTTTTAGTCGAAAAACCAGACGCAGTGGAACAGACTATCGAACAAAAACTAGACTAAAACCAAAAACCAAACCATATTTGGTCTTTAGTTTGGTTTTGGTCGAGCGTAATTTAAAACTACTCCCGCCGTGAGACGAAAATATTAGTTGCGTTTGGAGTGGGGCAGAGTTATTATTTTCGTTTGGCAGTGAGGCGCAACTACAAATTGCGCCTTTGTGAAGCGTAAATTTAACCTACGCCTGACGGGACGTTATTTTAAATTGCGTCTGTCACCAGACGAACATTTAAGTTGCGCCTCGTACATGTGCAATTTATAGTACCGTCCCACCGGGCGGCATTTTAAAAATCGTCCCATGAACGGGCGCAAATGTAAATTACGCCTGAAACTTACTCAGGCGCAAATGCAAATTACGCCCCACATTTACAAGTGCTTCTTCATACATTGTGAACATTTATGCATATAGTGCTTGCTTGAGAATATTGATCAAGTTCTCCCAGTTTAACAGACAGCTGGAAAGAAATGGAAATAGTTAATAAATAGCTTGCAAGCTCACGGAGTTGCTTATATAGATTGTAGTTATCTCTTATATTAATTCCGCTTCATTTTGTTGGAACAAATGAGATAAAAATAAGTAAAAGACAAGGATAACTATATTAATTCTTCATTACATCTTTTGTAAAAATGAAAGGCTGATAGGCCGAACATGTTTGAAAGATGAAGCATTGGTACGATAGGGTTGATTACTTGTATGTGTTATGCCCTAATCAGGCGTGATTTCAAATTACGCCCCATCAGGCGTGATTTCAAATTGCGCCCCATCAGGCGTAATTTCTTATTACGTCTGTCAATCAGGCGGTTGTATATATTACGCTCCACACCAAACGCAATTTTAAACTGCGTCCGACATCAGGCGTTATTTAAACTTACGTCCAGCCCAAACGCATTTTATATCTACGCCCCATGACAGACGAACCCTTATACATCCGCTCCACCAAATATACTCCTCCACCGTAACGTCTCACCAGGGACTAAACCCATTTCTTTTACTTTTTTTTTTTTTTTGGTTTTTAGTCTTTAGTTTAGTCGCCCCGCTGCAGTTGCTCTTACACCACTTTTCTAAACAAACAAACTTGGAAACTAGAAGAGTTAGGGTTTCAACAATAAATAGTAAACATAAAGGATAGACTAGTAAATAAACCAAATAAGGGGGTAAGAAGGAAAACAAAAATAAAGAGGATAGGAATGGTATTTTATAAATACCATTGTGCATCATTACCTCGGGGGTGGTTTGTTGATATGTGGTTAGAGAGGGTGGTCCAAGTGGACATAGCCACCGGACAATGGATCATCATGTGATTGGCTATTTCAGGCTCGGTGCATTGATCGCTGTCGTATGCGTCAAAAATAAATTACTTTCTCACTACTCAAAATATAAACATATAGCAAGGGCAAGAAAGGATCGTTCCCACAGAGAGGACTTAGGTTGTCAATATGTTTCGGTTTCTTATGTAAAGCAAGGGGGTTTTTCTGATTTTTATATACTAAAATAAAATAAAGGCAAATAATAAAATAAACACGCAAATCAAGGATGTGAAAATATTGGATAAATGTTTCATCTTCAATTGTAAACAAGTTTTTGAATATATGAATAGAATTCATTTTTAATCTCGCTATCATCAAAATCCCTAGAATACCTTATTGCAAGAATACTCTGTAAATTTCCTAAGTCATCAACACACACATTAGAGCTGCGCATGTGAATTCTACCTAAAGAATAACCTAACGCCTTGCGCTAATTAAGTTCAATTCCTAGGAGCATTAAGTTTCAAAAATAGGATAATCAATGCAATTGTCATACATTGCGCAATGACAATTCGGACAATGGTCAAACTCTACATATGATTACAAGTGTGTATCACTACAAACCGTAATCATATCATGCTACTCGTATTCAAGGTTATCGCTCGATGATGGACCCTAAATTAGTTATAGATATGGATGTGTGTTCAATCAATTCTAGACTTAACCAATAAAACATAAAATCATATTGCAATACGTCAATCATGCAATTATTATAATCCGTAGACAGTGAACGACAATATTGAGAGAAAACTAATTCATAAAATCCATAACTTGTTTTCCAAAATCCAACTACATCTTTAACCAATAAAAATAAATCAATTACTTGTGTTTTTGGAAATCATCATAGAAAGCAAAGAAGAACTATCATGTGAAACCCTAGAAAACAAAAGTAGAAGAAGCCTCCCTAATGGAGATATCCCTTGATTTAGATAAAGACTTTTCTATTTATATGTTTCTTCAATTCCAAAAGGATACTCTTTCCAAAAGTAGGTCAAATCTTCTCAAAACCCATCTCCACGCAGTCCACCAAGCCCATGAGTTAAAACATTTCCTCTGGAAAATCTGGGTGCAAAACTGGGTCGTCGGATTGCGACGTCATCACTTGGTTTCAGGTCACCGTTCTTTGGATTTGGTCGTCGGGGAAACTACTGTCGGCCACCGAGATATCCGAAACTGTCACCAGGCAAATATGTACTTCCTGCAACTCATCTCTCCTTCTCTATGTTCATACATTCACAAAAACCATCTAACCCAACTTCTTATTTGTTGCGAAAACATACCCGAAAGCGTGACTCCAAACTCACATATGTCGCGGCCGACTCTTGCATCCGACTCATACCCCCTTTATGATTGATTGAAACATTATGATTCATGCTTCAAGCTACAAAATCTGACTACCGGAACTAGTACTTCCATCTTACCATTCTTGATCACTTTCGCACTGTTTCTGCAGCTTTTGGTTGTTGCATCACAAGTTAGCCACAACCAGCTGTAGTACTCTACTAGCCATTTCAGCTGCAAAGTAACAACACCAGTGCACCATCACTACATTCTCCAGATCAGTAAAACTCCAATAATCATCAGCTCTATAACAACGGAAGCAACTTCATTTCAGCTCCTTTTCCTGCAATTCAACACAAGCTCTCAGTAGCACTAGCACCTGAAGTCTCACAACTCCACCTGCCACAGCATCAACATCAGAAGCATAATTCATCCATACCCATCTGACTCTCCACCATTCCTGTAGCTCATTGCCTCCATAACCAACTACAGCTCAGTTCATTCCTAGCTCAGACTTGAGCTTCAACGCCAACAAACCCATCTAAACCTGAGCATAACAACTCCACCAGCAGCAACTTCCTGGAACTATGCTTGTAAATCCCTTGCAATCACTATGGAGCTACCATCTTGGATTCTAGCCTTCATCTCAACTGCATTCCTTGCTGCAACCACAGTCTCAATCTGTGGCACCATCTCTGCAATTCTCGGCTAAAACCACAAATCAGTCTCAAACCCTTGAACCCATGAAGCAGTAACATCACAACCTATCGATTCTCCATTCACATCATTTCCAAACTCGATCCAACATCCCATTTGTAACTGCAAATTCACCAAAACGGCACCACCTCAACTTCAGCTCGGAAACATAAGCAGCTCCATTTCAGCTCAAACTTCACACTAACTGCAACTGCCATCACCAGATGTTGCTTCCATCTTTCTTATTTGAGTTCACAGCCATTCCATTGACACCAACATCATCTCGTTGTCCTGCTTTTCTTAGCTTTGAAAAGATTCAAATCAAACAAACCCATTGTCTTCTGCATCTGAGCTTCAATCAATAGTTGTAATTCTTCTTCTACAAGCTCAAACACCATCGACCCTTGACAGGAAACAAACCCAATGAGAAGTAACAGCAACAACAGCTATTAAGCTCATTCGAGCACAATTCCTTGTTGTACTTCACATCAACAGCAACCATCTATCTTCGATTCACCTTATCAAACATTGCCACCACCTATTCAGCCCTTCAATTCATCTTACCTGCTTTCAATTCCAGAAACCCATTAATCCCATAGAACTTCTCGGCTTCAGAGAATCCATTTGAGATCGAATTCAACTTAACCCACATCTCAATTTCTTCCTCCATGAACTCATCTGAATCTTCTTCCACAACCCATCTTATTGTTCTTGTCAGCAACAGTGAGATTCAATTCCATCTATCTTGATTTACTTCATCTTCATTCTCGTTCTTCAGCTCTCACTGCAATTTCGATTTGTTGTTCTTGACTACAACCACCATTAAAAATCACCTTCTCTGCAACTCAGACACAACGCCTTCATTTCCTCTCTTATTTCTTGATCTGGTCTAAAGCAGTAACAGCAGCAGTGGCTACTTTCCTTTTTTTTTCTTAATCTCAGGTGAATGAATGAAAGAGAGAAGGAGATATCTCGATTATAGGGTTAGGGTTGGATTTGTTAATCGACACCCATAAGATAAAATCCACCCCAGTTTGGTGCCCTGAGTAACTTCTTGGGTGCTTTTAACAATTCTTTATAAACTCAAATGGCTATCATTTAGCCTTGGCCAAGCTCCCAATATCACTCGCCTGCGAAATAACCTTTTCGCTCTTTTTAACTCGATTTTGATAGTTTCTTCTTCTTTTCTTCCACATGACTCCAAAGTAGCTATAAAACTCAAAACAAACGTAAAATACATAATTTACAAGAAAAATAGCAAAGAAAGCATAAACAATAGATAATAAATAGGGTGTATTCTACACCTATCAAATTCCCCCACACTTAGACTTTGCTAGTCCTCGAGAAAATCAAATTAAACTAAAATACATACAACTCCGTGTCGTCGAGGCTACGGTCACACTTAGCATGTATAACAAGCCTTTGAACCCCTAGGTGTCCCTAGTGGACGAGTTATAGTCTCGTGAGGGTTTACTAGAGATGTACCCACAAAATCTACTTTTCCAACTTACTAGTTCTCCGAAATGATAGCACCCAACGCGCTAAGAAGACATAAAGATTCTCCACACTAGTCATAAGAAGTTAGACACATAATGAACACAATCTCATCCTTAAAAGTTGAGAGAGAGATAACCATCCCTTATCGAAAGAAATTCGGGTTCGGAGTGATCAAAAGTCTCGACTCTGCCTCACAAGAAAGGGTTTTATGAAGTTGCTCTCAATAATAAATAGCTTTTTATGGGTCACACATGTGTCCAGGTAGGAATAAAGAGAAAATCCCGAGACACGTTGAATGTAGGAAGGCAAACCCTCCGAATTATTTTAAAAACCCACATCTTTTTATAATTTTGAAAACCCATTTTTATGACGATCTCTAAGAAAGGAAATCAACCACTTAACGAAGGTGGGAATATGCTTATCCGTTCGACGTGAAGCTAGCACCACTCTCACAGCATCCATAGAAACATCTTCGGTCTTCAATCGGTGTCTTCATCTTCGTCTTCGGTCTTCAACTATTGATGATAACTCTTGAACTTCGTAGAATCTTGACAATGTACTCTTTTCCTCTAAATCCTTGTTGCTTGAAACTTTATTGTAGATATTCCTTCTTCCATTGGCTTTATTGAAAGAATACAAAACTAAAAACGAACTATACAAACCCAAAATATGATACAATGATTTTTTCTTGTGTCTTTTTTTTCTCTTTTTTTTTTTTTTAATGAGACAAGAATGGTAGGCTTGGGAAGTGGTCTGTTTTTGCCTACAAATTAAACCGCAAGTGCACGGTGTTTACTATGCAGAACTAGGCAAATATGGGTCGAACCACAGAGACTTGTGGTGCTTATGTTGATTCTAAGGCTTGGCTTAACTGAATTCTAGCAAGAATGTAACACAGATGTAGGTTTTTAGTGTTGAAACGACTGAGTTTGTTGTTGTGACAGTAAACTAAGGTAACTAAATGGATTGTAACAATGTGGAAAGCACCAGGGTGGTGAATCCACCTCTAGTCCTATGCTAAGGCAAAACATACTCCATTCATGTCTTATACCTCCCCTTGAAGGCCTCAGGTGGAGGAATTCTTCAGCAAACTATCCTAACTCACTCCTAGTATAGCTTGTCTTTTCACAGTACAAACTATCACAAGCTCATTTGGTTTGTTGGCTAACTAATTACTCCTAAAGTAATTCAACTGATTTCACTAACTTACTCCTAGCATAGCTTGTCTTCTTACAGTACAAACTATCACAAGTTTGTTTGATCCATACAGCATACAATTACTCATCTCAATTAAGCACAACAAGACACAAATTTTGACATGAGTTAACTCAACATATGAAAAGGGGTTTCATCAAACACCCTGGCTGATGGAATTAAAACATAATTAAGATACAATAAAACACAAATTAACACTAAGTGGTGCTCTGGCTAGCCCAGGCATAACTCTAACATCCTCTACTCACTTCTATTTATACATGCAAACATAAACCCTAATTTATTTCAAAAGAGAAAATAAAGAGTACCCAATCGCCCATACTCTCTGAATCAGTCGTCTCTTCTGTCAATTCGGCTCTTGATTGATGTTTGCTTCCTCTGCTCGCGAAACCTTAGTTCCATTTATCTCTTACATAGCCTCTAGGGTTACGAGAGAGGCTAGGCGAGAGATAACTAAAACTAGATGTGGCGGTGAAGGTGGCTGATGGAGCTAGTGGTGATGGCGACAGGAGATGGAGATGGAGGCGGCAGCTCTGCTCTGCCATGGTATGGTCGGGAGAGAAGGGGGATGGGTTCTGCAGAGTTGTTGGGTGAAGAAAGAGAAGAAGGAGGAAGAAATGAGGTTAGGTCGATGGGTATAGGGATAGGGCAATTCGATGTTGAGCAGGTGCAGCGAGAAGACGATGCGAATGGTGGAGCGAGCGTTGGATGCGGATGCGTCACATCTCACGGCTCAGGATTGATCGGATCTGGATTGGTGTGGAGCGGGAGTATCAAGCGATGATGTGAGGGATGTAGCGAGCGTTGGATGCAGCTGGGCGAGATCTCACGGCTCGGAAGATATGGGCTCGGATCCGGGTCGGGTTTTGGCTAGCTCAAGCCCATGTTTTGTAAATGGGTTGCTCCTTGTTGGGTTGCAACTGATGCGCGCGCGCGGGCTTCGGCTTTCTGTTCCAAAGACGCTTGACTCCAATTCTTCGCTCTTTTGGCTCCTCAATTCCTCCGAACTTTATTTATTACCTAAAAAACACAAAAATTAATTAATACAAATATTTATTCTTGAAAACAAGGAAAATACAGAATTTGGGATAATATCTGATTTCTGAACACAAAAGATGAGTTAAATGCCAATAAATAGATGTAGAAATATGCAATATTTGGCACTCATCAAATACCCCCAAACCTGAATTTTACTTGTCCTCAAGTGAAACAGAAATGAAGAAATCCTAACTATACCCCTGTCGCAGTCTCTCGAATGCATTTAGCGTATGCACTAAGCCTTTAAACCCCTAGGTGTCCCTAGTGGACGAGTTGTAGTCTCGTGAGGGTTTACCAGAGGTGTACCCAGAAAACCTTCTCCAACTTCGAGTGTAAAAGAGTCTCAAGCATCCAAGGAGCTATGAGGACATAGAGTTTCGCATGCTAGTAACAAGAAGTTAGAACTACCAAAGAACGCATTCTCATCCTTAAGTCTTTGAGCGAGAAGTAACCATACCATATGAAAGAATTCGGATTCGATTGTGATCATAAGCCTTGACTTCTGCCTCACTAATAGGGTTTTATGATAATTGCACTCAAAAAGATCGCTTTTTTAGTCTCTCATGTGTGCAGGCAGGAATAAAGAGAGAAATCCTGCACAAGTTGAAGGTAAGAAGGATAACCTTCCGAAATAATTTCTGGAGACTCCACAGAAGTGTGGACAAAAAGAATCTTTTCTGATGATCTCTAAGAAGGGAAATCAACCATTAGCAAGGATGGGAGTACTCACTTACCTTCTCACCCGATCGGCAATTAACATCATACTCTCATAGGAACCATAGAAACGTCTTCAATCTTCGGTCTTCAACTGTTGATGACGAACTTCTGAACTTTACAATTTTTTTTTTATTTTGATAATATCTTGAAATGACAATAAAACAATAAAACTCAATTTTTCACAACTTGTCTTGATTTCACAAACTTCATTAATTCTCATCCTATTTTCTTTTCTTTGTTGCATGTAAACCTTGGACTATATCAAGTTTTCTTCAAATATTCTGATGTTGCTCCGCTTGCTGACGATGATGTGTTTCTATGGGTCTGCTGATTGAGAGAGAGAGTGATGCTAACTGCAAATCGATATTTAGAAGGAGTTTTCATCTTTAAACGTCACCTTCATGATTGACAAAAATAGCACTCAAGAGATCAAAAGTAGTGCTGAAATTGGTGCGAAGTTGGGTAGCTCACCATTCCTACCCGGAATTGACGTACGGTGACACACCCTCTAACAGCTTTTCTAGAAAGTTGAAAAAATTGAAGGTTGGTGCCTCACTTGATGTAAAATGGGTAGTCTCTACTATGGGTGATCACAATTCTACTACTGAATATCTAAACAACACCTAATTCGCCCTCCGGTATGGTTAAATCCAACTTTAACGCTCTAATCAACTAAGAAACCCGATTGTGTTCTCCAAGTACTTCCAAGTTCGTTATTTCGGTCGAGACTCTCTATGTAAACGTAGCTAGAAGCATGCTAGTGACTCTAAAATCTCTAAAAGTTGGAGGTTTTTATTTACAAAAAAGAGTTTTTTTTTTTTTTTTTTTTTTTTTTTTAAAAGAAAGACTAAAAACTCTAAATGCAAATGCACCCCCAAACCTAAATCAAACATTGTCCTCAATGTGTCAACAAATGATAAAATTTTAAACAGTCACATACCATGAGAACTATCTTTGATAAGAGAAAAGGGAAGAGATTACTTAGGATGTCGGCGGGAGCACGGTTAGAGCTTCATTAGTCAAGGCTAGAATCCAACATATCATATCGGATTAGCACAATATATGCACAAGAAGACTCAACCGATTCAAGAAAGAAAAATTTAACAAGTCCTACTGGATTATATACAATGAAATTCACCATATACCAACAATCTAAAGAGTTGAGGATCAACCCAAAAGAAAATATGTACAAACATCAATAGCTTACACAAATATAGCATGAGAGTGCAAGTAAGGCTGCATATGGGAATGATTTTCCCCCAAACCTAAACTTGTCAACATATGTGTTTTTGAGCACAAAATCTTGCAAATTTAAAGGTACATCATGCACAAGGTCTAACTCAAAGTGAGTTTTGCTAAGAACAGGAAGACATACACATTCCAACTGTGGTTCCCTAAAAGTGTTATACTTTGATGCAAAATAGTCCAAGAGGACTTGGGAAGCACAAAGCTCTAGGCCTAAGTTAGGCATTTTCAGAAAAGTTGGTTTTGCAATTTTGTTACAAACTACACCTAGGTTTGGTGGAGGAGTTTCAATCTGTGACTTAGGAGAGAAAGTAGGTACATCTAAGTTGTTTTCATATATAAGATCATTTGCACCATCACACACTTTCCTAAGGTCAGAAGAAGGTAAATCATGCTCACCTGCATAGAACAATTCATCAATCTCCATGTCATAATCATCAGAGGAGGCAACATATTGTGACATGGACGGAGGAATCGACACAAAAATAATATCATGGTCCATAAGAACATTAGTGTCAACAGAAGATTCATCCTTTCCTAAGTCACAAACAAGTTGTGTAGCATGCTCACTTTCACTAAAGAATTTCACAAACCCAAGCTCAGAGTTAACATCACATGTATGAATGTTAGAAGAAGTATCATTCATAGGGTTCACAGAAGAGACGCCTAACGTCTCTGAACCAAAAGATTCCATCATATTTTCTGCATGCACATGCTCTTCTAACATATCATATTCCTCATCATCATCATCATAACAAAAATTCATCTCCCTATTCAAAATTTGAGCAATTCAGTGTACTCATCTACCTCTAGATTAGGTTCATATTCGGTGTATGGTTGTGCATATGGTTCACTAGAGAAGGGATGCTCATGCAATGCTTTCCATCCAAGTATATCATTGTTTTGCTCTATGAGCTCTTCCATTAGTGATTGCATACAAGGGGTTGGGGAGTATAACATTGTTCAACTTCCCATTTTTGTGATGGATGATGCATGTGTGCATGGTTATCATGGCTTTCCCTAGACTGCCTAAACTCATGTAAAATGTAGCTTGAGTTCTCGGCCAGGTGGTCTAAGCTACCACATAAGGTACAAGCATACATTTCATAGTGCCTAGGGGATTAGATTCGACAGTTGCTCATGTAATTGCCTTTCTAAAGCAGATACTTGAGCTTTAATTGATCGAGAAGTGATGACTGGGTATGAGAAAAGTGTTCATTTTCAACTTTGTGGTGGATGATACATGTGCTCATAATGATTAGGGTATGTGGAGTCAGGGCCCTGAGAAGGCTCATAATATTCCCTAAAATCATCATGGACTGTGGGGAGTTCATATTGTGAGGCATTCCCATAAGCAAGCTCTCTAATGGATTTGTTTCCATCCCCAGTTGCAGACCAAAATCCTGACATGATCTAGCAACTCAAATAGCCTAGCACACATCAAGCATGTAAAACCAATGATGTCTCAAAACAGGGAAGCTAAGCCCAAGTGATGCAAATGCATAGCCCAAAGGTTATGCAAAAGCCCAGTGGTTGTGGGCTTCAGATTTGGTTTCAATGGGTTTTGGTTTATGTAGGTTTTGGTTTATGTGGGCTTGTTTTGGTTTTTGTGGGCTTCTGTGGTTGTGCAAAGCCTAGGTTGTGGGTTTCAGTTTATGCATAGGGCCCAGGTTGTGTGAAAGTGCACTGCCCAACAGTTGAGCAGAGCCCAGTGGTTGGGCTTCAGTTTATGTGCAGACCCGGTTGTTGCACACTGCACACGACTTGGTCGAGCTTACACCCCAGTTGTGTGGGTTTCAGCTTATGCAGCACTGGTTGTGTGCAGCTCAGTGGAAGGTCTAGTGGTTATGTGCAAATGCAATGGTTGCACAACACAGGGTATATGCTGAGGTTGGCAAGGTCAAGCAAAAGCTGTACACAGCACAGCTCAGTTTATATGGGCAAAGCACACAACTTGTGCACAACACAGGTTGGCAGGTTGGCAAATGAATCACACACACAGCAGCACAAAATCACAGAAATGATACCTGATTTCTCAAACTCAAGCACAACTTAGAGCAACACACACTCACACAAAATATACACCAGCTCAATTACAAAGGGTTGATGGTTGCTTTTGATGAAGAGTGCACAACATTGGCTGTGTGCAGGGGTTATGCACTGGTTGGATGATGCTATAGGTATTACAGCAAGCAACCAGTTCAGTTTCACAGATGCACAGATGAAAAATTTGACTTCAAAATTCACAGATGAGCAATTTATAGTAATCACAGATGCACAGATGAGCTGATGCAAACCAAACTTCCGTGGCAATTAGCCAAGGCAAGCAGCCACAGGGCCAGGGTTATGCTCAGGGTTATCGGAATCAACTTGGGTAGTTGATATCAACAGGTAAACTCAGGGTTTGTTGAAGCCTAAGGTTTAAAGTGGAGAAGCAATTAGTTCAGTTGACTCCACTCTTCAAGGGCTAGCATTCAACACAAGTTATCACAGGTTTGGCTAACCTCAGTGTTCACAGAGCATCCTCAAGCTCAACAGCTACAGGGGTGGAGCTGAGCTCAGGGGAGATGGAAGCTAAGGTCACAGCACATTCCTTGTAGAGGCCTAGATTGCACAACACACTTACACAAACAGCACAGCTCAGGATGGCTTATGCACACAAGTCAGCACAAGGATATCGCAACTCAGCTATCATGTATGAGGTCAACGATCAAGGAACCATTCACATGAACATTAAAAACAGCAGGGGAGGCTCAGGGCACTACAAGGCTCAGCAGCTATCACAGGGCGATACAATATGCTTGTACAGGCTAACCTCAAAATCTCATGTGACAAGGCAATACACTCTGCTTATTGTGGCTCACAGGTACACAGGCAGAGATTCTCAGCAGATGTTTAATTATGCAAAGCTTAGCAGAATAGCAGTGAGGTAAAGCTCAAATCACAGGATTATGCTAATGCAGATATGGCATAACAATCATGTTTATGTGAATCAAGAGCTAGTCATTATGCACACAGTTCCACAAAATACAGCACTAGGTGGTTGAGATGTATTTGCACACTTCACAGCTCATTCACAGGGCAATACAGGGCTAACCTCAAGTCCTGCGCTTTTCCTTGTCTTCCTTGGATTAGCTCAGCAGCACCACAGGCACCTGTTACTCAAGAAAGATATCTCAGTTCCCCATTTTGCACAGTTAAAGCAAGAGCCTCAAAATACTGGTACTGGAATTTCAAAGCAATGATTCTGCAGTATGAAGCTTGGGAAAGAATGCCACCAAAGTCAACTCTCGGAACTAAGCACAAGAATGCCGAATCAGGCAAGCACAAATATGTAATCAGGGAGGCAATGCTTATGGGAATATTGTCTTATGCTCACAGATACAATGATTCTTAATAACTGAGAGATGTGCTCCAGCTAGTACAGGGCTGATGAAGTGCAATGAATTACTCTGTACTACGCCACTTTCTACAAATGCTTAACTACATATGCATTCTTTATGAAAAGCTACAGGTCTTAAAGTATGCTGCAGGGTTTCCTTGTAAACTGGTGACAAAACTTGGTGAGCTAAAGTAAAAAGCTCTGAGATATGCAACGAGATGAGATGCAAGCTGCAGATGAGTTGAACAAGAAGAAGAGTTAACAGATATGAAAATGTACAAATGCAAAGACAGATGCTAAATGCAATGCACAAATGAGGATTCTAAAATGCAGTTAAGATTAACTAAGTTAAGATTAACAACTAAAATGCAATTATTGTAACAGAAGAAGAAAGTTAACAGAAGAAGAAAATTAACAACTAAGTTACACTTAATGCAAGGCTAAAATCAATAATTCAAGGTGAATATGTACAGGGGTGAGTGGAAAAACAGTGAAGAAAGCGATTAATCGATACAAAGACACGCTAAGTCCCCGGAAGCGACGCCAAAAACTTGGTAGGCTTGGGAATGTGTTTCTTTTTATGCCTACATGTTATACCGCAAGTGCACGGTGTCTTCAATGTAGCACAAGGCAAACACGGGTCGAACCACAGAGACTTGTGGTGCTATATGTTGATCTATGGCTTTACTTAACTGAATTCTAGCAAGAATGTAACACAGATGTAGGTTTTTAGTGTCGAAACGACTGAGTTTGTTGTTGTGACGAGTAAACTAAGGTAACTAAATGGATTGTAACAATGTGGAAAGCGCCAGGGTGGTGAATCCACCTCTAGTCCTATGCTAAGGCAAAACATACTCCATTCATGTCTTATACCTCCCCTTGAAGGCCTCAGGTGGAGGAATTCTTCATCAAACTATCCTAACTCACTCCTAGTATAGCTTGTCTTTTCACAGTAAAAACTATCACAAGTTCATTTGGTTTGTTTGCTAACTAATTACTCCTAAAGTAATTCAACTGATTTCACTAACTTACTCCTAGCATAGCTTGTCTTCTTACAGTATAAACAATCACAAGTTTGTTTGATCCATACAGCATACAATTACTCATCTCAATTAAGCACGACAAGACACAAATTTTGACATGAGTTAACTCAACATATGAACAGGGGTTTCATCAAACACCCTGGCTGATGGAATTAAAACATAATTAAGATACAATAAAACACAAATTAACACTAAGTGGTGCTATGGCTAGCCCATGCATAACTCTAACATCCTCTACTCACTTCTATTTATACATGCAAACATAAACCCTAATTTATTTCAAAAAGAGAAAATAAAGAGTACCCAATCGCACATACTCTCTGAATCAGTCGTCTCTTCTGTCAATTCGGCTCTTGATTGATGTTTGCTTCCTCTACTCGCGAAACCCTAGTTCCATTTATCTCTTACATAGCCTCTAGGGTTACGAGAGAGGCTAGGCGAGAGATAACTAAAACTAGATGTGGCGGTGAAGGTGGCTGATGGAGCTAGTGGTGATGGCGACAGGAGATGGAGATGGAGGCGGCAGCTCTGCTCTGCTCTGCCATGGTATGGTCGGGAGAGAAGGGGGATGGGTTCTGCAGAGTTGTTGGGTGAAGAAAGAGAATAAGGAGGAAGAAATGAGGTTAGGTCGATGGGTATAGGGATAGGGCAATTCGATGTTGAGCAGGTGCAGCGAGAAGACGATGCGAATGGTGGAGCGAGCGTTGGATGCGGATGCGTCACATCTCACGGCTCAGGATTGATCGGATCTGGATTGGTATGGAGCGGGAGTATCAAGCGATGATGTGAGGGATGTAGCGAGCGTTGGATGCAGCTGGGCGAGATCTCACGGCTCGGAAGAGATGGGCTCGGATCCGGGTCGGGTTTTGGCTAGCTCAAGCCCATGTTTTGTAAATGGGTTGCTCCTTGTTGGGTTGCAACGATGCGCTTGCATGGCTTCGCTTTGTTCCAAAGACGCTTGACTCCAATTCTTCGCTCTTTTGGCTCCTCAATTCCTCCGAACTTTATTTATTACCTAAAAAACACAAAAATTAGTTAATACAAATATTTATTCTTGAAAACAAGGAAAATACAGAATCTGGGATAATATCTGATTTCTGAACACAAAAGATGAGTTAAATGCCAATAAATAGATGTAGAAATATACAATATTTGACACTCATCAAAGAAAAATAAAACAAATACAAAATGAAAACAAAACAAAACAAAACAATAAAACTAGTAATGAACCTAAAGAAATTTTCTCGTCTTTTTTTTTTGAAGACAAGAGAAAATGAAATACAAATAACGATAAAATAAAAATGCAAGTACAAAGGCCATGGTGTAAGTACTTTACCGCTTGATTCTTCACAACTTGTATGTCTTGATATCATAAACTACTCGAACTATCATTCTTGATAATCTTCGCTCTTGTACATAAAGTCTTCAACTTGTAAAAATTCTGCTCCTTATCTTGTTGCTTTACTCGAATCTGAAATCTTCTCATTTCTGTACTGTTGCTCAAAAACCTTGAACGTCTTCAACTTTCCTTCGAATTTGTGATGCTCCTCTTGTTGATGATGATGGTGTTTCTATGGACCCGTTGGTGTAGAGAGAGATAAAGTGGATGGTGCTAACTGCGAACAAGATTACAAGTGGTATGTAAGTTAGCAATTCGATGGCATCATCATGATTGATAAAATAGCAATCAAGAGATCAAAATAGTGCTTCTATTGGTGGGAGGTTGGGTAGCTCACCATTCTACCCGGAGTTTACGTACGGTGATACACACTCTAAAAGCACAAATTTAGACAGGTACAAAGAAGTGAAGGTCGGTGCCTCTCATGATGTAACATGGGTAGTCTCCACTATAGGGGACCACTACTCTAATACCAAATTCAGTCCGCACCTTATTTTCCACTGGCATGGTTAAATCCAACTTTAACTCTCATACAAGTAAGAAACCCGATCATGTTCTCTGTCATCTCTAAGTTCTAAGTTCACACTCTTATGAGAATCTCGATGTAATCTTAGCGACATGTATACTATGTGACTCTAAACTAACCACAAGTTGGAGTTTTTTATTCACTATTTTACACAAAAGTTGAAAATTTATGAAAAATTTACAATGCAAATGCTTAACCACTCCCCCACACTTAAACTTTACATTGTCCTCAATGTAAATTGAATCGTCCAAAGAAAGTCAAGGTGGGAAATCCTAACATAAAAAGTGACAAAAAATCAGAAATAGTAAATGCAAGACAAGAAAAAGATAAAAACAAGACAAGAAATACTCATCATATGGGTTGCCTCCCATTTAGTGCTTGGTTTAAAGTCGTCAGCCCGACTATCTCCTTGCTTTCTACGACTCCTCCAAAGGGAGCACTTCCACAAGGTTAACTCCTTCCACGACATCCGAAGATAAGTTCTCATAATATGGTTTCAACCGGTGCCCATTTACTTTAAGTTCATTTCCTGTAGCTAAACTACGAATTTCCACTTGATAGGGTGTAGAATACATCCTATTTACTATCTATTGTTTATGCTTTCTTTGCTATTTTTCTTGTAAATTATGTATTTTACGCATGTTTTGAGTTTTGTAGCTACTTTGGAGTCACACGGAGGAAAAGAAGAAGAAATTACTCAATTTGAGAAAAAAAAGGCAAAATTGTCATTTCAGGGGCGAGCACTATCTGAAGCCCAGTTCAGGTTAAGGGGTAACTCTTGGAGGAATACTAAACACAGTCCAGATGAGGTTAAGGGGCTGCCATCAGGTTAGCCCTTATCACTGTGACCAGACACTGAATAACCTACCCTCATCTAACCCTAACACCGAGAGAGTTTATCTCTCATTTGTTCGAAAACTCTTGAAAATGAAATGGAGGCATAGCTGAAGCTCAGGGAGAAGATGAATCAGGGGAGAACTGAGAGATCGATTAGGGTTCGATTGATCGAGAGAAAAGGAGACCAAATCGAGAGCTAAAAGCAAGGCTTCTTTGTTGAATCCGAGCTCGTTCTTGCGGCTATGGATCTGCGATTGGTTGAGATGTAAATAGAGATGGGTTTGTGAGAGATTCAACTCAGTGAATAAGAAGAATTAATGGGTTTCGGTGGTAGTCTCTGCAATTGAAGAAGCTCAAGGAGATGGGTGTTTGAATCTGAAGATTGAAGAAGATAGAGCTACGGTCATCTAATCAAGCCGCGAAGCAGATAAAGAAGAAGAAGAGTTGTCACAGATCGATGCTGGGTTCTTGAGGATGAATTTGATGGCGATTGAAGAGATATCTGAGATGTAAAAGATGGGTTAGTCTCTAATTTGAATCTGTTGGTAAATATGTTGAGTCCAGAGAAGTAGATGGTCATTGCTTTGCAATCGATTCAGGAAGAAGGAGATAGAGAGCTGCTATTGTGAAACCCATCTAAGGCAGATCAGTGAAAATGGGTTGAAAATTCAGGGAAGTGGTGTTGTTGGTGGCAGGGCCGCTTGTTGAAATCGAAGCAGTTATGAAGACACAGGGAATGAAGATGAATGCTAGGAATGGTGCAAAAGTGTTGGTGCTACTGATCACTATGGGTTAGCGCTTTGAAGGTGTGGAAGACAAGAAAGGGGGATGAATTGTTCTTACAGAAAAATAAAGAAACAGCTTGAAGAAATTGGAACTGCTGCTGTTGTACATGCAATTGTGTCGAGTGAATTTAATTAGATGTATGCTAGGAATGTCACAGGATGGAGTCAAGAGAGGCCGATTTTGGTAGGAAAAATATCGAAACAGCCGAAACTTCGGCGGATATTTCTTCTGGCGAGTCAACTCAGACCGGCGATGACCGATCAAGCCGATCCAGCTCAGCCGAGTAAGACAAGTCAGCCACCTAGGGATCTGACTCATAGCTGACTCGTCTAGCTGACTCCTCCTTGCCTTGACCTGATTGACTAACAGTTGACTGACGGTTGGACCACTTTGACCGTTAGTCCTAACGGTGGACTGACAGAATATTCCGTCGAATATTCCACTGACGGAGAAATTTTCAGGTGGCCGGCGACGACTTTTTCCGGTCAAATTCCGGCCATAATACCAGTTTTCCGGCGACCAAAATTCCAGAATTTTCTATGGACTTCTCTCATGGGTGTGAAGACTTGGACTAGAAATTGGATGGAGAATTTGGCTCAAATTTGGAAAGAGAAGATGGGAAATGAGAAAGACTTGAATTTGGAAATTGAATTGCTAAAGGAAAAGGATTTTATTCCTTGGAAGATTTGGAGAATCTTGAAGCCTATAAATAGAGAAGTTCTACACACATCTTTTACACACCTTTTTATACACACAACAATTCTCTCTTCTTTATTCTTTGTGTGAACTCCTTAACATGAGTAGCTAATTTTATTATTGATTGAGGATGAATTCCTAGTTCTTAACATATAATTTGAGTTTTTGTTTTCAATTCTATCTTGAAGTTTTTCACATAATTATCGTTTGTTTTTACTAATAGGAATGATCTTAATGACATTCATGATTGATTGATAGATTGTTTGGGTGGCCAACTAAATTGATTTGTCGATTTAATCTAAAGCTAGTGAAAGTTAGGAGATAAGTAATCGTTTCTTGACTTTTTACATAAGTAGCAAACACGAGACCTTGCGGAGGGATTCCGTGGAGCAATTGTGTGTGAAAACAACGTTAGCAAGTAGACCTTGATCTAAGAGTCCAACTACTAATATTGACCTAATAAGTTCATAAATCTTAATGCGTTTATTTAAATTACATCTAGAGTGATCTACTACTAGGTGGTTTGGTAAATAGAATCCGAGTCGAGAACTTTCGTATCCGGTGATACAAGGGATTTAGGGGTTTAGCAAGACGATCTAGCTGCTTTACCTACGGTTGGTGATAATTTGTGACTAATAACAAGTAGAAAAGAACATAACTTGATTCATTGTTTCGTAACGAAGAAGGATTCCTTGGTCTTGTCTCTCTTATTGCTTTCAACTTTATCTTTTAATTGCTTTGTTTATTTTCTTTTGCTTTTTACACCCCCTTTCGTGACAATTTTTACAACTAGAATCTCTTGCTCCTCGTGGGAACGAACTTGACTTCCATTATATTATTTTTAATTGAGTGGAAATAAAATATTAATTTGATTGCACCTACGACACGCATCAAATTTTGGCGCCCACGGGAGCTTGTGGCGGACGATTTTAGTTGTTTTTTTTTTTTGCTATATTCTTGCTTTGTTAGATTCTATACCGTATCTAACTTAGGTTTTCGAGAATCTTATTTCGGGTATCGGTTTTCCATGTATGGTGGGAAAGAGCAAGCATATTACAACAATCAATACGGTTTTCAACCTCAACATTATGGCAATTTCCAACCATCCTTAGGATACAGACTTTATGGATATTCTCATACATATCAACAACCTTTTGACGGGTATGTAAGTGAACAATCACTAGGAGGGAGGATAGTTATGCTTCTAAATCTATGTGTGATCTCCTTGGTGCAAGGCAACCTAGTTTGAGGGAACTTGAGAGAAGGTTCTATCAATTGATCGATGAAGGCATAGCATCGGATGAAGAAATTCTTGAAGCTAAAAGAACTTTAAGAATAGAGCGTGAAAAACGTTATTATATGGGTTACGATGATGATTTTGAACCTTATGAAAATTATTGTAACAAGGATAAAGTTATTCCAACTCCGGATCATAATAACGATCCTTCGCCTATTCAAAAGGATGAGATTGGGTGTGACTTACCTATTGTTATAAACGGTGTAACACCCGCACAAGAAGATCTTACAATCTATACCGACGAGAATCATTTTAGTGAATGGCCCGATTCCGATGATGAGAATGTTGAGCAGAGATGATACTAGAGGATGAAACCACATTGATTGATTTCGTGGAAGACCCAATTGAACTAGCCAATGATTTTAATGATGCCAAGACTTTGGTTAAGGTAGAAAACGACGAAGAATGGTTGCAAGGTTTAATAGAGGACCACAATATACAAGAGGTAAGTAATTCACTTGAATTTTGTAAGGATGGAGAGGATTCTATAATACAAGAAATTGTGCAAGGTTTGTCTAATCCTTTGCATATTGATTCTTCTCCGTTACCTCTTATTGGTTTGAATGTATGTGCTTCGAAAGTATTTTTGGATGATTTTGTTTCTAGATATCCACCATTAGAAACACTTGATTCTAACACTATGTAGGTTTGCCAAGAGGAACACATGGAAATTCCCAAATTCTATGTTCTTTATACACTTCCGAGTGTGGACGAGAATAAGTGTGGGGGAAATTGCTATCGAGCGATAATTTCACTATTGTTTTCTTGTGCTAATATTTGTGGAGTTATTGTTTTCAAAACAGGTATTATGGGTGGATCCTCAAATTTTCAGATTGTTAGTATATGGGGAGTGAATCTTACAAGAGCTAAGTCGGACCGTCGACTTTAAAACAAGCGCTTAATGGGAGGCAACCCATAGGTTTTGTATTTCTTATCTTTTTGCTTTTTGTTATTTCTTTTTCTTGTTCCTTATCATGTTAAAATTTCCCACCTTAACTTTACTAGGAGGATTCAATTACATTGAGGACAATGTAAGGTTTAAGTGTGGGGGAGTGGTTAAGCATGTATTTAAAAAAAAAAAAAAAAAAGTTTTACATAAAACCTCCAACTTTTAGAGATTTTAGAGTCACTAGCATACTTCTAGGTATGTTTACATAGAGATTTTGACCGACATAATTGAACTTGGAAATGTTAGAGAACTACATTCGGATTTCTTGCTTGTTTGAGTGTTAAATAATGGATTTAATTATGCCGGTGATGCGAATTTGGTGCAGGGAGAAATGCATTATTAGAGTTGATCAATCATTAGTGGAGACTACCCGTATTCATATCATGTGAGGCACCGACCAGAAATTTTTCCATCTACTAAAGAGCTTTCTTTTGAGTGTGTGTCACCGTACGTTAATTCCGGGTAGAATGGTGAGCTACCCAACCTCCCACCAATAGAAGCACTACTCTTTGATCTCTTGAGTGCTAATTTTATCAATCATGAGGGTGACGTCTATAGATGAAAGCTTCCTTCTTGTAGTTCGATTTGCAGTTAGCACCATTCTCTCTCTCCACAACAACGGATCCATAGAAACACTCTCATCATCAACAAGGAGCGACATCAAAATCTACAAGGAAAGTTGGAAAAGTTTAAGGTTTACAAGCAACGGAACGAGAAAAAGAGCAAATTTCATATTCAAGTAAAGCAACATACAAATGAGCGGATTTTACATATATGTTGAGGACTTACAATACAATGAGCATAATTATACATACAAGTATGAAGACTTATTCATAAAAGCGAAGAAAATTAAAAGGTGAGAATTTTTGAAGTTTATGATTTCGAGACGATACAAGTTGTGAAGAATCAAGCGGTAAAATACTTCTCCCACGGCCATGGTTTATTTTTTGTATTTTATTTCTCTTGTTTTCGAAAAAAAAAAAAAAAAAATTGAAAATTTCATAAAAAAAAAAAAAAAAAAAAAAAAAAAACAATTTAAAAAAAAAAAAAAACAAGAGAAATATTTGTTTTTATTTATTTAATAAGCCGTGGGGAAGGAAAATTTATAAGGAAGTTTCAAGCGACAAGGATTTTTAAGGTACAAGAGTTAAAAATTGTCAAGGATTTATGAAATTCGAGGGTTTATCATCAATAGTTGAAACCGAAGACGAAGAACAAGAAGATCAAGACGAGGAGCGGAAGACGTTTCTATTGGATGCCGTGAGAGTGGTGTTATCATAATTGGCGATCGGATGTGAAGGTGAGTAAGTAATCTCATCCTCGATAATAATGGTTGATTTCCTTTCGTAGAGATCGTCAGAAAAATGGTTTTTCAAAATGTTAAAAGATGTGGGTTTTTTTAAAAATATTTCGGAAGTTGTCCTTCCCACCATTCAACGTGTTGCAGGAATTCTCTCTTCATTCCTACCTGCACACATGTGAGAACCATAAAAAAGCCGTCTTTTTGAGTGCAATTATCATAAAATCCTTTTTGGTGAGGCAGAAGTCGAGGCGAAATGCTTATTGATCGTTTCTCAAACACGCATTCTCTCATTATGGTGTGGTTATTTCTCACTCAACATTTAAGAATGAGAATATGTTCTTTAGTATTTCTAACTTCTTATTACTAGCATGCAGAAACTCTATGTCCTCATAGCTCTTTGGATGCTTGGGACGCTTGAACGCTTTGAAGTTGTGAGTTTTTAGTTTGATTTGCTCGAGGACTAGCAAAGTCTAAGTGTGGGGGAATTTGATAGGGTGTAGAATACATCCTATTTACTATCTATTGTTTATGCTTTCTTTGCTATTTTTCTTGTAAATTATGTATTTTACGCATGTTTTGAGTTTTGTAGCTACTTTGGAGTCACACGGAGGAAAAGAAGAAGAAATTACTCAATTTGAGAAAAAAAGGGCAAAATTGTCATTTCAGGGGCGAGCACTATCGAAGCCCGAGTTCAGTTAAGGGGTAACTCTTGGAGGAATACTAAACGCAGTCCCGGATGAGGTTAAGGGGCTGCCATCGGGTTAGCCCTTATCACCGTGACCCAGACATCGAATAACCTACCCTCATCTAACCCTAACATCGAGAGAGTTTATCTCTCATTTGTTCGAAAACTCTTGAAAATGAAATGGAGGCACAGCTGAAGCTCAGGGAGAAGATGAATCAGAGGAGAACTGAGAGATCGATTAGGGTTCGATTGATCGAGAGAAAAGGAGACCAAATCGAGAGCTAAAAGCGGCCAGCTGCTTCTTTGTTGAATCCGAGCTCGTTCTTGCGGCTATGGATCTGCGATTGGTTGAGATGTAAATAGAGATGGGTTTGTGAGAGATTCAACTCAGTGAATAAGAAGAATTAATGGGTTTCGGTGGTAGTCTCTGCAATTGAAGAAGCTCAAGGAGATGGGTGTTTGAATACGAAGATTGAAAGAAGATAGAGCTACGGTCATCTAATCAAGCCATGAAAGCGAGATAAAGAAGAAGAAGAGTTGTCACAGATCGATGCTGGGTTCTTGAGGATGAATTTGATGGCGATTGAAGAGATATCTGAGATGTAAAAGATGGGTTAGTCTCTAATTTGAATCTGTTGGTAAATATGTTGAGTCAGGAGAAGTAGATGGCTCATTCTTTGCAATCAATTCGGGGAACAAGGAGATAGAGTCGCTATTGTGAAACCCATCTAAGGCGAGATCGGTGAAAATGGGTTGAAAATTCGGGGGAAGTGGTCTTTGTTTGGTGGCGGGGCATTTGGTTGAAATCAGCGATTATGAAGACACAGGGAATGAAGATGAATGCTAGGAATGGTGCAAAAGTGTTGGTCTTTGCTTGATCACTATGGGTTAGCGCTTTGAAGGTGTGGAAGACAAGAAAGGGGGATGAATTGTTCTTACGAGAAAAATAAAGAAACTTGACTTGAAGAAATTGGAAGCTGCTTTGTTGTACGAGGCAATTGTGTTGAGTGAATTGAATTAGATGTATGCTAGGAATGTCACGAGGATGGAGTCAAGAGAGGCGATTTTAGCGGGAAAACATCGAAATGTAGAAACTCGGCCGGATATTTCTTCTGGCGAGTCAACTCAGACCGGCGATGACCGATCAAGCCGATCCAGCCGATCCAGCTCAGCCGAGTAAGACAAGTCAGCCACCTAGGGAGCTGACTCATAGCTGACTCGTCTAGCTGACTCCTCCTTGCCTTGACCTGATTGACTAACAGTTGACTGACGGTTGGACCACTTTGACCGTTAGTCCTAACGGTGGACTGACGGAATATTCCGTCGAATATTCCACCGACGGACAGAATTTTCAGGCGGCGGCGACTGACTTTTTTCCTCGGTCAAATTAGGCCATAATACCGGTTTTCCGGCGACCAAAATTCAGAATTTTCTATGGACTTCTCTCATGGGTGTGAATACTTGGACTAGAAATTGGATGGAGAATTTGGCTCAAATTTGGAAAGAGAAGATGGAAAATGAGAAAGACTTGAATTTGGAAATTGAATTGCTAAAGGAAAAGGATTTTATTCCTTGGAAGATTTGTAGAATATTGAAGCCTATAAATAGAGAAGTTCTACACACATCTTTTACACACCTTTTTATACACACAACAATTCTCTCTTCTTTATTCTTTGTGTGAACTCCTTAACATGAGTAGCTAATTTTATTATTGATTGAGGATGAATTCCTAGTTCTTAACATATAATTTGAGTTTTGTTTTCAATTCTATCTTGAAGTTTTTCACATAATTATCGTTTGTTTTTACTAATAGGAATGATCTTAATGACATTCATGATTGATTGATAGATTGTTTGGGTGGCCAACTAAATTGATTTGTCGATTTAATCTAAAGCTAGTGAAAGTTAGGAGATAAGTAATCGTTTCTTGACTTTTTTACATAAGTAGCAAACACGAGACCTTGCGGAGGGATTCCGTGGAGCAATTGTGTGTGAAAACAACGTTAGCAAGTAGACCTTGATCTAAGAGTCCAACTACTAATATTGACCTAATAAGTTCATAAATCTTAATGCGTTTATTTAAATTACATCTAGAGTGATCTACTACTAGGTGGTTTGGTAAATAGAATCCGGTAGTCGAGAACTTCCGTATCCGGTGATACAAGGATTTAGGGGTTTAGCAACCGATCTAGTTGCTTTACCTACGGTTGGTGATAATTTGTGACTAATAACAAGTAGAAAAGAACATAACTTGATTCATTGTTTAAGTAACGAAGAAGGATTCCTTGGTCTTGTCTCTCTTATTGCTTTCAACTTTATCTTTTAATTTCTTTGTTTATTTTCTTTTGCTTTTTACACCCCCCTTTCGTGACAATTTTTACAACTAGAATCTCTTGCTCCTCGTGGGAACGAACTTGACTTCCATTATATTATTTTTAATTGAGTGGAAATAAAATATTAATTTGATTGCACCTACGACACGCATCACCACTGCACCATGAGAAAACACATTAGTCACAATAAAAGGTCCAATCCAACGTGACCTTAATTTACCCGGAAATAATTGCAATCGAGAATTAAATAAAAGCACTTTCTGCCTAATGCAAAATTGTTTCTTTGTGATCATACTATCATGAAATGCTTTCGTCTTTTCCTTGTAAATCCGTGAGCTTTCAAATGCATCATTGCGAATCTCCTCTAGCTCTTGAAGTTGCAACTTCCTTTGCCTTCCAGCACCATCCAACTCCATATTGCATTGCTTAATAGCCCAAAACGCTTTATGCTCAATTTCCACGGGTAAGTGACAAGGTTTACCATAAACAAGCCTAAAGGGAGACCTCCCAATAGGTATTTTATATGCGATTCTATAAGCCCACAAAGCATCATTGAGTCGCGAACTCCAATCTTTCCTTGTTGGATTCACCGTCTTCTCTAGAATGGATTTCACCTCTCGGTTGGAAACCTCGGCTTGTCCATTTGTTTGTGGATGGTACGGTGTTGCAATCCTATGCGACACATTGTACTTCCTTAACAAGCTTTACAAGAATCTGTTTTTGAAGTGTGAACCTCCATCGCTAATTATAGCCCTTGGAATGCCAAACCTTGCAAATATATTAGCTTGCACAAAATCTGAAACAACTTTAGAATCATTAGTTGGGGTGGCCTTAGCTTCCACCCATTTTGAGACATAATCCACAACAAGAAAGATATAATAATTCCCACTAGAATTGACAAAAGGGCCCATAAAATCAATTCCCCATACATCAAAAACCTCAACAAATTGAATAATAGCTAGTTTGTGGCATTTGATTTCGAGCACCTAGATTGCATGTTCTTTGGCACCTATCACATGTGGTACAAAATGCATGTGCATTCTTAAACAAAGTTGGCCAATAGAAACCACATTCTAGTACCT
The DNA here is from genome assembly GCA_023531295.1 of Papaver armeniacum. Taxonomy (NCBI): domain Eukaryota; kingdom Viridiplantae; phylum Streptophyta; class Magnoliopsida; order Ranunculales; family Papaveraceae; genus Papaver; species Papaver armeniacum. The sequence continues at coordinate 110,629 of JAJJWW010016731.1, forward strand.
TGAGAGCGGTTCTCTTGCTCCCAAAGTGTCCTCCACAAGCATATGAGTGGCAAAAAGACAAGATAGAATTAAATTCAAATTCGGGAACACACTTTCGTATTACTTGGTCACTACAATGTTTCCATAAGTATGGATCATCCCATATGTATTGGTTTCCTAACTTTTTAAGTTTGTCCCTCTTAGCACGAGACAAGTTCTTTGGGATTTGTTTAGAAACTAAGTAATTAACAATATCAGCGTACCATGGTTCTCCAAAGGCAATTGAGAATAGTTGCTCATCCAGGAAACTTTCACGCAACGGGATAGTTTCCTTGTCCACAGCAAGACGGCTCAAGTGATCCGCAATGGTGTTCTCAATTCCTTTCTTGTCTTTGATCTCTATATCAAATTCTTGCAAGAGTAAAATTCATCGTATGAGCCTCGGTTTCGCCTATTTCTTTGTAAGCAAGTACTTAAGCGCTGCATGATCAGAAAAGACAACAACTTTTGTACCAATTAGATAAGAGCGAAACTTTTCTAAAGCAAAAACAATGGCTAATAAATCTTTTTCAGTGGTTGTGTAGTTTGTTGGCCTCATTTAACGTTCTAGAAGCATAATAAATGGCATGAGGTATCTTCCCCACACGCTGCCCAAGCACTGCACCTACCGCATAATCACTAGCATCACACATAAGATCAAAGGGCTTGCTCCAATCCGGTGATTTAATGATAGGGGCTGATATCAAAGTTCTTTCAAACGATTAAATGCCGCCAGACACTTTTCATCAAAGTTAAAAACCACTTCTTTTTGCAATAAGTTACAAAGTGGCGATGCTATCTTGGAAAAATCCTTGATGAATCTACGATAAAAACCTGCATGACTAAGAAAAGAGCGTATCTCCCTCACCGCAGTGGGAGGGGTTAGAGCACGAATAAGGTCTATCTTAGATTTATCGACTTCCAAGCCTTTAGAAGACATTATATGGCCTAAAACTATGCCATGAGTTACCATGAAATGACACTTATCCCAATTTAGCACAAGATTTGTTTCAACACATCGTTCAAGGATTAGTGATAAATTGTTCAAGCAAAGGTCAAATGAATCACCAAAGACACTAAAATCGTCCATGAACACTTCGATTATGTTTTCAACATATTCTGAGAAGATACTTACCATACACCTTTGGAAGGTAGCTGGAGCATTACATAAGCCAAAAGGCATCCTTCTATAAGCAAAAGTATCGAACGGACAAGTGAAAGTGGTTTTCTCTTGATCCTCCGGCGCTATCACAATATGATTGTAACCTGAATAGCCATCAAGGAGACAATAGTAAGAGTGTCCAACTAAACGTTCAAGCATTTGATCAATAAATGGTAAAGGAAAGTGATCTTTTCGAGTAGTGGCATTCAATTTTCTATAGTCAATACAAACCCTCAAACCGGTTTGCACACGAGTTGGGACAAGTTCGTTCTTATCATTTTCCACCAACGTCACACCTGATTTCTTTGGTACCACTTGCACCGGGCTTACCCACTTGCTATCAGATATGGGGTAGATAACACTCACATCCAAAAGCTTGAGTATCTCCTTTTTCACAACTTCCATCATGGGAGGGTTCAAACGACGTTGCGCTTCCCTTGTAGGCTTTGCATCATCTTCCAAACGGATTTTGTGCATACAAACGACAGGGCTTATACCCTTGATATCGGCAATTGTCCATCCTATGGCCGTCTTGTACATCCTTAGCACCCTTAGAAGTTTTTGATCATGTAATTCACTAAGCTCATTAGAAACAATCACGGGTAAGTCTTCCTTGTCACCTAAGTACAAGTACTTTAAGTGACTTGGAAGAGGTTTCAATTCTAACTTTGGAGATTTAACAATAGAAGGCACAAGTTTTTCATCACTGCAAGGTAAGAAGCATATGGAATATTCTTAGTTGCTGATTTTTCCGATAATGAGTCAAGAGAACCAAGGGTTTATTTAATCTCATCACCATACTCATAACCATCGTTAATAGTTGTAGTAAGCACGGTTTCCAAAGTATCAACACCATTAAACTAAAACATTTGTTGCGCCAATGTGTCCATCACATCAATAGAGAAACAAGAGTGGACATCACTAGGATATCTCATCGTCTCGAAAATGTTAAAACGTATTACTTCTCCATCAAACTCCATAGTGAGCATTCCCTTGTCAACATCAATAATGGTTTTCGCCGTTTTCATGAAGGGACGCCCAAGTAGCAATGGAAGAGATGAGTCCGGTGAACCTTCATCCATCTCTAACACGCAAAAGTCAGCTGGAAATACTAATAAATTAACCTGCACAAGAACATCCTCAACAATACCCATTGGGTAGACATTAGAACGATCGGCTAATTGCAACACAATTCTAGCCTTTTTAAGAGGACCAAGATCGAGTGAGTTATACATAGAAGCAGGCATAACATTAACGGATGCACCTAAGTCCAACATAGCTTTGTTAAATGTAGTGTTACAAATTGTGATGGGAATGTCAAAGCTACCAGGATCCTTGCATTTCAGTGGGAGTTTGTGTTGTAAGATTGCCGAAGTATTCTCCCCCACACTTAGCACTTCATTACCTTTGAGCCTTTGTTTATTGGTACACAATTCTTTCAACACCTTTGCATACTTTGGAACTTGCTTGATAGCATCTATGAGTGGTATGTTCACATGGATCTTCTTAAGAATGTCTAAAATCTCCTTTTCTAGTTCCTCCTTCTTGGAATTTGCAAATCTGCGAGGGAAAGGTAAAGGAGGAACATAAGTAAAAACCGGAGTTTTAGAGTTAGGAATATGTACCTCAGAAGTTTGGGGAGAATCCTCATTCTTCTCCTCCAAAACAGGTTCCTTTGGTGTTTCCACCTTGCCCGAATCAGTAACTTCGGGTTGCACAAGTTGTGTACCACTTCTCAACGTAATTGCATTGACACCCTCCTTTGGGTTGATAGGTTGAGAAGGGAGTTTCCCACCATTTTGTGCTTTCAACTGGTTCAACTCAATATCCATAGAACCAACTTGGGTTTGCAACTCCTTAACCGTACTCTCCGTTCTTTGCATAAAAGATTTCAGCAACTCTTCCATACTTGACCCCTGATTTCGAGGTTGTTGTTGTTGTTGTTGATGATGATGAAATTGTTGTCGCGGCTGGAATTATTGTTGTTGAGGTTGAAATCCACTCGGATGGTTGAAATTAGGTTGTTGAACCGCTCCTTGCTTGTTCGTATAGCTAAAGTTGGGGTGATCTCTCCATCTCGGATTGTAAGTGTTTGAATAGGGATCATACCGTCTTTATTGATTTGGAAAGATCACGTTAGCTTATTTATTGGCGTCTTCATACCCTTGAGGAGAACTAGGTATCACCGCGGCTGGAACTTGTTGCATCATTGCTGTCATGTTACCCATTTGTTGACGAAGTTCCTCGACCTCGCTCACTTCATTTACTGTCGTAAGAAGCACATCCGAACCACGACTCAAGAATTGTTGGGAGTTTGCTGCCATGTTTTCAATCAACTCTCTAGCTTGTGCCACAGTCTTGTTCACTAGTGAACCACCACCCGCAGCATCAAGAAGATTCCCATCACTTGTTTGGAGTCCTTCATATAAGTATTGGATTATCATAGCGTCACTGAATTAGTGGTCAGGACAGCTTGCCACCAATCTCTTGTATCGTTCCCAACATTCATATAAAGATTCTCCCACATTTTGCTTCATCCCACAAATCACCTTGCGAATTTGAGTAGCCTTTGATGCTGGAAAATATCTCTCTAATAAGAGTTTCTTCAACCTATTCCATGTTGTGACACTTCCGAAAGGCAAGTAATACAACCAATCCTTAGCACTATCCGCCAAAGGGAATCGGAAAACTTTCAACATTGCACCATCCGCATCAGTATCCGCTGGAAGCATGGCCATGAAAATGGTGTGGAAGTCCATAATATGCTTGTTTGGGTCTTCATTCACCATGCCATGGAACTTTGGTAATTCTCTAAGCAACCCCGGCTTGATCTCGAAAGTAGAGTTTGTTTGAATACACCATTGTTGTGTATCCAGCTTGTGAGAAGCCAAGTCCTTGAGTGTACGATTTGCATCACCCATTGCTTCTTCTTCTTCTTCAAAGGTGGTTCTTGTTCACCCGGAACCTCTTGTTCTAAAACTTCTTCTTCTTGCTGGAAAGTCTCTTCTTCTACTTCCAACTCTTGTTCTTTCGTTGTGTCTTGACTTGGTTGGAGTATTGTGCTTCTTCGAGTAGCTATCCCGCACCTTGGATAATTCCAATATTTAGAAGCCAGGGATTAGGTACCTGAAAACAATTCTCGCAAACAAGTGAGAAACAAGACAAGAAAACAAAAAGCAAAGATAAAAACAGAAATTATAAAAAGAAACTAAAAACTTAATAACTAGCCGTATGCCTCCCCCGCAGCGGCGCCAAAATTTGATCGCTGTCGTATGCGTCAAAAATAATTTCACTTTCCTAAAGTATATGATAAGAACGAGTTCGTTTCCACGGAGAGGCAATTGTATTTATTACGTATTCAATTTCCTAAAAGTACCCAATTGGGGGGGATTTCTGATTTTTATGTAAGCAATAGAAGTAAATTAAAAGCAAAGTAAATTATAGAAACTAATCAATGAGAGAAAGATATTGGTCAAGGAGTTCATCTTCAATCTTAACCATGTGCTTGCATATATTATTAGAATTACAATTTAATCTCTTTATCATCAAAAGCCTACAATATCAAGAGAGCAAGATAATCTATTAATTTCCTAAGTTCATCAACACACACATTAGAGCTGCGTATGTGAATTCTACCTAAAGAATAACCTAACGCCTTGCGCTAATTAAGTTCAATTCCTAGGAGAATTAAGTTTCATAAATAGGCTAATCAATGCAATTGTCATACATTGCGCATAACAATTCGGACAAGGGTCAAACTCTACATATGATTACGAGAGTGTATCACTACAAACCATAAACATATCATGCTACTTGTATTCAGGGCTATCGCTCGATGAAAAACCCTAAAATAGCTATGGACAAGGGTGCAAGTTCAATTAATTGGCCACTTAACTAAGCAAGCATCTAATCCTATCACAATACATCAATCATGTGATCATAAAAACAATAGAGAGTTGAACGATAATCAAGAGAGAAAACTCATGCATTAACCAAGCACAAGTTTTAGAAATAGGACTACATCCTTAACCAATAATATAGAATTTAGCTACTCATAGCTATGGAGTTCATCATAAAAATATTAATTGAATAAAGAGGATGAAACAAAAGCAAACCCTAGTAGCGTAAACAAAAGCGGCTCTCCCAAAGTTCCAAGAATAATACGTGATACCCCTTCAAGTTGTAAAAGACTCTTCTTTTATATCCTTTGCTTTCCAAAACTAGGTCAAGTCTTCAAAGAGTCCAACAAAGGAGTCCATCAAGCCCATTTGTAAGAAAAACCCATGTAGAATTCTGCAAAAAAAATATCGCCGGAAAACTGGTATCATAGGCCGGAATTTGGCCGGAAAAGTCGTCGGCAAGCATCTCAGGTGACCGGCAAAGTCCACCCGGTCACCGGTCAAAACTAACAGTCGACCGTCAAAGTTAACGGTTGACTAACGGTCTTACTGAGTCAGGATATGAATCAGTCACTCAGCTGAGTCAGGGTCTGAGTCACCTTGGCCTAGGCCATTTGCACAGAATGTATAGTCCAGCCATGATGGCCCTGTATGTTGCACCATCTTCTTGCAGTATCTTGTCCTGTAACCTTCACAGCTCATGCATTTTCACTTCCCATTCACCATTTGATCCATGCCTTACTTCAATAACCACCAGCACCTCATCCCACCAGAACTACTTCATAATCTCCTCAGCCAAGACAGCTTCCAACACCACCAACAACACTGCCATCCTTCTCATCTCCATAATCTCGCCTGCAATCTCCCATCCATCTTCTAGCCATTTCAGCTGTAACACTTGAACACTGCACAGCCTTTTGCACCACTAGGACTTCCACCACCACCAACATATCCATCTTCTATACTTCTTCTGAGCACAGGCACAACTGTAATCTGCTTCTTTAACTTCCATCTCTACTCAACTGCAATATCCCACACCAGTTCAAGCACCCAACACTGCCTGCAATCATTCCTATGACCTGCAATTTCAGTTCAAACCATTCGATCCATTGGTTGTAGCTTCACCAGCACTACAACTACAACAGCTTCTCAAACATCACAAGCCATCTTCAATTCCATTGTAGCTACCACTGCAACACAAAACCACTATTCACAGCAAACACAAAACTTCACTCAATCCTGCAATGCCATACATTCACCACTGCCAACTCCGCTATTTCCTGCGACAACAACCATCTTGACCTAGCCACGGCAACTGCATCACTCAACCAATTCCCCAGCTTCAGTTCATCCTCTCAGCCCATGTAACTGCACTTCAGTCCACATTCCATTCTGCAGCTTCAAAACTCAACCAATCAGATTCATCACTTGCTCTCCAGGTACATCCCAGCAATACTAACTGAACTGCACTTCTTCTCGCAACACAGCCAATGCGCCTGCAACTTCATAACACACAATTTGAGCCATTCCTCCATTACCTGCAATTTTATCGCCTTAAACATACATCTAATCCATGACTGCGTCAATACCTGCTATTATTGCTCATCAAGCACAGAACCATCTCCACTTGCACCATTTCCTAAACATACATCTACATTCAGTTCAACCCCCTTCTGTGCTTCTTCCATTCACTGCTCCAGTACTAGCGAGCACACTCAGCTTCAGTTCAATTACTACCTTCAATTTCAGATCCATCTCCTCTTATGAGCTCAAATCTCAGCTGCTTTACTGGATTCATCTCAGTAGCAGCACAAAAACCATGTCATTTCTGTTCATATTCATCATCACTGTAACATCAACACCTCAGACCAAATCTGAGAGCAACCCAATCAACAACACCAACATCTTGTTCTCATCATTTCCTCTTCCCTGAATGAAAACCCACTTTCTTCATCTCGATCTGACAGCAGCAGAAACCCTCTTCATAATCATCTCGGCAATTCTATAACTAACCCATCTCTCCAATTTCTTGTTTGAATCCGCCTTTCAATTCACAGCAGCAGCTCTATCTCTTAATCCTTCTCCATGAATCAATCCCATTAATTCAATCTCAGAACCGAAAGCAAAAACCCCCAATTTCTTCTCTACTTCCTCATCTCAACAGTTCCATTACAAACCCCATCACAGAATCATTTCATCTCCCATATATAATACCAACCACATATTCGACTTTTCTCATCTCTGTGACATATCAGGACCATCTCCGGTTCCTTCACTGTTTCTCGATCTAACCCTTCAAGCACATACCACACCCTCGAATCTCTGAGACTTAATTCATCTCCATCATCAATTTCAGCTAACCCTTGATCATCACCTCTCTCAGACAGCAGCCATCTCTGAATTCCAGGAAGATTGTAATGAATACAACCACCAATTCTCGATCTTAGGGTTTGTGTAGGAATAGAAGGTGGATATAACCACTCGAGTGAAGTGGATAAGGGGTACTACAATGATATTTGACCTGTCAGTTTCGGCGAACTGACTTCCTTGCTCAACTGTAAGTTGTGGGGAACTGACAGCTTATTCTTAGCCTTCTTGTCCGCATAACCTCAGCTAGCTCCAGCTACACTCGCATGTGAATTGACGATTCTGCCCTTTATGCTCCAAAAGAGTGCTTCCTTCCTTCTTTTACTCCAAATGACTCAATTGCACCTAATAGCTCAAAATTAAACATAAGATACATAATTTACAAGAAAAGTAGCAAAGAAAGCATAAATACTAGTTATAGAATTAGGTATTTTAGACACCTATCAAATTCCCCCACACTTAGACTTTGCTCACACTTGGAAGTGTATAAAGAATATAGAAGTCAGGGACTACCACGGTTTCTTGTTTCAAAACCTGCATAGTATGAGAATCAAGTATCTCCAATGGAGGATATCGAGAAACAAAATCATTCAACAATACTCTCGAAGCACATATATTCAAACCAATAAGAGGTAAAGGAGAAGAAACAATAGGCAAAGGGTTATACAAACCTTGCACAATCTCTTGTATCACGGAATCCTCTTCATCCTTGAAAAACTCAAGTGAATTATTCACCTCTTGTATATCATGGTCCTCTATCAAACCTTGCAACCATTCTTCATCCGTTTCTGCCTTAACCAAAGTCTTGACATCAACATCTTCATTACAATCCTTTGCAAGCTCAATTGGGTCTTCCATAATATTGGTCATATCGGTCACATTCTCAACACACTCCTCTTTGTTGTAAGGCACATACTCTTTTGCGGATCCAAATCTCGCTATAAGGAACTTTTTTAGAACACTCGAAAATGAATCATCCTCAAGCTCCACCCTTTGAATAGGCTCTTGATTATTATTAAGATCAATGCTTGAGTAATCTACACAAGTGTCATCATATTCTTTTTTGTCTTTATCTTGGTCCCAAAAAGATTCCATTGTACACTCCTCGGAGATGTCACCATGAGTTGGTTCAAGTAATGTATCATAATCACCATCACATTCATAGGTAACATAAGATTGGTCATCGCTGAATTTAGTATTGCTAATCTCGAACTCATCCTTTTGAATAGGTGAATGATCATTATTAAGATCAAGAGTTGAGTTCACTACACAATTATCAAAGAAAGTCCCCAAAGGTTCGCCTTTTTCAACATAATTATTCATTTCCTATATGTATTCATCAATGCCCTTTCTTACGTCGGAAACACCTCTTTGAAGCTCTTGGAGTGATCCATCCAAATTCTGGATATAGTGTTCCATTTGTTTGTAAATCTCATTCGACAAGGAAAAAGTAGAATTACTTACTTCAGTATTGCTAGGCCAATTATCTTCCCTTTGAATGGGTGAATGATCATAACTACGATCAGAAATTGGGTCAAACATACTATGAGCACATTCGATCGATGAAATTGGTTCCACGCTTGGTTGTCCACAAAATGACTCCATGCTGACCATAAATTGTTGCATTTCATATACCAAACTAGAAGAAAGATTAATAGGAGCACATGTACCATCCCCTCTTTGTGGTTGCTCACTTACATACCCACCGTAAAAAGGTTGGAATGTATGAGAAAAACTAAAAGCGTACGAAGAATTTTGATCATAACCAAAGGATTGGTTTTGATTATACTCCCTGTAAGGGTGATAGTTGTCATATTGTTGAGGTTGAAAGTCGTATTGATTGCTCCAATATGCTCCGTACATAGAAATCGGTACCTGAAACGAGATTCTCAAAACTCGGTTAAGAACCAAAGAATAAGAAAAAGTAAAACAAAACTAAAAACAAAAATAAGAAACCAAAAACAAGTGACAACCGCTGCCTCCCCGGCAACGGCGCCAAAATTCGATCGATGTCGTATCCGTCAAAAATAAATTACTTTCTCACTACTCAAAATATAAAAATATAGCAAGGGCAAGAAAGGATCGTTCCCACAGAGAGGACTTAGGTTGTCAATATGTTTCGGTTTCTTATGTAAAGCAAGGGGGCTTTTTCTGATTTTTATATACTAAAATAAAATAAAGGCAAATAATAAAATAAACACGCAAATCAAGGATGTGAAAATATTGGATAAAGGTTTCATCTTCAATTGTAAACAAGTTTTTGAATATATGAATAGAATTCGTTTTTAATCTCGCTATCATCAAAAGCCCTAGAATACCTTATTGCAAGAATACTCTGTAAATTTCCTAAGTCATCAACACACACATTAGAGCTGCGCATGTGAATTCTACCTAAAGAATAACCTAACGCCTTGCGCTAATTAAGTTCAATTCCTAGGAGCATTAAGTTTCAGAAATAGGCTAATCAATGCAATTGTCATACATTGCGCAATGACAATTCGGACAATGGTCAAACTCTACATATGATTACAAGTGTGTATCACTACAAACCGTAACCATATCATGCTACTCGTATTCAAGGTTATCGCTCGATGATGAACCCTAAATTAGTTATATATATGGATGTGTGTTCAATCAATTCTAGACTTAACCAAACAAACATACAATCATATTGCAATACGTCAATCATGCAATTATTATAAACCATAGAGAGTGAATGACAATATTGAGAGAAAACTAATTCATAAAATCCATAACTTGTTTTTCAAAATCCAACTATATCTTTAACCAATAAAAATAAATCAATTACTTGTGTTTTTGGAAATCATCATAGAAAGCAAAGAAGAACTATCATGTGAAACCCTAGAAAACAAAAGTAGAAGAAGCCTCCCTAATGGAGATATCCCTCAGTTTGGATAAAGATTTTTCTATTTATATGTTTCTTCAATTCCAAAAGGATACTCTTTCTAAATGTAGGTCAAATCTTCTCAAAACCCATCTCCACGCAGTCCACCAAGCCCATGAGTTAAAACATCTCCTCTGGAAAATCTGGGTGCAAAACTGGGTCGTCGGATTGCTGACGTCATTACCGATTTCCGATCACTGTTGCCGGATTGGTCGCTGGGAAACTACTCTGTCCACCTGAGATATCTGAAACTGTCACCAAGCAAATATGTACTTCCTGCAACTCATCTCTCCTTCTCTATGTTCATATATTCACAAAAACCATCTAACCCAACTTCTTATTTCTTGCGAAAACGTACCCGAAAGCGTGACTCCAAACTCACATATGCCGTGGCCGACTCTTGCATCCGACTCATACCCCCTTTATGATTGATTGAAACATTATGATTCATGCTTCAAGATACAAAATCTGACTACCGGAACTAGTACTTCCATCTTACCATTCTTGATCACTTTCGCACTTTTTCTGCAGCTTTTGGTTGCTACATCACAAGTTAGCCACAACCAGCTGCCGTACTCTACTAGCCATTTCAGCTGCAAAGTAACAACACCAGTGCACCATCACTACATTCTCTAGCTCAGTAAAACTCCAATAATCATCAGCTCTATAACAACGGCAACAACTTTATTTCAACTCCTTTTCCTGCAATTCAACACAAGCTCTCAGCAGCACCAGCATCCGAAGTCTCACAACTCCACCTGCCACATCATCAACATCAGAAGCATCATTCATCCATATCCATCTGACTCTCCACCAGTCCTGTAGCTCATTGCCTCCATAACCAACTGCAGCTCAGTTCATTCCTAGCTCAGACTTGAGCTTCAACGCCAACAAACCCATCTAAACCTGAGCATAACAACTCCACCAGCAGCAACTTCCTGGAACTATGCTTGTAAATCCCTTGCAATTACTGTAGAGCTACCATATTGGATTCTAGCCTTCATCTCAACTGCATTCCTTGCTGCAACCACAGTCTCAATCTGTGGCACCATCTCTGCAATTCTCGGCTAAAACCACAAATCAGTCTCAAACCCTTGAACCCATGAAACAGTAACATCACAACCTATCGATTCTCCATTCACATCATTTCCAAACTCGATCCAACATCCCATTTGTAACTGCAAATTCACCAAAACGGCACCACCTCAACTTCAGCTCGGAAACATAAGCAGCTCCATTTCAGCTCAAACTTCACACTAACTGCAACTGCCATCACCAGCTGCTGCTTCTATCTTTCTTCTTTGAGTTCACAGCCATTCCATTGACAGCAACATCATCTCGTTTTCCTGCTTTTCTTAGATGTGAAAAGATTCAAATCAAACAAACCCATTGTCTTCTGCATCTGAGCTTCAATCAATAGTTGTAATTCTTCTTCTACAAGCTCAAACACCATCGACCCTTGATAGACAACAAACCCAATGAGAAGTAACAGCAACAACAGCTATTAAGCTCATTCGAGCACAATTCCTTGTTGTACTTCACATCGACAGCAGCCATCTATCTTCGATTCACCTTCTCAAACATTGCCACCACCTATTCAGCCCTTCAATTCATCTTCCCTGCTTTCAATTCCAGAAACCCATTAATCCCATAGAACTTCTCGGCTTCAGAGAATCCATTTGAGATCGAATTCAACTTAACCCACATCTCAATTTCTTCCTCCATGAACTCATCTGAATCTTCTTCCACAACCCATCTTATTGTTCTTGTCAGCAACAGTGAGATTCAATTCCATCTGTCTTGATTTACTTCATCTTCATTCTCGTTCTTCAGCTCTCACTGCAATTTCGATTTGTTGTTCTTGACTATAACCACCATTAAAAATCACCTTCTATGCAACTCAGACACAGCGCCTTCATTTCCTCTCTTATTTCTCGATCTGGTCTAAAGCAGTAACAGTAGCAGTGGCTACTAACCTTTTTTTTCTTAATCTCAGGTGAATAAATGAAAGAGAGAAGGAGATCTCTCGATTATAGGGTTAGGGTTGGATTTGTTAATCGACACCCATAAGATAAAATCCACCCCAGTTTGGGTGCCCTGAGTAACTTCTTGGGTGCTTTTAACAATTCTTTATAAACTCAAATGGCTATCCTTTAGCCTTGGCCAAGCTCCCAATATCACTCGCCTGCGAAATAACCTTTTCGCTCTTTTTAACTCGATTTTGATAGTTTCTTCTTCTTTTCTTCCACATGACTCCAAAGTAGCTATAAAACTCAAAACAAACGTAAAATACATAATTTACAAGAAAAATATCAAAGAAAGCATAAACAATAGATAATAAATAGGGTGTATTCTACACCTATCATGCATTGGGGGTATAGGTTGGAAGTGGAGAGATTGATGTGATGGAGCATAGATAAGGTTGGTAAACCTTCATTTATAGCTTTCCACAAGAAAAGCTGAATTTTTGGAGGACACGTTAAGGTCCATAAGAATTTGGTGTTTGGGAGGTGTTGTGGGAGAGGGTGTGGGAGTGAGCGGTTCTCTTGTTGGACTAGACAATTGTACTCGGATGCGGTGGTGTATTTACCTGATTTAGAGTGGGGCCCAATTATTTTGTCTGAACTGTTGTTAGGGGGAAGGTGGATATCTATAATACAAAAAAAAAATGGGTTTTTGAACTTGTACGGTCGGATAACGTTTTGAGAGACAAACGTTGCATCCGACCATCCCAATCTCATCCCAGCGAAAGACATCCGACGGTTGTCGTTTCTGTAACCCCTCCCATTATGAATCAAAATTTATTAATCTTTAATTATTGCATCATCTCTTAACTCAAAATATTCAAAAAAAAAAACATTAAATGAAATCATAATATATCATACATGCATTAATTGGATTTAGTGGTGGCATGATGAATCTAATGGGAAATGAGATTTGTTTGTTTATTTTTATTCATAAGCCATAAGTTAGATATGCATACACACTATTACTTAATGATTTTGTGTTCGTTTTTGGATAATGTATATGAATAATTTTGCAATGTACTTATAGACATTATTTTCGTTTAATACAAAATAGAAAACTATCTTGCAAAGGAACACGATTTAATTTAAAGTCCGGAAAAAAAAAAAGTTACACCATTCAAATATCATATTAAAGCAACGCCGTTACGGCACGAGCTATCTCTGGATATTTATTAGAACTCTCTGTTAACCTCATGTCGTGCCGTTACGGCACAAGTTATTTCTAGTTTATAATATGTTGGGTGGCATTGGGAGGAAGGTTGCTAGCTGATCGTGTTTCCAGTTATGAGAGATGGGGTCAATTAATTCTGCTACATATTAGATATGGTCGCATTGGATCGGATCAAAGTTTTGAAAGTGGGGTATCCAATTAGCTTGGATAGGAGTATCTAAATCATTTCCTATTTGGTGAAATATACTCCCTCCGTCCCACATATATAGGCGGAGAGAGACAATTCTCTTAGATTAAAAAAATTGCATGGGATTCATAATTTTATATGTTTTTCTTGTTTTACCCTTCGTCTTATCTCCAACACAATTACCTATGTATAATAAATATGGGTATATATGGAAAAATTCATCTTGGAAAGCAAAATCCGCCTATTTAGTGGGACAACCAAAAACCAAAATTCCGCCTATATATGTGGGACGGAGGGAGTATGATTTTTGACGGTAGATATAAGAGATGCCATTCGTTTTTATTATGGGCTGGTAGTAGTGGATATTGAAATTGTACCTTGAAATATAGGTTGATGTTGGAGGTATTTCTTGTTGAAGAGGCTTGAACAAATGGAACGCCGCTGGTCTTGAAAAACCAATTATAGTCGTTAGTTTGATGTAATTTAATGATTCTTTGGTATTTGTTTTGAATTTATATTGAAGTAATGAAAACATTCGGAAGTCCCGATACTATTGAACTAATATTTTATACTGTATTATTTTCCATAAGAGCGGGGACGAAAATTGGAAAGAAAAAAAAGTTCATGAACATGTTTTGCAGTTCAAACTTTGTAGTCGACTCTAACTGGACGATTAGGAATGCCGGCCCTGATTCATTCAAAACTGGATTGTTCAGTTACCAACGACCGTGAGACACAAGTTTCCAAACAAGTGGATGCGACATTTATTTATTCCTAGTTGTCGTTGGCGTGACCGGCAACTGAGAATACAATTTTATCATTTTTTAAACAGCCAAAAGGGTTCTGAGAATGCCAATAAAATATATCAGCTTGAATCCACTAAAGTTTACTATTCGAGAAAAGGGAATAAGGTGGGACATTTGCGTGGAAGACAAGCAGTAATCACCATTTTAAATTCACCAAAGACGAGAGAGGCTAGACGGAATTTAACTAGTTAATGTCAGCCTCACCTCTTTCCTATTTTTCCCCAGAAAATCAGAAACGGATTGAAAATGCCAAGAGAACCAAAAAGACCAAATCTCAATGTTCCTCTATTAACAGAAACCAGAGAACAAGAACATGGGTTTGGGTTGCTGCTCGGAAAGAAAAATAGTTTTGTTAGTAAGGAGAGTTCAGAAATTGTTGAAGAAGTGAAGAAGCAGCTATGGTTAGCTGGACCTCTTATATCAGTTAACGTCTTACAGTTTAGCTTACAGTTAATTTCAGTAATGTTTGTTGGTCATCTTGGTGAACTTTCTCTTTCTAGCGCTTCGATTGCTACTTCTTTTGCATCAGTTAGTGGCTTCAGCTTGTTAGTAAGTGGCTTTCTCTCATATTTCTTGTTAGTTTCTTTCTTCAGTAATTCATTACTTAAAACTAAAAAAATTGTTATTTTAATCACGTAGTTGCTTTGAATAATCACAAAATGTTTCTTGATTTTCTTTTGGAAAACTCGAGTTTTATTGAAGTCCATGAATTAGTAATATCCTATCGGACCTATCATGTGATTAGATGGGCATGGGAAGTGCATTGGATACATTATGCGGTCAATCATACGGAGCAAAGCAGTATCATATGCTCGGGATACATATGCAGAGAGCCGTGATTGTCCTTTTACTTGTTAGTGTTCCTCTTGCTTTTATTTGGGCCAACACAGGCTTAATTCTCTCGGCCGTAGGACAAGGTCAGGACATATCATTTGAAGCTGGAGTATATGCTCGTTACATGATTCCTTCCCTTTTTGCCTTTGGACTACTTCAATGTGAAGTTAGGTTCTTGCTAGCCCAAAGTATAGTCCTCCCAATGATAATAAGCTCCGCGGTTACAGCCTTAGCACATATACTTGTGTGTTGGGTTCTGGTTTTCAAAACAGATCTTGGTTATAGAGGTGCTGCAATGGCGAATGCTATATCTTATTGGATCAATACAATACTGTTAGCACTTTTTATCAAGTTTTCTGACACCTGCAAAAGATCTTGGACTGGTTTCTCTAAGGAAGCGGTTCAGGACATATATAACTTCTTGAGCCTTGCTATTCCTTCGGCTGTTATGGTTTGGTAATTCCAATTCTTGTAGAATTACTTACTATTTACTAAATTCTCATTCCAATTAAAATCACAGAAAACTCCGTTGAATTTTGGTTTTGGCGTTCTTAGCGCCCATTTTATCGATTTTATTTTGTAATTGAATTACTTTGTCATCCTGAACAGCTTAGAAGTGTGGTCTTTTGATATGATGGTCCTGCTATCAGGTTTCCTTCCTAATCCAAAGCTAGAAACGTCAGTGTTATCTATCAGGTTAAGTTTCTCGAACATAACGGTGTATATTCATTTCTCCCAATAGTTTTTAGCAGAACCCCTGCTTCATTTACTAGAGCGAGTGAAAGAAACTTGGGATAGTTTCATTAATGAATCCGCTTCCAGTCATGTATTCAAATATAACATATTACTGATCCCATAAGTTGTCATTTTTCAGTCTCAACACAAACACAGTTCTTTTTATGATTGCATCCGGACTCAGCGGAACTATAAGGTCGGCTAATAACATTTACGTATTACAAGTATTTATTGACATTTGATAATGAAATTCTAAATGGACTTTCCCAACCTCACAGTACAAGAGTTTCAAATGAATTAGGAGCGGGTAACCCAAAAGGAACACGCTTAGCAGTTAAGGTTGTGCTACTCATAACCATTACACAAGGCATATTAACAGGCTCAATCCTGATTTTAATACGTGGTCTTTGGGGATATGCCTATAGCAACGAAGAAGAGGTGGTAAGTTATGTGGCTACCATGTTGCCATTTATTTCACTCTCGAGCCTTCTTGATGGAATTCAAGGCGTTCTTTCAGGTTTGTATTGTAATCTATACGCTTTATACAACAGGTCACTTGTTAACGAATCAAAACGTGAGCACTTTAACATGAGCACTTTTACTAACACAATTA
The DNA here is from genome assembly GCA_023531295.1 of Papaver armeniacum. NCBI lineage: Eukaryota > Viridiplantae > Streptophyta > Magnoliopsida > Ranunculales > Papaveraceae > Papaver > Papaver armeniacum. The sequence continues at coordinate 127,353 of JAJJWW010016731.1, forward strand.
TTCAGGAACTATTAGAGGATGCGGTCGACAAAAGATTGGTGCTTTTATTAATCTTGGAGCTTATTAATCTTCAGCTATATTACTAGCTTTTGTTCTACATATTAAGGACCTGTGTGGGCATCCCTAAATTTTCAGCTATTTATTACTTAGCTTTTGTTCTATATTTTGAAAATATTAAGGGGGTTTTTAAAAAGGTGAGGCAATTAATTTTCTCTGTTAAACATTTTCTTTGACTGGCATCATTTTTTACTGTTATATGCTTTTCTGTATTCTGTTACATAACATTTGGAAGATAGATATGAATCATGATCGTATAAATTTGTGAATCGAAATAGGGACTTTGGCTTGGGATCATATGCGCATTGTCAGTTCAAGTTGTGTCTCTTCTTACTGCAACCTGGCGTACCGACTGGGAGCATGAAGTAAGTGATATTTGTCTGGTTTTAGTTCTCCTATGTTTTTATGTCAGTTATATACATCGTTTTATTCTCTTAACTTCGCATTTGCAGGCAAAACTGTTGGAGAAAATGAGTTTTAATTAAAATGTTTTATGGTCTTGGTGTGGTTTGATCTAATGACCTAAGGGTCTAAGGATACTCACTCATTTTTGGGTGAATGAAGTGGAACCTTTAATCCCACATTGTGGAAAACTAAAGAGGAGCTCCACTATATAATCATACTCTTATGTATGAATTGTAAAACGTGGGTGGAGATACATATTTTTACCCATGCGATATGCGCGTATGCCATGCACCAAGTCCCTTTTCTACACGGATTTATTTTTGGCGAGTTTTTCTTTAGGAAATTAATTCCAAACTTATTTCTTAAGAGTTTTATTTATGGTAAAATTCCTTTTACTTGTTTTTGAAGAAAACCAAAACCTAACTTGATTTGCAAGTATTTTCATCCTATAAATATAACTCGAAAATCTGTTTTCTATATACCGAAAAATTCTTCTTTTATTCTAGGGTTTTCTCCATACGTTTTTACCTCCATCCCGTTCTTTGAGTTCGAAGAGAGGGTAACTTGCGTTGTGCTAACTCAAGTTATATCGGGCAGTCTTATCCTGGACACATCTTCGCTGTGAGGGGTTTAGCATTACTCAACTCGAGTATACCCGCGAACTAATGTGTTAAGGACAACTTGTTGAACCTGTGATTCTGCCCTCGTTAAGTTATTTCGGTAGAGTTGTTTCGCATTAGTTCTTTACATATTATTTTCGATACATCTAACGTGATGTTCATTGTTGCAAGATCCCAACAAAAACAAGCAGCGAATAGAGTTTATGGCGCCACCGTTCCCATAAATTTGGTGGCATAAATGCAAATATATCAAAGGAAGGGTTTAGGTTGAGAATTGGATTGATTTTTTTTTTTTTTTTTTTTGGAAAAAGTATGATAATTTTGATCTTGCTGCTGACAACTCTTTAAAATAGTAAGCATCTGTCACATGGGTGGGACAAAGGCTATCATTCGGTACCCAACTACCCGGAACCGAACCGGACTCAGATAAATAGAATCCGGTTTCGGGTCGTAAAACTGGACCCATTAGCAATATAGTTACTCGACGGGTAGAACCGTTAGGGACCAATCAACTTTCGGGTCCTAACGAGCAAACCGGTTCCCCACGGATATCGGGTATCCAAATATTCGTCTTCTTATTTGTTAATTTCATCTAAAATGCAAAATATTTGTCTAGTTTTGCTTTGATTTTTTTTTCATTTTCTATTTATTTTCTTAGATTTAATCTTAATTAGAACATTTACACAAATTTAACATTAACTTTAGAAATTATCAGTTTCAAGCCGACATGACGAATATAACAAAATTATTAGTTCCGCATACCAGGAATTTTTCTGGAGACATGATTCCTCAGTTCATTAGAACAAAAGAATAAGGGTTAGGCATAAGAAAAAGTAGCGAGCACAATAAGAATCGCTAATGAAAAGAATTTGGAGCTTGCATGATCAAACTTGTACCATTTAGGGCGGTCTCTGCAATGAAAAATATCTTAGTCATCTACAAAGCAGTGTTTCCATCCCCATCATCATCCGGATCTTAATGAAAACAATTGCCGTCTCTCATACCTACCTTCCAAAAACTCATTGTCCATCGCATTAGAAATGATATAAAAATTATTTCCAGGCAAATTGGATTATGCACTGCCGGAACCTTGACCCATCTCAATGTTACCCCTTACAAAGAGTAGCAGATATCATTGATCCACTTTCTTATAATTGGATACATGATAAATTAATCGACCTTCCCGCTAATGCAGCCTAGAGAATCATAAACATCCACCTCCCCCAAGACAATCCCCAAAATAAGATTATCCGGCCACACTCAACAACTTGAAAATACATAATTGCATCTGGATGCAAATGCCTATCCCAAGAAGTGCATCAGAACCCTCTCCCAGTGGCAAATTCTTGTGGACCTTACCATGTCCACCAAAAATTATGCTTTTTCCCGTGGAAAGCAGTTAACATAGGACTCCCGACCTTCGCTATATTATACCGTATCCATATCACTAACTCTGATCTCTTCCACGATGCAATTCTGATCCAGGAACAGCTGATCACCTGCTCCTTCGCTGCCCAATAGTAGTTTCAGGATGGAACACACTCTTCTCAACCAGGGCAGATCCCAACCGCAACTTTCAGAATGTTATAAATCAACAAACAACCATCTTTAGCCTCCTACAAGGTTCATCCCCAACCTCAGATATTACATCAATCTGCTTTCTGCTATGGTCCTTATGGGTAGCCCCAATGATCTGATCTACCTCCAAAAGCAAACCTCTTTGGAAGAAATTTTATCATAGACCATGAAGCATCTTTAAGAATTTTCTTGGGCAAAAAAAATAATCTTCCGTATAGCAACCCGCATGGTGGCACCAAATCTTAGATAATCATCTTAGTCAGCTAGACCACCCCTATCCCGGACTAGATAAAGACCAACACGGATGGAGCAGCTAGAGGACACCCGAGTTTTGCAGGTGCAAGTTTCATTTGCACGAATGCAGAATCGAGAGTTATTCTGGGAATGGTGCAGCCACTAAGAATTACAACCGCGCTAGTTGTTGAAACGTGGGCACTACTTCTGGTAGCCTGAACTGCAACACAAAGTAAATGGCCAAAAGTTCTTTTGAGACTGACTCATTTGCTTCAGTTTGTTAGCTCTCCTACAACACCGCCATGGTATATATCAAAAAATGATGGATGAAATAAAAAAAAAAAAAAAAAAGAGAGAGACAGAGAGTTAAATTCCACTCTGCCGTCCATCATAACTACATATACGAAAATCATATGGGCGGACGAACTAGCCAACCACGCAGCGGGCGGAAGTCGAAAATCCCTCGTCATAAATCTGGGAATCAAACTATTCTAAATGACTCTTTGGTTACCAAATAGCCACGTGCAATTGCTACCTAATTAATTCATAAATGCATGCTTAAAAAATGGTTGGATTTTAAAAGACCCAACAAATACCCAGACCCTACAGGTATTTAATGTATTAAACGATCCTAGTTCCTGGTCCATAATTTAGGAATCAAACCCGGAACCGAAAAAAATTAACCGGTTTCGACTTGGGGTAGTATACCACCCGGATCCGATTGGACCCGTTGGCACTACCCACCCTATAATGGGCCTCTTGCTAGCTTCTGGGGATTAATCCCATTCCATACGAGTGAGATAACTTTTGAGTGGTCCAAAACCAAGGTCTTTCCATAATCACTCAAGATAAAATAAAGAGGTGCGAATTGGGTACGGAACTCAGAGTGCTACAATTATAATGCGGAATAAGTAAAACGTAGGCACAAGATCTTTTAAAAGAGAAAAACTCCGACCTGGTCCAGTTTTGAATAATTTCAGAATTCAACCCGCTATGAAAATTGACTACCAACAACTTCATGAAGTTTATACTGAATAAACTACCCCTGGTTACTCAATTTCCTTAGTTTCCCCGTGCCTATAGCCAATTTGGTCAACATATATGATTCACCTAACCGAATCTACTGTCAAGTGTTGTTTTACCTCTGTAAAGACTTATGCATATTAATTCTTTTAAGAGTCCTAAAAATAGCAAGAGTTAAATTATTTTCTAGCCACTCAAAATCCAATCACAAATACCAAATATATAATATGATACTCGAGTCAAGGATTTTCCGTATAGATATGAGATACCAAGATATGATAGATCTGAAACTCCTTGATCAACATCAATAAATATGTTGATTATCGAAACAATCAATCTTGATTCTATGAGTTAACATTGAAAAGTTAATAATTATATCCCACAGAAGGCATGAAATGGTTATAGGTCATCAAAACATAGTGTTCTAAGTAAGCTCCAACTCCATAACTGTATACATAAAATATGAAAATAAAGTTTTTGAGATTGGAAAAATGACAAAAATAACACGGGTGATTCTCTAAAACATGTGATTTAATGAACTAAACGAACCTCAATCACTGAATTATTGCATCAGATTTTCCTAAGCTATATGCTTTTAGGTACCTGATTCATGCTAAAATTCAGATTTTGTATCATCCTAAACTAATTCAACAAAACACCAAAAAATCAAAACCCGCATGTATAACTGTCAGTAAATAAAACTTATTCATCAAAAAGTTAAAAAAATTGTATAACCCGGAGTCAATAAACTTTTCATCATGAACCGCAAGAGTAAATGTATTTGAAAATAAAAAATCCAAATTTTCAATGTGATTTTGGGCTGAAGCAAATAAAGAGACGTTGAATTAAGTCATACACATATCCTTTGACGAAATATAACCCGAAACATAAGAGAGATTATCTTGAATTGTGAAATTTCAAATAAAAAATTATAAGGAATCAAAAAATCAAGAAGAAAAGATTAAAACTTGTGTTTACTTTGCTTAGTCTCCGAAATCTAGATTGTCAATACGTACCTTATAAAAGTTTATAAGTGTTCATCACATCAGAATTCAAAACCTATGTTATAACCCATTTCAAAACTAATCATCAAAGTGATAATTGGACTCATGAGCATACCATACACTCTTATGCGGGATATGGAGGAAGTAATTCGAGGGATGTTGCAAAGAGAAAGAGAGGAATATAGAAAGAAGGAGGAAATATGGACTTATGTGGAACAGTAAAAGTAGAGACGATTAAAAAATGTAAACTTTTTTGCCTATTATTCTCCTGTCTATCAATTCGAAGGGAAGGCGATTAAGTGGAGATAAATACTTCTTTTTCAACCATAACCTTTAATTTATCTCTTGCTAGATAAATTTGGGCCGCTTTTTATCCTGCCTAACTTATCCAAACCTTGTGTTGTAGCCTAAAATCATTCTTCTTCACAACATACGTATTTAATATTTTTTGAATAAATTATAGATTATGGGCATTTATTTCTATAAGTACTTTTTGTTATATTTTTTTATTTGTTTTTGTCTTATCTACCTATCTATCCGGCATTATATAGGTAATCAGAGAATTCCCTGATTACTTATGGGCTTAAATACTAAGAGCAAAATATTTCCCCAATTCCCACCAATTTCTTTCGACAAACAAATCCAAGTTATCTTGGATTTGGACTAGTATCTAGAAGGGTCTTGGCCTCATTAAAGATAACTATATCTGGCAAGTCAGGGACGATAAACCTACTCAATTTTGGGATAACAACTAGATTCGAAATTCGGACACCATCAAGAAACTAGTGGACAAAGAAGAACCATTTCCAAATATGGTCAACGATTTAATAATTATGAAAGGGAAATAAGAAATTTCCAAGCTAGATGATATTTTCTCTCCAGAAATAAAGTCAAAATTATTAGACATTTCCTCTCAAATCCATAAAGCGGATAAGATTAGATGGAAACACCATTCTTCGGAAATTTTCTCTGTTAAAAATGTTTGTAATTTTCTAGCATCTCAATATTCTTGTAAGAATAGATTTTCACTGGAAACAAATCTGGAACATACCGGTCATACTGAGAATCAAGTTTTTCCTCTGAATAATTATTCAAAAAGCCCTTCCAACCTCTAGCAGATTGGCAACTCACGTTTCAGCTATATGGTTGTGTAATTCTCAAATCCCAAAAACCGAAATTTCCTGTAATGCCTATTTGTCAGAGCAATATGGTTCTCTTTCTCTCTAGCATCTATATCCTTTATCCATTCCCTGGGGCCAATAAGTGATTGGGTTGCAAACTGGATATCATATCCAACTGTTTGAGGGTGAAAAATGGTTTCTGCTGATTTTGGTAATTTAGGGTGTGTGGGTGAGAAACGAATTTAAACCCTAAACAATGTAATGTAAGGGAATACTTTAGATTCGAGAGATCAATCTGTACAAATCCGGCTTAAACCAAGAAATGGCCGTTCCAGACTTGCTTCGGTCACAAAGAGGAGGAGAATGGGTTGGTTTTGGGAAGGGAAGCGAAGAAAGTGTTGAGACCAGGTTGATTCTAGAAGAGTAGTTGTTTCACGACTTGTATCAGAAAATGGGAAGCTAAAAGATGGAAAGCTAGCAAAATGTTTCTGAGTGTTGTATTGCTCCTGACTGAACTTATTGTTCGGTGGAAATAAGTGAGACCTATTTATACAAGTCAAAGTGAAACGTACTCTGGCCTCATTAAGAAAATGGTAAATGGGTGAGTAAATAAGAGGAGGTGATGACCGGTCACGCTTGGAATTGATGTTCCATAAAATAAAGTGTTTCACCATTACTTCCCATGTTTACTAACCGCCTTATTCTTATTACACTTTCTTATAACGGGCGTAGTGTACGCCGCACGCTGTAAACCGCCAAACCAATACCTAAATAGGATCCCCCAGTTTGTGATATGTGTTGATATCTCGAATGTTTTCGTGGAAAACATGTAGCATGTTGTTGTTACCTGGCAAATCGAGCTTGGGAGACTTGCTAGCTTGATGACCTTCGACGGTCGAGATTTTGCATCTTAAGAGGAAAGGTAGCCGTTGATCATTGCACGCTTTCGTTCTTTGGTAGTTGCATAGGGAAGGCTAGCATGGTGGCGCGACAAGGTTGGCATGCCATTGGCATGGAATGCCTTGGCGTGGACAAACTAGATTTCGGGTCAAAGGTTACCATGCGTTGTCTGGTAACCTTGGACGGCTAGGATTTTCTCCTGAGATTGAAGGGCGACCGTTGATCGTCGCACGCCTTCGTTTTGGTAGCCGCACAGGGAAGCCCAACATGGTGGCGCGGCTAGGTTGGCATGCCATTGGCGCGGTTTGGCGTGGACAAACTAGGGTTTCAGGTCAAAGGTTACCATGCGTTGTCTGGTAACCTTGGACGGCTAGGATTCGCTCCTGGGATTTAAGGGCGACCGTTGATTGTCGCACGCCTTCGTTTCGGTAGACGCATAGGAAAGGCCAGTATGGTGGCGCGGCTAGGTTGGCATGCCATTGGCATGGCATGCCTTGGCGCGGTTTGGCGTGGCCAAACTAGGGTTTCAGGTCAAAGGTTACCATGCGTTGTCTGGTAACCTTGGACGATTAGGATTTGCTCCTGGGATTGAAGGGCGATCGTTGATTGACGCACGCATTCGTTTTGGTAGCCGCATAGGGAAGGCCAGCATGGTGGCGCGGCTAGGTTGGCATGCCATTGGCATGGCATGCCTTGGCGCGGTTTGGCGTGGCCAAACTAGGGTTTCGGGCCAAAGGTTACCATGCATTGTCTGGTAACCTTGGACGGCTAGGATTCGCTACTGGGATTGAAGGGCGACCGTTGATTGTCGCACACCTTCGTTTTGGTAGCCGCATAGGGAAGGCCATCATGGTGGCGCGGCTAGGTTGGCATGCCATTGGCATGGCATGCCTTGGCGCGGTTTAGCCTGGCCAAACTAGGGTTTCGGTCCAATGGTTACCATGCGTTGTCTGGTAACCTTGGGCGGCTAGGATTTGCTCCTGGTATTGAAGGGCGATCGTTGATTGTCGCACGCCTTCGTTTTGGTAGCCGCATAGGGAAGGCCAGCATGGTGGCGCGGCTAGGTTGGCTAGGGGGCCAAGGCAAGGTGCGGTTGGCTTGGCATGTGGGGCCAAGGGTTTGGTATGCCGTTGGTACATGGTGCGGCTAGCATGGCTAAGGGCCAAGGCAAGGTGCGGTTTGGCTTGGCATGTGGGGCCAAGGGCTTGGCATGCTGTTTGGCATATGGTGCGGCTAGCATGGCTAGGGCCAAGGCAAGGTGCGGTTTGGCTTGGCATGATTTGTTATTGGCGCAGTAGTGCGGATGGCATGGTTGGCATGCCTTGACGCGGAGATGTGGCTGGCACGGTTTTCCATTGGCACAGTGGTGTGACTGGCATGGTTGGCATGCCTTGGCGCGGTAGCATGAGAATTTAGGGGTTGGTATAGGTGATGTCAGTTAGTGTTAAGGGTTCTGTCGTGGAACCTGACCCGTGAAAAAAGGTACCCCGGTAATTCTTACGTAAGCATTCTGATTAATTTAATAAATGTGCTAATGATCATAGTGACGTCATGTCAAGTGCATAGTTTTATGATTTTGACCCTAAGCTAAAAACCACCATCAACATTAAGTCCCATGCTTAGCTCGGAACAGGAGCATTGTTGCGAGGTAAGCATAAGATGGTGACAGGCGAGGACAAAAATCGAAACGACAGGTCGTGAAAAGATGGTCAGGAAGGTCCGACTAACCTTTTTCGAGAGGTAAGGAGAGTTCATGATCCTCGTGCATGGCGGCCGTGCGTAAATTTTACTCGCGGCGTTGTTGGCTGGACCATGGAGTGGTTGAGGCGTTTGTTAGCAGTGATGCAAACAGTTGGCGTTGACTTGGCTTGGTCGTGCGCCATCTTGGCTAGACTAGGAAACGCGGATTTGTTGGATTAGCGAGCCGTTGGCATTGCTGGCTTGTCTTGGTAAGCCGTTGGTATTGACCTGGCTTGGTATGGAGCCGTAGACGTCGTACTGGCTTGGAAGGGAGCCGCAGTCGTTGGATCGGCTTGGGATGGAGCCACAGATGTTGTACTGGCTAGGAAGGGATCCGCAGTCGTTGGATCGGCTTGGGATGGAGCTGCAGACGTTGTACTGGCTAGGAAGGGAGCCGCAGTCGTTGGATCAGCTTGGGATGGAGCTGCAGACGTTCAACTGGCTAGGATGGGAGACGCAGTCGTTGGATCGGCTTGGGATGGAGCTGCAGATGTTGTACTGGCTAGGAAGGGAGCCGCAGTCGTTGGATCGGCTTGGGATGGAGCCGCAGACGTTGTACTGGCTAGGAATGGATCCGCAGTCGTTGTACCGGCTAGGAATGGAGCCACAATCGTTGGATTGACTTGGGATGGACGCTGGCTTGGCTTTGCATGGCGTGGACTACTTGGCGTTGTGGAGTTCTTGCTATCGCAGCCTGGTTGTCTCCTTCCATGCGTGTCCCAGATAGGAAATCCTTTCGTTATTCAAATCCCAAAGCATTACGTTCATACGAAAGGTGTTAGCTTTCCTCCTCATGTTATACCGCCGGTTTCGTGGGATGATGGCAACTTGCTTCAGTTTCGTGGAAGGATGACGACTGGCTTCAGTTCCGCGGGATGATGGCAACTTGCTTAAATTAGGGTTTCGGCATGATTAATGCCTCCTTACTAAAATCGTTGTAGAATTCTCATACGAACTCGGATTTTGACGGTCCGCCCCTCCATTCGACCGGAAATGAATTTCCTATCTCGGAATATTTAGGTTTTGAGTTCGTCTAGGAGGCGAAAAAAATCCGACAGTAAAACTCAGAGAGAAATCAGGAGGGCTATTGCGGGCCCGAGGTGGCATAGTGGCACCCAGTCCTCTATTCCCATTCATGATCAAGAAGGAACCTTTATTCTGTTCAAACTTTAGAAACTCCGCCCGCATGAAAAGAGGTATCGACCCTCTTCTGCTTTCTGTTGCTCGTCTGGATCCGTGCTTTCGTTTGCAGTGTCTATCCAGTGGATTCCAAAATTTACCAAAATTCATTGCATTCTTGGGATGAATGGATGGAATATATGCTTGGTAACGACTATGTCAGAGCTAATCTTGGAGATTGTGGTTGCGTCGTCGATCCATCCTTGACTTTAAGTTGTTCAGTATCTGACCCTTCTGATAGCGATGATTATATGTTGTGGATGATTTTATGGTAGAAATCTTCCGAAGCCATAAGATGAAATAGATGAGTTGGGATACATTCTATTGCCGATGTTCCGCTATCAAGTCTTCAAGGACTTTGTTCCCAGAGATATCCTTTGAACCGGCTTCTCAATCTTGGACTATCGTATGGAATTGGATGAGGTGAGCAGTCCCCAGTCATACTCATGTTGGATCCGATGGCATGGGCGAATATGTGAATGTATCCTTGTGGCATGCTTTTGGAGTCTTCGATGCACATGTACGGCTTCATGTTTAGAAATTCTTGCGGATCGTAAAACTTCGGCAGCGATGATGTTGAAAATCAGACATAACTCGGTTGAGGGGAGTGAAGGCGCCCTATGCTAGTAGTCCCCATTTATAGCTTACTTTCATTGTATCACCCTGAATCCATATCTACGGGATTTGATATGAGCTTATTGTACTCTTCTGGATGTGACACATGGCTCCTTTTGTTTCTTCAGGAAAATGTTTCAGCCGCGTCTTTGGAGTTTTGTCATGAGTCTTTGATAGTGAAGGGATTCCGTGTAAACCCCTCAGCCCCCAAGTATGGCTTACACGTTTCCATCTTGTAAGGTCAAGGGGTTGACCATGACAAAGATATCACCATCTCGTGCGTTCGTACTGGTGATTTTGTTACTTCTTCCGCGTGAGACTAAATATGGAAGAGCACGGGTTACCTTTGTAGTGATTGTTGCTGCGGTAAAGCTCTGGCTAGTTTCAAAAAATAAAATAAGCGGTAACAGCTCTTGGTAGTAGACGTAATCAGACGAGACCACATTTGTCATGGGAATAAAGTAGGTTGGATGGAATTGTATGGGTATCCATGAAAGTAAAGGATTGGATGGATGCGTAAGCGAGCAAACTATCCATGATCACGAGTTTTGGCGGGAAGGATCAAAAGGTGGCCATGACTACGAAGATTGGCTGGCTGCGATCATGATCCTTGACATGGTGAGTGTGGTGGCACGACCTTTTGCAGGAAGGGGTGGCGTTGAAGCGGCTTCGGCTCTTGGAGGGGACGTTGAAAAAAGAGCCAAACGTTGAAGCTTTGGTTTCGGATCCGGAGGACGTTGAAGCGGAGCGGCTGCGTCAATCAGCGTGCTGTCAAATTGGACACCCTTCACGCGAACAATGGTTAGGAGTCCCCAGTTTCATTTATCAATCGCGCTTTCCAAGAGAAGTTGGGGTTTGGGAACGGCTTCTGACCCGGAAACTTTTGCTTTCCTGATGCAGTGCGTTTGAGGGATGCAAATATGTCTTGACGCTACGCCTTGGAGAAATATAGAATTTCACATAACTGTTTCATTATAGACTGCACGACTTTGTGGGTGAAGTCCTCAAAAATCGCGCAGCTCCTGACGGGAAGAGGGTTTCTGTGAACTCAGGAGGGTTGTTGATTTCCTTTGCTTTCAATTTTGGAGAAGTCGTTCCTGATCTTTACGTATGATGAAATTGGATTGCTGATTCTCTTCTATTGGGGCGTTCAAGAGCAACGCTGGAAGTTTGCAAGCTGCTGGCGCTAGGAAAATACAAGCTCTTAGCGCTGTAAAGATGCAAGCTGTTGTAAAGGTGCAAGTTGTTAGCGCTGGATCGACTTGGAATGGGCGCTGGCTTGTACGCGGCTTGACTTGGCGCGACTTGGACGCGGCTGGGACGCGTAAGGAAGGCTTGGGCGTTAAGGAGGATGCAGGCTGTTGGTGCATCGGCTGTTGAGCTGAGAAGCTAGCGCTGGAAGGATGCAAGTTGTTGGTGCTGACCAGGGTGTGGTATTGTGGTCGGTATGGCTTGCACATGCTTTTTGGCAGGCGCGTGCGGCATGTGTGCCTGGTAAGTGCGTCTGGCATGCGCTTTCGGTAAGCACGTCTGGTGAGCGCGTCTGGTATTGTCTTGGACGCGGACTGTTGGTGCTGGAACTTTGGCTACCAAGCGGTGATGATAGCACTGGTGGCTTCAGTCTGTGGGACGGTGGAGACGGCACTTGGAAGGCTTGCAGGATGGATCACAGAATGCTGGTGTTAGCGGTAGCATGGTAGCAATAAAGTGGGCAAGCATATACCAGCTATGTACCCCAGCGTTTCTCTTTCAATTTGTTCTCTTACTTTCTTGTTGGTGCAAACCCTAGCCATAGGTATGCCTTCCATAAATCTGTAGAAATATTTTTCTTCTGAACTGGTGTAAACCCTAGCCATGGGTATGCCTTTCATAAACTTGCGTAAATACTTTATCATAAACAATTCCTCTTCGAATACCACCGTAGTAACGTCGGCTACCTCATGAATAGTGACGGGTAATCATTATTGTGCAAAGTAGGCACGTACTGGTAGGTGACTGTGTTTTTTTTTTTTTGAAAGGCAAACAAAGCGTCTGGTTTATGGTTCGGTTTTTATGGTTTTTGGATTGATAGGCGATTGCTTTTTATAAGAGTTTTGGATTATTTTGGAAAAATGGTCTTTTGGTATGCTAAAGTCTGAATCGGAAGTGTAAGTAGCAAATCATTCGGTTTTTCGGATTTCTTGACAAAAAATGAATAATCCGGGTGTAAGTCCGAGTTTTGTGGGAAGCACAGCCGTGATTGTAGAAAGTCCCCAGTCGTCTCTGAGTCATCTGATAACCGAGTCGTCGATCCCTGGGCGGGTCGTTTGCTTCTATCATCTTGGAAGTCCCCAGTCACCTCTTGTCGGTATGCAGTAACCGAGTCGCCTGGTGGCGAGTTGCGGATCCCACGAGTGGATCGTTTGCTTTTATCACCTTCGAAAGTTTCCATTCGTCCCTTGTCGTGTCATGACTGGTAATCGGGCAGCCTGGTAGCTTATTCATCGATCCCTGAGTGAATCGTTTGATTCTATCGTCCTGACGTCTGGGTTGAAGTATGAGACCGAGGATTGAAAATTGAAATTGTAACCGAAAGATCAATCTCCCACTTTGGTCGCCAATTGTTTGAGGGTGAAAATGATTTCTGCTGATTTTGGTAATTTCTGGTGTGTGGGTGAGAAATGAATTTAAACCCTAAATAATGTACTGCAAGGGAGTACTTTAGATTCGAGAGATTAATCTGTACAAATCCGGCCTAAACCAAGAAATGGTCGTTCCAGACTTGATTCGGTCACAAAGAGGAGGAGAATGGGTTGGTTTTGGGAGGGAAGCGAAGAAAGTGTTGAGACCGAGGTTGATTACGGAAGAGTAGTTGTTTCACGACTTGTATCGAGAAAATGGGAAGCTAACAGATGGAAAGTTAGAAAAATGTTTCTGAGTGTTGTATTTCTCATGACTGAACTTGTTGTTCGGTGGAAATAGGTGAGACCTATTTATACAAGTCGAAGTGAAACGTACTCTGGCCTCATTAAGAAAATGGTAAATGGGTGAGTAAATGGGAGGAGGTGATGACCGGTCACGCTTGGAATTGATGTTCCATAAAAGAAAGCGTTTCACCATTACTTCCCATGTTTACTAACCGCCTTATTCTTATTACACTTTTTATAACGGGCGTAGTGTACGCCGCACGCTGTAAACCGCCAAACCAATACCCAAATAGGATCCCCCAGTTTGTGATATGTGTTGATGTCTCGAATGTTTTCGTGGAAAACATGTAGCATGTTGTAGTTGCCTGGCAAGTCGAGCTTGGGAGACTTGCTGACTTGGTGACCTTCGACGGTCGAGATTTTGCATCTTAAGAGTAAAGGTAGTCGTTGATCATTGCACGCTTTCGTTCTTTGGTAGTTGCATAGGGAAGGCTAGCATGGTGGCGCGACAAGGTTGGCATTCCTTGGCGCGGTTTGGCGTGGCCAAACTAGATTTCGGGTCAAAGGTTACCATGTGTTGTCTGGTAACCTTGGACGGCTAGGATTTTCTCCTGAGATTGAAGGGCGACCGTTGATCGTTGCACGCCTTCGTTATGGTAGCCGCATAGGGAAGCCCAGCATGGTGGCGCGGGTAGGTTGGCATGCCTTGGTGCGGTTTGGCGTGGCCAAACTAGGGTTTCGAGTCAAAGGTTACCATGCGTTTTCTAGTAACTTTGGACGACTAGGATTCGCTCATAGGATTGAAGGGCGACCATTGATTGTCACACGCCTTCGTTTCGATAGCCGCATAGGGAAGGCCAGCATGGTGGCGCGACTAGGTTGGCATGCCATTGGCATGGCATGCCTTGCCGCGGTTTGGCGTGGCCAAACTAGGGTTTCGGGTCAACGGTTACCATGTGTTGTCTAGTAACCTTGGACTGCTAGGATTTGCTCCTGTGATTGAAGGGTGGTCGGTTGTCAATCCGTCAAATATAATTTCACTTTCTCAATCAACTAGATATAAATATAGTATGCGATAAGAAAGAGTTCGTATCCACAGAGAGGCTTTCGTTGTTATAAAATTTCAGTTTCTAAGTAACCACGGGGTATGTTTGTTGTATCTAAGCAAATAAAAATAATTGAAAGCAAAGTAAATAATTTGAGAAATCAATAAGGAGAAGATATTGGTCACGGGATAGTATCATTCACAAACATGTATTATCATCAATGATTATAATTGGTATTTTAATCTCGTATTTATTAAAAGTCCTAGGATACCTTGATCGCAAGTATAACCCATTAATTCCCTGTTTTCATCGCAACCACATTAAAAGATGCATATGTGAATTCTTCCTAGAAAGCAACCTAAAGTGTAAAAGCACAATTAAGTTTAACTCCCTACAAGCATTAAGTTTTATGGAATAAGACTCATCAATGCAAACGAATGTGTAAAAGCACTAAACGTTTTAACAAAAGTTATGATTCACTTGTGACTAGTAGGATATATCACTACAAGCACTACCCACAATTATGCTACTTAGAATCAGGGATAAACAACTTTTTCGTATTGAAAACCCTAATATAGCTCTAGAGATGAACATAAATCGGATTGATTCCGGACTCAACCTAACAAGTTTTCAAATCTTATAACACTATTAATTGTGAATCACAAACAATAAATTACTGAGACAAAACTAATTCATAGATTCAAAAACATGTTGAGAAATCAACTTTTATCCCATAACCAATAATATGTTTAGCTACTCATAGCTATGGAGTTCATCATAATCAATATTCAATAATAAAATAATGAAGAAGAAGAACAATAGCAAACCCTAGAAGCGTAAACAAAAACGGCTCTCCCAAATTCCAAGAATAAGATATTCTATAAGTTGTAGAAGACCTTCCCTAGCTTTTCTCCAACTTCTAAAATTAGGTCTAGTCTTCAAAGTCCATTAGATGAAAATCCACTAAGCCCATAAGAAGGAAAAACCCATGTAGAAAATATGTCCCAAAAGTGGTCGCCGGAAATCTGGTATTGTGGCCGGACCTTGGCCGGAAAGGTCGCCGGAAAACATCTCAGGTGACCGGCAAAATCCGCCCGGTCACCGGATCAGTGAGTCAACTCGGTAGGATCGGGGGGGTCAACTCGGTCAGACCGAGTCAAACCGAGTCAGGTTCATGAGTCAGCACCGACTCAGATTTGCTAGTGGTCTAACTGGGCTGACTTTGCCAGGCCACAGTTCTGCACAGGCTGAGTTGTGTTACAGCCAAGATGCCCCTTCATGGCCAGTTTGAACTCCACCTACACTTGCCTTCAGCTGCACATCAATTCATCCTCCATGTCTCAGTGTAAACACCCATTTCAGTTGCACAAACAATCAACCCTATTCTACTCATGAGACCACCAGAGCCATGGCAATCACCAGCACTAACACCCAGCACCACCTGCACTCTGGAAAATCAGACCTTCCATCTCCATTACCAGCCTCGGCTGCTTGCGCACACCGGATCTGCAATACATCTTAAGCCAAAAGTTTGTTGTTCATCATTATACAACCACAGTACCACCAAGGCATGTACTTCATCTATGCCACAGCCTCAATGCCCACCGACCTGAAGCTCACTGCATCAATGCCACAATCAGAGCTCAAGCCAACTTGTCCTAAGCATACATCTATGTAGCTTCAGCTGCACCAGAACCCATCAGCTCTGTTGCTCCAACAGCAGCAAGGTCTTGCACCCTCACTGTCACAGCCTTCATTAGCCTTCATATGCAGCCATATCCTTATTACTCATATAACTCGGCCATCGACTCGCACCAGCTCTAGCTCAGCTGCACCAGCCAATACCACCAGCCATGATGGCTATGCAACTTATAACTCCAGCCTGCTCCATTCTCTATAACTCTGCTAACCACCACAGACTCCAATCCTTACATATATCACCAGCTCTTCTTCCTGCCAAACTGAAGCAACAAGCTATCTCGCGCCTGGCATTCGAGTCATTCGACTGCCATCACTAGTATCTCCAAGTTCAGTTCCAGCTGCAATTGTTTCTCTGCAACACCAATAACTCTTGTAGCTCATTGCACCAGCTGCCATTTCTGCTTCAATACCAGTACCTAAACAATTTAACAGCAGCTGCAATTCCTCATTGTCACCAGCAATATTCCATTCAGCATAAGCCAACCCCAGTTCAGTCTCACCATCACTTGCATCTTGACACAGCCAAGCTGCCAGCCTGCAATGTAATTCAGATCACAGCTCCAATACCAGCACCTGAACCATCTTCCAAAGTCGACACTACAATCAACAGACTCCCAATTCGAAACCCATCTCCTTGCTTGCAGTTATGCCTCAAATTCTCAGTCAATTTCTAACAGATGCTGGGTTAAAACTCAAATCTGAGAGAAACCCATCATTGATTCTTCTCATTCTTCTGTTTGTACCTCATATTCAATCCTCAGATTTCGATTTCAGACTCCCCACCATTTAAACCCTGAAGCTGTTCTTCACTGAACCCTAAAAACAACCAAACAGATTCAATCAAGCATCTCTTGAACTCACAGAAACATCATCCTACAAACCCTAACTGATCTTCAAACTTCTCTGATTCTTAATCCAAAATCAGCAGCCTTGCTATTTCAATCGAAATTAACTCAAACCCATACCTTCTTCTCTGATTTCTTACCTAGGAGCTCTTCACGAATTCACAACAGCCCTAGTTAAATTTCTTCTTCACTTCACAGCAACAGATTCTCTTCTTTACGATCCCGTTAACTCACCACAGATCCACTCTCCATTCCATTCTCAAATTGTTCCCTCTCTCAACTCAAACTCTGAATGTCTCTCGCACAGAACCCATTCATGGAAGCAACAGACTAAAATTGGGGGAAGAAAATGATTTTCTTCTTCTCGTCCCGGTTGATAAGGTTGCAGGTACGGTAGGTATTTAGGCACCCAGCTGATGGATATGGGCCACCCAGTAGCAACCCCTTAACCACCGCTAGTCTTTGTTTAGTACTCCTCCTAAAGAGAGTTGCCCCTTAACCGTGGCTGGGCTCCAAATATCACTTGCCTGAGATGACAATTTCGCCCTTTTTGCTCAAATTGGACAATTTATTCTTCTTTTCCTCCGTGCGACTCCAGAGTACCTAATAACTCAAAAACACACGTAAAGTACATAATTCACAAGAAAAATAGCAAAGAAAGCGTAACTACTAGATAGTAAATTAGGTGTTTTAGACACCTATCAGATTCCCCCACACTTAGACTTTGCTAGTCCTCGAGCAAATCAAACAAAACAATAAAATACAACAACTCCGTGTCGTCGAGGCTACGGTCACTTTTAGCATAAATAACAAGCCTTTAAACCCCTAGGTGTCCCTAGTGGACGAGTTATAGTCTCGTGAGGGTTTACTAGAGATTTACCCACAAAACCTATTTTTCCAACTTACTAGTTCTCCGTAATGATAGCATCCAAGCGCTAAGAAGACATAGAGATTCTGCACACTAGTCATAAGAAGTTAGACACATAAATGAACACAATCTCATTCTTAAAAGTTGAGAGAGAAATAACCATCCCTTCTCGACTAAAATTTGGGTTCGGAGTGATCAAAAGTCTCGACTCTGCCTCACAAGAAAGGGTTTTATGATATTGCTCTCAATAATAAACAACTCTTTATGGGTCACACATGTGTCCAGGTAGGAATGAAGAGAGAATCCTGCGACACGTTGAATGGTAGGAAGGCAAAAACCCTCCGAATATTTTGAAAACCCACATCTTTTTTTAATTTTGAAAACCCATTTTTCTGACGATCTCTTCGAAAGGAAATCAACCATTTAACGAAGGTGGGAATATGCTTACTTACCGTGTATCCGTTCGGCGTGCAGCTAGCACCACTCTCACAGCATCCATAGAAACGTCTTCGGTCTTCTATCGGTGTCTTCATCTTCGTCTTCGGTCTTCAACTCTTGATGATAACTCTTGAACTTCGTAGAATCTTGACAATATGATTCTTTCCTCTAATTCCTTGTCGCTTGAAACTTCATTATAGATATTCCTTCTTTCCATAGGCTTTATTGAAAGAATACAAAACTAAAAACAAACTATACAAACCCAAAATAAATTTATTTATTTTTTTTCTTTTCTTTTCATTATTTTTTTTTTCTTTTTTTTTTTAATTTTCTTTTTTTTTTCTTTTTCTTTTTTTTTTTTGAATAAGAAATAAAACAAATACAAAATAAAAATAAAACAAAATAAAAACTATTAACAAACCTAAACATTTTTCTCTTGTCTCTTTTTTTTTTTTTTTTTTTTTTATTATTTTTCGTTTTTTTTTTTTTTTTTTTTTTTTTTTTTTTTTTTTTTTTTTTTAGACAAGAGAAAGTAAAATACAAATAAAATATAAATATAAATACAATTCCATGGTGTAAGTACTTTACCACTTGATTCTTCACAACTTGTATGTCTTGATATCATAGACTTCTCGATTTCTCATCCTTAATAATTTCCACTCTTGTATAATAGTCCTCAACTTATAAAAATTCTGCTCCCTGTTTTGTTGCTTTACTCAAATCTGAAATCTGCCCATTTATGTAATGTTGCTAGTAAACCTCGAACGTGTTCAACTTTCCTTCAAATTTGTGTTGCTCCTCTTGTTGATGATGATGGTGTTTCTATGGACCTGTTGGTGTAGAGAGAGATAAGGTGGATGGTGCTAACTGCGAACAAGATCACAAGTGGTATGTAAGTTAGCAATTCGATGTCACCAACATGGTTGATAAAAATAGCACTCAAGAGATCAAAATAGTGCTTCTATGGTGGGAAGTTGGACAGCTCACCATTCTCGCCCTAATTTACGTACGGTGACACACACTCTAAAAGCACAAATTTAGACAGGTACAAAGAATTGAAGGTTGGTGCCTCACATTATGTAACATGGGTAGTCTCCACTATAGGGGATCACTGTTCTAATACTGAATTCAGTCTGCACCTTATTTGCCACTGGCATGGTTAAATCCAACTTTAACTCTCATACAATTAAGAAACCCGATCATGTTCTCTGTCATCTCTAAGTTCAGTCACTATTGTGAGATTCTCGATGTAATCTTAGCGACATGTATACTATGTGACTCTAAACTAACTACAAGTTGGAGTTTTCTTATTCACTAGTTTACACAAAATTTGAAAATTGCAAAAATTTACAACATAAACCACTCCCCCACACTTAAACTTTACATTGTCCTCAATGTAAATTGAATCGTCCAAAGTAAGTCAAGGTGGGAAATCCTAACAAGAAATCAGAAAAAATAAAGAAAACAAAACAAGAAAAACTAAAAACAAGAAAAGAAATAAATACAAGACAAGAAATACTCATCCTTTGGGTTGCCTCCCAATTAGCGCTTGGTTTAAAGTCGTCAGCCCGACTATCTCCTTGCTTTCTATGACTCCTCCAGAGGGAGTACATCCACAAAGTTAACTCCTTCCACCACTTCGGAAGTGAAATTCTCATAATATGGTTTCAACCGGTGCCCATTAACTTTAAGTTCTTTCCCCGTAGCTATGCTACGAATTTCCACTGCACCATGAGAAAACACATTAGTAACAATAAAAGGTCCGATCCATCGTGACCTTAATTTACCCGGAAATAAATGCAAGCGAGAATTAAACAAAAGCACTTTCTGCCCAATGCAAAATTGTTTCCTAGAAATCATGTTATCATGGAATGCTTTCGTCTTTTCTTTGTAAATCCGTGAGCTTTCAAATGCATCATTGCGAAGCTCCTCTAGCTCTTGGAGTTGTAACTTCCTTTGCTTTCCAGCCCCATCCATCTCCATGTTGCATCGTTTAATAGCCCAAAACGCCTTATGCTCAATTTCCACGGGCAAATGACAAGGTTTACCATACACAAGCCTAAAGGGAGACATCCCGATAGGTGTTTTATATGCGGTTCTATACGCCCACAAAGCATCATTAAGTCGCATGCTCCAATCCTTCCTTGTTGGGTTCACCGTCTTTTCTAGAATAGATTTCACCTCCCGGTTAGACACCTCGGCTTGTCCATTGGTTTGGGGATGATAAGGTGTTGCAATCTTATGCGACACATTGTACTTAGACAACAAGATTTGTAAAATCCTGTTTTTAAAGTGAGAACCCCCATCGCTAATTATGGCTCTTGGAATTCCAAACCTTGCAAAAATATGAGCTTGCACAAAATCTGAAACCACTTTAGAATCATTAGTTGGGGTGGCTTTAGCTTCCACCCATTTCGAGACATAATCAACCGCAAGTAAGATATAAAAATTCCCATGGGAGTTGACAAAAGGCCCCATAAAATCAATACCCCATACATCAAAAACTTCAATAAATTGAATAAAAGTTTGTGGCATTTGATTTCGAGCACCTAGATTGCCGGTTCTTTGGCACCTATCACAAGTTGTAAAAAATATATGTGCATCCTTAAACAAAGTTGGCCAATAAAAACCACTTTCAAGTACCTTGTGCGCGGTTCTCTTACTCCCAAAATGTCCTCCGCAATCATAAGAGTGACAAAAAGACAAGATAGAGTTAAATTCGGATTCGGGAACGCACCTTCGTATTACTTGGTCACTACCATGTTTCCATAAGTATGGATCATCCCATATGTATTGGTTCCCTAACCTCTTAAGTTTGTCCCTCTCAAAGACGAGACAAGTTCTTTGGGATTTGTTTAGAAACTAAGTAATTGACAATATCGGCATACCATGGTTCTCCAAAGGCAATTGAGAATAGTTGCTCATCCGGGAAACTTTCACGCAACGGGATAGTCTCCTTGTCCACAGCAGGTCGGCTCAAATGATCCACAACGGTGTTCTCAATTCCTTTCTTGTCTTTGATTTCAATATCAAACTCTTGCAAGAGTAATATCCATCGTATGCGCCTCGGTTTCGCCTCTTTCTTTGTAAGCAAGTACTTAAGCGTTGTATGATCAGAAAAGACAACAACTTTTGTACCAATTAGATAAGAGCGAAACTTTTCTAAAGCAAAAACAATGGCTAATAACTCTTTTTCAGTGGTTGTGTAGTTTTGTTGGGCCTCATTTAACATTCTAGAAGCATAATAGATAGCATGAGGAAGCTTCCCCACACGTTGCCCAAGCACCGCACCAACCGCATAATCACTAGCATCACACATGAGCTCAAAAGGCTTACTCCAATCCGGTGGTTTAATGATAGGGGCTGAAATCAAAAGTTCTTTCAAACGATTGAATGCCGCCATACATTTCTCATCAAAGTTAAAAACCACATATTTTTGCAATAAGCTACAAAGTGGTGATGCTATCTTGGAAAAGTCCTTGATGAACCTACGATAAAAACCTGCATGACCAAGAAAAGAACGTATCTCCCTCACCGTAGTGGGAGGGGTTAGAGCACGAATAAGGTCTATCTTAGATTTATCGACTTCCAAGCCTTTAGAAGATATTATATGGCCTAAAACTATGCCATGAGTTACCATGAAATGGCACTTCTCCCAATTTAGCACAAGATTTGTTTCAACACATCGTTCAAGGATTAGAGACAAGTTGTTCAAGCAAAGGTCAAAAGAATCACCAAAGACACTAAAGTCATCCATGAACACTTCGATTATGTTTTCAACATATTCCGAAAAGATACTTACCATACACCTTTCAAAAGTAGCTGGAGCATTGCATAAGCCAAAAGGCATCCTTCTATAAGCAAAAGTACCGAAAGGACAAGTGAAAGTGGTTTTCTCTTGGTCCTCCGGTGCTATCACAATCTGATTATAACCTGAATAGCCATCAAGAAAGAAATAGTAAGAGTGTCCAGCTAAACGTTCAAGCATTTGATCAATAAAAGGTAAAGGAAAGTGATCTTTTCTAGTAGTGGCATTCAATTTCCTGTAATCAATACAAACCCTCCAACCGGTTTGCACACGAGTTTGGACAAGTTCGTTTTTATCATTCTCCACCACTGTCACACCTGATTTCTTTGGTACTACTTGTACCGGACTTACCCACTTGCTATCGGATATGGGGTAGATAACACCCACTTCCAAAAGCTTGAGTATCTCCTTTTTCACAAATTCCATCATGGGAGAATTCAAACGACGTTGCGCTTCCCTAGTAGGCTTTGCATCATCCTCCAAACGAATTTTGTGCATACAAACGGTAGGGCTTATACCCTTGATATCGGCAATTGTCCATCCTATGGCCGTCTTGTACTTCCTTAGCACCCTTAGAAGTTTTTGCTCATGTAAATCACTAAGCTTGTTAGAAACAATCACCGGTAACTCTTCATTATCACCCAAGTACAAGTACTTAAGGTGGTCGGGAAGAGGTTTCAATTCTAACTTTGGAGATTTAACAATTGAAGGTACAAGATTTTCATCACTGCATGGTAAAGAAATAAAAGAGATATTATGAGTTTCCGGGCATCCTTGTAGTGAATTAAGATCACCAAGGGCTTCCTTGACTTCATTACCACACTCTACACCATTATCCATGGATGTAGTTAACACGGTTTCCAAAGCATCATCACCGTTTAATTCAAACATTTGTTGTGCCAATGAATCCATAACATCAATGGAGAAACAAGAGTGGACATCACTAGGATATCTCATCGTCTCGAAAATGTTGAAACGTATTGTTTCTCCATCAAACTCCATGGTTAGCGTTCCCTTATCCACATCAATTATGGTTTTCGCCGTTTTCATGAAGGGACGCCCAAGTAGCAATGGAAGAGACGAGTCTGGTGAACCTTCATCCATCTCTAACACACAAAAGTCCGCTGGAAATACAAGTTGATTAACCTGCACAAGAACATCCTCAACAATACCCATTGGGTAGACATTAGAGCGATCGGCTAATTGCAATACAATTTCAGCCTTTTTAAGAGGACCAAGATCAAGTGAATTATACATTGACGCAGGCATAACATTAACGGATGCGCCTAAATCCAACATAGCTTTGTTAAAAGTTGTGTTACCAATCGTGACGGGAATGTCAAAACTACCTGGATCCTTGCACTTAAGTGGGAGTTTGTGTTGTAAGATTGCCGAGGCATTCTCCCCCACACTAAGCACTTCATTACCTTTGAGTCTTTGTTTGTTGGTACACAAGTCCTTCAACACCTTTGCATACTTTGGAACTTGCTTGATAGCATCAATGAGTGGTATGTTCACATGGATCTTCTTTAGAACGTCTAAAATCTCCTTTTCTAGTTCCGCCTTCTTAGAACTTGCAAACCTGCGAGGAAAAGGTAAAGGAGGAACATAAGTAGAAACCGGAGTTTTAGAGTTAGAAATAGGTACCTCAGAAGTTTGGGGAGAATCCTCATTCTTCTCCTCCAAAACAGGTTCCTTTGGTGTGTCCACCTTGCCCGAATCAGAAATTTCGGGTTGCACAAGTTGTGTACCACTTCTCAACGTAATAGCATTGACACCCTCCTTTGGGTTAATAGGTTGAGAAGGGAGTTTCCCAATATTTTGTGCCTTCAATTGGTTCAACTCAATAGCCATGGAGCCCATTTGTGTTTGCAACTCCTTTATAGCACTCTTAGTTTCTTGTTGACTCTCTTTAAACATGGTAGAAATACCTTGCATCATTGTTTGAAGCTTTGAATCAATATCGGAACCTTGATTTTGCATTGATTGTTGTGCTTGAGGTTGCTGAAATTGTTGTTGTTGTGGTTGAAATCCACTCGGACGGTTGAAAGTAGGTTGTTGAATGACACCTTGCTTGTTAGCATAGCTAAAATTGGGGTGATCTCTCCATCCCGGATTGTAAGTGTTGGAGTAGGGATCATACCGTCTTTGTTGATTTGGAAAGATCGCATTAGCTTGCTCGTCTTCATAAGATTGAGGAGAACTTGGTATAACCGCGGATGCAACTTGTTGCAACATTGCTGTCATGTTACCCATTTGTTGACGAAGTTCCTCCACCTCGCTCACTGCACTCACCCTTCTTAGAATCACATCCGAACCACGACTCAAGAATTGTTGTGAGTTCGCTGCCATGTTCTCAATCAACTCTCTAGCTTGTGCCACCGTTTTGCTAACTAGTGCACCACCACCCGCAGCGTCAATAAGATTCCTATCACTTGATTGGAGTCCTTCATAGAAGTATTGGATGATCATAGCGTCACTGAATTGGTGGTGAGGGCAGCTTGCCACCAATCTCTTGTATCGTTCCCAACATTCATATAAGGATTCTCCCACGTTTTGCTTCATCCCACAAATATCCTTGCGAATTTGAGTAGCCTTTGATGCGGAAAATATCTCTCTAAAAAGAGTTTCTTCAACCCATTCCATGTTGTGACACTTAGGGAGGTAAATAGTACAACCAATCCTTAGCACTATCCATTAAAGAGAAACGGAAAACTTTCAACATTGCACCATCCGCCTCAACATTCGTTGGAAGCATAGCCGTGACAATGGTGTGGAATTCCAAAAGATGTTTGTTTGGATCTTCATTCACCATGCCATGGAATTTTGGTAATTCTCTAAGCAACCCCGGCTTTATCTCAAAAGTAGAGTTCGTTTGGATACACCCTTGTTGTGTATCAATCCTATGAGAAGCCAAGTCCTTGAGTGAACGATTTGCATCACCCATTGTTAATTCTTCTTCAAGTTGTAACTCTTCGTCCACTTCTAACTCTTGCTCGTCCGTTGTGTTTCGCCTTGGTTGGAGTATTGTGCCTTTTCGAGTAGCTATCCCGCACCTTGGATAATTCCAATCTTTAGTAGCCAGGGATTGATACCTGAAAACAATTCTAGCAAACAAGTGAGAAACAAGACGACAAACAAAAAGCAAAGATAAAAGCAGAAATTGTAAAAAGAAACTAAAAACTCAATAACAAGCCGTATGCCTCCCCGGCAGCGGCGCCAAAATTTGGTCGGTTGTCAATCCGTCAAATATAATTTCACTTTCTCAATCAACTAGATATAAATATAGTATGCGATAAGAAAGAGTTCGTATCCACAGAGAGGCTTTCGTTGTTATAAAATTTCAGTTTCTAAGTAACCACGGGGTATGTTTGTTGTATCTAAGCAAATAAAAATAATTGAAAGCAAAGTAAATAATTTGAGAAATCAATAAGGAGAAGATATTGGTCACGGGATAGTATCATTCACAAACATGTATTATCATCAATGATTAGAATTGGTATTTTAATCTCGTATTTATTAAAAGTCCTAGGATACCTTGATCGCAAGTATAACCCATTAATTCCCTGTTTTCATCGCAACCACATTAAAAGATGCATATGTGAATTCTTCCTAGAAAGCAACCTAAAGTGTAAAAGCACAATTAAGTTTAACTCCCTACAAGCATTAAGTTTTATGGAATAAGACTCATCAATGCAAACGAATGTGTAAAAGCACTAAACGTTTTAACAAAAGTTATGATTCACTTGTGACTAGTAGGATATATCACTACAAGCACTACCCACAATTATGCTACTTAGAATCGGGGATAAACAACTTTTTCGTATTGAAAACCCTAATATAGCTCTAGAGATGAACACAAATCGGATTGATCCCGGACTCAACCTAACAAGTTTTCAAATCTTATAACACTATTAATTGTGAATCACAAACAATAAATTACTCGAGACAAAACTAATTCATAGATTCAAAAACATGTTGAGAAATCAACTTTTATCCCATAACCAATAATATGTTTAGCTACTCATAGCTATGGAGTTCATCATAATCAATATTCAATAATAAAATAATGAAGAAGAAGAACAATAGCAAACCCTAGAAGCGTAAACAAAACGGCTCTCCCAAATTCCAAGAATAAGATATTCTATAAGTTGTAGAAGACCTTCCCTTTATAGCTTTTCTCCAACTTCTAAAATTAGGTCTAGTCTTCAAAGTCCATTAGATGAAAATCCACTAAGCCCATAAGAAGGAAAAACCCATGTAGAAAATATGTCCCAAAAGTGGTCGCCGGAAATCTGGTATTGTGGCCGGAACTTGGCCGGAAAGGTCACCGGAAAACATCTCAGGTGACCGGCAAAGTCCGCCCGGTCACCGTTTCAGTGAGTCAACTCGGTAGGATCGACGGGTCAACTCGGTCAGGCCGAGTCAAACCGAGTCAGGTTCATGAGTCAGCACCGACTCAGATGTGCTAGTGGTCTAACTGGGCTGACTTTGCCAGGCAACAGTTCTGCACATGCTGAGTTGTGTTATAGCCAAGATGCCCCTTCATGGCCAGTTTGAACTCCACCTACACTTGCCTTCAACTGCACATCAATTCATCCTCCATGTCTCAGTGTAAACACCCATTTCAGTTGCACAAACAATCAACCCTATTCTACTCATGAGACCACCAGAGCCATGGCAATCACCAGCACTAACACCCAGCACCACCTGCACTCTGGAAAATCAGACCTGCCATCTCCATTACCAGCCTCGGCTGCTTGCGCACACCGGATCTGCAATACATCTTAAGCCAAAAGTTTGTTGTTCATCATTATACAACCACAGTACCACCAAGGCATGTACTTCATCTATGCCACAGCCTCAATGCCACCAGTCTGAAGCTCACTGCATCAATGCCACAATCAGAGCTCAAGCCAACCTGTCCTAAGCATACATCTATGTAGCTTCAGCTGCACCAGAACCCATCAGCTCTGTTGCTCCAACAGCAGCAAGGTCTTGCACCCTCACTGTCACAGCCTTCATTAGCCTTCATATGCAGCCATATCCTTATTACTCATATAACTCGGCCATCGACTCGCACCAGCTCTAGCTCAGCTGCACCAGCCAATACCACCAGCCATGATGGCTATGCAACTTATAACTCCAGCCTGCTCCATTCTCTATAACTCTGCTAACCACCACAGACTCCAATCCTTACACATATCACCAGCTCTTCTTCCTGCCAAACTGAAGCAACAAGCTATCTCAGCGCCAGGGCATCTGAGTCATTCGACTGCCATCACTAGTATCTCCAAGTTCAGTTCCAGCTGCAATTGTTTCTCTGCAACACCAATAACTCTTGTAGCTCATTGCACCAGCTGCCATTTCTGCTTCAATACCAGTACCTAAACAATTTAACAGCAGCTGCAATTCCTCATTGTCACCAGCAATACTCCATTCAGCATAAGCCAACCCCAGTTCAGTCCCACCATCACTTGCATCTTGACACAGCCAAGCTGCCAGCCTGCAATGTAATTCAGATCACAGCTCCAATACCAGCACCTGAACCATCTTCCAAAGTCGACACTACAATCAACAGACTCCCAATTCAAAACCCATCTCCTTGCTTGCAGTTATGCCTCAAATTCTCAGTCAATTTCTAACAGATGCTGGGTTAAAACTCAAATCTGAGAGAAACCCATCATTGATTCTTCTCATTCTTCTGTTTGTACCTCAGATTTCGATTTCAGACTCCCCACCATTTAAACCCTGAAGATGTTCTTCACTGAACCCTAAAAACAACCAAACAGATTCAATCAAGCATCTCTTGAACTCACAGAAACATCATCCTACAAACCCTAACTGATCTTCAAACTTCTCTGATTCTTAATCCAAAATCAGCAGCCTTGCTATTTCAATCGAAATTAACTCAAACCCATACCTTCTTCTCTGATTTCTTACCCAGGAGCTCTTCACGAATTCACAGCAGCCCTAGTTAAATTTCTTCTTCACTTCACAGCAACAGATTCTCTTCTTTCCGATCCCGTTAACTCACCACAGATCCACTCTCCATTCCATTCTCAAATTGTTCCCTCTCTCAACTCAAACTCTGAATGTCTCTCGCACAGAACCCATTCATGGAAGCAACAGACTAAAATTGGGGAAGAAAATGATTTTCTTCTCTTCTCGTCCGATTGATAAGGTTGCAGGTACGGTAGGTATTTAGGCACCCAGCTGATGGATATGGGCCACCCAGTAGCAACCCCTTAACCACCGCTAGTCTTTGTTTAGTACTCCTCCTAAAGAGAGTTGCCCCTTAACCGTGGCTGGGCTCCAAATATCACTTGCCTGAGATGACAATTTCGCCCTTTTTGCTCAAATTGGACAATTTCTTCTTCTTTTCCTCCGTGCGACTCCAGAGTACCTAATAACTGAAAAACACACGTAAAGTACATAATTCACAAGAAAAATACCAAAGAAATCGTAACTACTAGATAGTAAATTAGGTGTTTTAGACACCTATCAAAGGGCGATCGCTGATTGTCGCATGCCTTCGTTTTGGTAGCCGCATAGGGAAGGCCAGCATGGTGGCGCGGCTAGGTTGGCATGCCTTGGCGCGGTTTGGCGTGGCCAAACTATGGTTTTGGGCCAAAGGTTACCATGCGTTGTCTGGTAACCTTGGACGGCTAGGATTCGCTCCTGGGATTGAAGGGGGACCGTTGATTGTCGCACACCTTCGTTTTGGTAGCCGCATAGGGAAGGCCAGCATGGTGGCGCAGCTAGGTTGGCATGGCATGCCTTGGCGCGGTTTGGCCTGGCCAAACTAGGGTTTCGGGCCAATGGTTACCATGCGTTGTCTGGTAACCTTGGGCGGTTAGGATTTGCACATGGGATTGAAGGGAGACCATTGATTGTCACACGCCTTCGTTTTGGTAGCCACATAGGGAAGGCCAGCATGGTGGCGCGACTAGGTTGGCTAGGGGGTCAAGGCAAGGTGCGGTTGGCTTGGCGTGTGGGGCCAAGGGTTTGGTATATCGTTGCCACATGGTGCGGCTAGCATGGCTAAGGGCCAAGGCAAGGTGCGGTTTGGCTTGGCATGTGGGGCCAAAGTCTTGGCATGCCGTTTGGCATATGGTGCGGCTAGCATGGCTAGGGCGAAGACAAGGTGCGGTTTGGCTTGGCATGGTTTGCTATTGGCGCAGTAGTGCGGATGGCATGGTTGGCATGCCTTGGCGCGGAGATGTGGCTGGCACGGTTTGCCATTGGCACAGTGGTGCGGCTGGCATGGTTGGCATGCCTTGGCGCGGTAGCATGAGAATTTAGGGTTTGGTATAGGTGATGTCAGTTAGTGTTAAGGGTTCTGCCGTGGAACCTGACCCGTGAAAAAAAGGTACCCCGATAATTCTTACGTAAGCATGCTGATTAATTTAATAAATGCGCTAATGATCATAGTGACGTCATGTCAGGTGCATAGTTTTACGATTTTGACCCTAAGCTAAAAACTACCATCAACACCAACTTATTCCCCTCTTTCCATCAAAGTTGCTAAAATTTTATGATTTATATGGAAACACAGATGCTTGGTGGTTTTTGAAAAGATAACTCTGAGTCCGAACTCTCTATTAGACTAGATTAAAGGTCACTTGCAATCTTCTTCTACGATTACCCTAACTCAAAAAATCAGAACAAAAGTGATTGAAACAAATAAACCCTCGTGGTCTACTCAGACACGGGTTGGATTATGTTTATAGACTCCTCATTCAAAAAATATGATTTGTTGATGAGTTACACATTCCATTTATATTCGATGGACCAAGAATCATTTAGGCGCATTGAAACGGGTTCGAGTTAGGCTTTTTCAGCTTTTCATGCAGAAGCACAATCACTATTGGTCACAAGCAACTGGTTAAACATTAGTATCCTCTCGAGCGTCACAATTACAACAGACTGCAATCAATCGCAGAAAATACTATTAGACCGGGTCTTATGGCTTTTCCCAAGCCCTTCCCAATTGCCTTTCCACGTCAGCTTGGGAAGAGCCTAAGCCCAAAGATGGTTCTCCATTAGTTTTGACTTATATAAATTTTAAGTCATTATCCGTTTTCTAATAAGTTACACGTTTTTAAGTTATATCCCACTTTTTTTTCTATGGACCCACCAAGTTACAAGGTTTTTTGTCCCAAAAAGATAATCATTAACCGTTTGGAAAAAAAAAGGTAACCATTGCCCGTTTGGAAACTCTTCCTGCAGGGATTCTCTATGGACCCACCATGTAGTTGCAGGAAATCCCACACTACACCCCTCACTATATCTTGATAATAATTTCTAGATCTAAACTTATTTGATATGAAAATGAAGATAAAAGTGCTAAAATTATAAAATGGACACAAAGATTTTTACGTGGTTCGATCAATGTGATCTACATCCACGATTCTTCACTATGATTGTTGAGGTTACATTAGTATTACATTTAGAATCTCCATTAATGGATATTTTCTAGAGCTCTAGATCTAATTATTTGGGGGAGAAGATGATAAATAAAATAAAGTCTCTCTCTTCCTAAAATTCTCCTCTCCAAAATTATTCCTCCTTTCTCTCTCCTGCTCTCATCTTTATATAGTGTTTACATAGTGGATGACAGCTCATGTACAACTAATATTTCCCTTAATTTCGGATTTACCTTGCGACATTTCGCAGGAGTATAAATGTTAAATCTCGCAGACACTCTAGTTTTCGCAAGATCTTCGCACTTTCTTCATGTTTATGCTATCGTCATTTGTTATGTCATTTCTGAAATCACTTTGCGACGGTTTCGCGACGTTGTTAATGAAGATTCCGCAAGTGTGTTGTTGTTGCGATATTTGGATCCTACATATTGCCTCTTTTTTCTTGAATATTGCTTGAAGAGCGATCTTTAAGAAAAAATCCATTGTTGTAGTAGTCTTTGATCTTTGTTGATGAAGGAACGAGCGAAAGAATATTGGACTTGAAAAGTACGTACTTGCCTCTATTCTTTTGCGAAGTTCCGAAGCTTTGCGAAGAAAATAAGAAGTATCATCTCTTGAAATATGCGAAGTATGAAGTATCCTTGAAGAAGTATAGGAAGTATCTTGTCCTTGATCGCGAATAAGAAGTATTGCGAAATTATTACTCCATGCTCTCTGCCTCATGCAATGCTCTATTCTTTTGCGAAGTTCCGAAACTTTGCGAAGTGAATAAGAAGTATTAATCCTTGAAGTATAAGAAGTATTGCCTCTTATTGCCTCTGTTCATGCGAAGTTATTATTCCATTTTTGGTGAGGATTCTTGTTGTTCATTGGTGAATATCTTGTTTGGAAGTGATTCTTGCCGAAAAGATAAAGAACATAAAATGTTTTCTTGGTTATATCCATAATTGCCTCTGTTCTTTATCTATGAGGGTATAATCATTGAAAAAGTGTTGAATGAGCGAGTTATTTCTTCATTCTTATCTTGCCTCTGTCTCATACTTTGTTCTCATGCGATAGTATAATCTCTTCAAGTTGCTTATAATTGTGAGAAATAATTTGGCGAAATAATCACATTCTGCGAAATTCTGAATAATTCTGCGAAGCTCTGAATAACTCTGCGAATTTTTGTAAAATACTTGTGCGAATATAATGCTTATGTAATGATTATGTTATGCAATGTGTATGCGATGTTTATATCATGAAATGCTTATGCGATGCTTTCATGATGCGAGTATAATGCTTGTATGATGAGAATGCTTATCTACTGCAATGTATAGCTAATGTTTGTGTTACTTAGCTCATTTTGCCATTCTAAAATTGATGTAGCTTTAAATCGCTTCCATTCTTCATTTCTCTGATTTTGTCTCTAGTATATGCATTCCTCTTTGTGTATTTATTGTTTCTCGCAAGTTCTTACTTGTGCTTCATCTTTCCTTATTCCTGCACTATTAGTATCGCATAATAATATGATCATAATATCAAGTGTGCGGCATTTGCATTGCCTCAGTCTCATTATCATGTATATGTTCGCAAGCTTATCATTTAATCATTTTCTCAAGCTCGCAAGCTTATCATGTAATCTTTTTGCGATAAAAGAACTGTATTACCTACATCCAAATTGTTTATGTTGAATTTTGTCATTGCGACAAGATCGCAGGACGTCTTTACATTTTCATGTAATGACCCATTGATCTTGCCTTATCATTTATTTTGTGTGGTCTTATTTTGCCTTCCTAGTTAAAGGTCTTATTTTGCCACCCCTCATTATTGCGACAATATGACAGGCCTAAATATTCTCGTGAACATAAAGCCCCATGACATTGCCGTCTTGCGACGAAATCGCAGAACGTCTTTACACTTTCATGTAAAGACCCATTGACCTCGTCTTATCTTTGTCTTTTGTATTATTGCTTCTTCAGGATCATCGCACAAATATGACAAGCCTAAATTTCCTTGCGAAAATAAAGCCTCATGACATTTGCGTCTTTTGACACTTATCAGCTCCCTAATGGAGGGTGCCGCCCTTATCTTCTCCCTGGTTGCCCCTTCAAGGAGGCGTACATCGGCCATACAAGACTAGCTCCTCCCATCCGGCCTTAACAACAACCAGTTGTTTTCGAAGCCTCTTATCCCTTATACCTATATGGTTTATGGTTACAAGACTGCACCCTAAGTGGAGTTTTCTTCGGGCCTAGTGCAGCATATACCAAGACTTGCCAAGAATGGCCGAGACACTTCAAATGCCCTGGACACTCTTGGCTCAACCGTGTACCCGGCGCCTTGAGCATACACTGACTCCTTGGAAGAGACCCTCGGGCGTCCAACCAGGGTATAACCTTATATATATAGTTGGAAATCCAAGGTATCTCTCCCGGATAGGCTTTCATGGGCCCCCAAATCTCCATGACTCAGGTTCCAGGAGCGGTGTAACCTTTTCACCGAGCCATGTCAAGAGATACCCCCTTATATGACGCACTTTAGGTCTTACATTTGCCTCTTACGAAATATCATTCGCGAACTAGGGTGTACGCCATAAAGGTTCGTCCCATTCACTCACTCATTCATTTTTGTCTATTCGTTCAATCATTCATTTTTGATTATCTCTTCTCATTATCTTTGCGAAATTATCGCATTTCCATTATCTCTGCGAAATTATCGCATGTCTTCATTCTTTCATTCATTCCTTCATTCCTGTCATTTTCTTCCCTCATTCTTTCATTTCTATCATTTCTTTCATTCATTCTCATAATATCATATATCATTTGAAATAAAGTAAATATTCAAGAGGAATATATAAATTAATCTGCGAGATTTTTCTCGAATCTTTGAAATCTTTAAGATCTTTGTAATTTAGAAATCTTAGAAATCTTTGTAATTCTTTATAATTTTGAAATTTTTGAAATCTTTGATATCTTTGAAATCTTGAAATCTTTGTAACTTTGAAATATTTTTTTTTTTTTTTTAATCAAATCAAAAATCTTTTATTTTCTGTAGAAGTGGATGTTCAAGGAAAGTGGTACTTAGCTTTTATGGTTTGCTGCTGTTGTTGTCTCTTGCGAAGTATATGATTTGCTTGCGAAGCTAGCATCCTTGAAATGTATAAACATCGCACAAAATATAATTATCTCGCAGCAAAAAGAAGTGTGAGAAATGAGATTTGAACCCTTGACCTGCCTCTTGCATATTCTCGCGCCACACCAACTGTTCTAACCCTTTCTTGCGAAATTAACTTGCGAAATAATCATCAACTTTCTTCTCGCGAAATAATTAAAGAAATATCTTTGCGAAGTAAACATTTGTATGTAGTATTTGTTTGCACTGCGAACATTCGCAAGGTAGAAGTTTGCGTAAGGAATGCTTATGATATAAAGCTTTGCGAAGCAAAAAATTCTTCGCGAGGAGGGAATTCGAACCCAAGTCCTTTGGTTTGTACTGCGGCGTCTTGACCATCTGCACCAACTCTGTTTTGTGAATGAGATAATCATCTTCTTTGTGCTTTTGGAAGTTCTACGAATTATAAAACAATCCCAAATTGAAACTTATCTTCTCTGGTGACCACAAAGTTGTTCTTTGCTGGAACCTCTATCGAAGTAAATCTTTTCCATATCTCTTCTTATCTAGCTGACTTTTGTACTACGGTATGAGTTTGATCGTTCTTTGTGGTCGACAAGTCGTTGATGGTGTGATTGCGAGAGAAGAGTCGGGGGAATTCCTACGGTGGTACGATGGTTGAGTGCAATGGAAGATGGGTTTGGTAGTTGAGTTCGTAAACAACGGTATTGCTCCCATTATGGAACTGGATTTAGGGAATGTCGAGCTGGTGATGAAACTCGAGCTTGCCAGTGGCATTGAACAAAGGAGATGATGAATGCTGAGATGAAGGTCTCGAACTCAGATGAACGGAGCTGCTGTGTTGCTTCCATTAATGACGATGGAGAAGAGAGAGTTTTGAAAAGGAAATTATGTTCGCAACTCATGAGTTAAATTTTCTGAACTAAAATATTTATGTTCTTCTTCTTCTCGCTAATTGATGATAATCTCTCCTGTTATTTGAATCTGAATTCTCCTGTGTGAGATGATCGCACTGTCCTATTCTCTTGTTTGCGTCTATTGTTTGCGAACTACTCTCTTGCTTGCGTCTATTGTTTGCGAAATTATAGTAGATATTTTGCTTGGTTGCTTCCGAAGTAGCTGAACTGATATTATCAAGTACATTATTCATGTTGTAACAGCGAAGTGAACTTGTTTCTTATTCCTTTCCGCGCCGATACTAGAAATTGGAATATTTGTTTTGCTCTTGTTCGTGAATAAGGCTAAATATTGGGATTCCTTGCTAGGTTAGTGATAACGATGTCGATTGACGAAGTAAATTCTTTCGTCATCTTCCCTTTTGTAGAAAATGTCACCTGCAAAATATGACGCTGCCTACTCCGTATCCCTTCTCCATTGTTTGCTTCTTCCTTGTTTGTTGAGGATTCTTCTTTCACCTTCTATGAGATGTCTTCCTTTA
Source organism: Papaver armeniacum (assembly GCA_023531295.1). NCBI lineage: Eukaryota > Viridiplantae > Streptophyta > Magnoliopsida > Ranunculales > Papaveraceae > Papaver > Papaver armeniacum. The sequence goes on from JAJJWW010016731.1 coordinate 162,422, forward strand.
CATAATAGTCGATTGATTTGAAATTGATACGCCGCTTCATGCTTTTGCTTATCTTTTCATTATATAGTTAATGAAATGTGCTTTGCTGATTTTGTTATCTTCAATTTACCCCTCGAATTTTAACTTCGTCAAAGTCATTTTAGTTTTCACATTTTACCTTTGATTTTGAGTTGCTCAAGTTATCTTTATGACTCACAAACTGAGTTTCGCTGCTCTTCTTCGCTAGTTCAAGTTGATAGAGATTGGTGGTAATTATCGATTTTTTGTCTGCTAGCTTCCTCGGTAGACGTAATTCACCTCTTCATCTATCATTAACAAATCATCTATTGCTCAAGAAGTTGCAATATTCCTAATGCTTTGCCGTTTATCATTGACGAGAATGAGATTTATTTCAACCTTCGCGGTAACATCAAGTAATCAAGGAAATGGTTAGAGCTCTCGCTGATTGATATGGAGAATCCCAAATCAGTCTTAGGTTCAGAGAATTAACGTTTCCGAAATCAATTCAATGGGTTTGTAAAATGAGTTTTATAGATTGCAAATTTGTAATTAAATCTTGTTTTGAATCACAGTTTTGAAAAGGAAATTAGGCTTTTGTTAAATGATATAAAGATTTTTCAAAGTTTCTTAAAATCAGATCTAAAAAATTTCAAAAAGTAAATAAATGAGTTAGGGAGTAGATTTTTCTTCTTGAACTATTGCCGGCGTAAATCCTTTCAATCTTGCACGATGGTGTTGTTTCAAGCAAGCATCTATATCTTTCTTCTCTCTGTTCTTCAATATCTCTATCTCTTTGGATTTCTTCCATTCATCAATGATACTAGTTGTCTGAAAATGATAACATTTCGCTGAAACTTCCAATTTCGTCCTTAAGACTTTTAAATCCAATGGAATCCTACACCAACAGTAGCCAATTTCTCTTTAGTTTCTTCAATCTATCCAGTTCTACTCATTCAGTCCTTGTTTCTAGCGTATATGTAGTTGCAGGAAATCCCACACTACACCCCTCACTATATCTTGATAATAATTTCTAGATCTAAACTTATTTGATATGAAAATGAAGATAAAAGTGCTAAAATTATAAAATGGACACAAAGATTTTTTACGTGGTTCGATCAATGTGATCTACATCCACGATTCTTCACTATGATTGTTGAGGTTACATTAGTATTACATTTAGAATCTCCATTAATGGATATTTTCTAGAGCTCTAGATCTAATTATTTGGGGGAGAAGATGATAAATAAAATAAAGTCTCTCTCTAAAAATATCTCTCTCTTCCTAAAATTATCCTCTCCAAAATTATTCCTCCTTTCTCTCTCCTGCTCTCTTCTTTATATAGTGTTTACATAGTGGATGACAGCTCATGTACAACTAATATTTCCCTTAATTTCGGATTTACCTTGCGACATTTCGCAGGAGTATAAATGTTAAATCTCATGAGACACTCTAGTTTTCGCAAGATCTTCGCACTTTCTTCATGTTTATGCTATCGTCATTTGTTATGTCATTTCTGAAATCACTTTGCGACGGTTTCGCGACGTTGTTAATGAAGATTCCGCAAGTGTGTTGTTGTTGCGATATTTGGATCCTACACACCAAGTTACAAAGTTTTTAGTCCGAAAAAGATAATCATTAACCGTTTGTAAAAAAAAAAAGGTCAACCATTACCCATGCTCTGAACTTTTCCCAGGCCAGTTTTTCTTTAGCTGCTGCACCAAATGTTGTTTTGTCATAATTTATTCCCAAATGTGGGAAAAGAAAACCTATCAGACGACAGATAGAGGGATCGTGGAGTGACCACGCAGTCACAAAGCTCAAACCGATTTATTTGTTCTCTTTACTCACTTACATGGCTGATCAAAAATGATCTAAATGTATATATACACTTGCATTTATGTCTGTGAGGTGTGTTCATCCTAAATTTGTAAATCAATTTGTAAAATATTTGATTAACTAACTGATTTTAATGTAACTAATCTATCAAGATAGAATGTACGATTTAGAAGATGTTTTGTTATTTTCGGAAAATCACTGAGATTAAATATTTTCCGAGTTACCTGTAAAACATACTAGTAAATTTGTAATGATCCAATCAGCCTGAATTTCATCCGTCCCTGTTACCTTGGGACGTTGCTGCTTGCGAGTTGCGTGTTGGGATGGATGACCTTCGACTACAGGAAGGGATGGGGTTTCGTGTCGATGTTCGATTACAAGACTAGACTTTATAATCTAAACTACAAACTTAATAATAATAATCAAATAATTAATTAAGTAAAGATCGAAAAGTTTTGTATTCGACACCGATTCGAAACACTTTCCCTTGTTCATATTCCCATTTACCACACCTGTTCCCGATTGATTTTCGGAGGTTGAGAGAGTAAGTGAAAGATAGGAATGAGAATGACTTCGAATGAGTTATATACAAAATCGCAAGAGTACATGGGTATGGGTTTATTAGTAACTCAAGTTGTACTCAAATGCAGTACAACTTCAAGAAAAATACAATCTCACCACGTCTAGGAGGAGGAGGACAAGACAACAACAACAAACTTAATAACAATAATCAAATAATTAAACTCGAAAAGTATTAGTCGAAACACATTCAGCAGAACTAGTACTACTTTGTTTATCCTATTCTTAGTACTACTTTGTATATGGATCTCTGGTTTAATATTTTTCTTTACAAAAGATCGCATGGGTTGAAAACAACAGCCGTATTTTATTGATTTTTTAAGTACTGTCTTTTATCTACTGGTGCGGTCGTACGATGAGTCACTTGTTGTCTTCACATTTTGTAGCCAATTTTTTTTTTTTTACTTAAGCAAAGGCCTTCAAAAACCTGGCCAGATTGGGTATACCCAAACTAATTGGGGTATACCCAATGAGACAAAATAGGGTCATTTTGAAGTAAAACCAAGCCACCCTTAACCTTGTATTTTCAAAATGGCTAATATGTCCTTGTTTAATTAACACTAAAAAATTGATTAGGTTAATTGATTGAGTTTAGATTAAAATTTTGAAAATGAAAATCCAGTAGGTTAAACCTTTAATCCGTCTTATGAGTTCGATTTCGATCAAAAAATTTGGTTTTTAAAAATGTAAAAGGTCAGCAAGACATACGTTTGAATAAGGTGCCGGCTATAATATAGTCGGCATGGTATTTGTTTGAATAAAATGCCGACCAATTTTAGCCGGCATGGTCCTTGGATGAATAAAACGCCGACCGTTTTGTGGCCGGAAGGGTCTTTGAATGAAAATTATGCCGACTTTCTTACGGTCGGAATGTAAATATCTCCTACAACGCCGGCTATAATATAGTCGGCATGCATATAATTTATGACAGCGCCGGCGTATGTGTAGCCGGCATGTTAAGGATTTATAACCCTGCCGACATTTACATATACCAAACAGAAAACAGAATATCGGAAGATCTAATTCACTTTATTCATGCAGTTTGGGTTACTACATTGATTGAAACAGAGGGTTTACATAGAGGTCTACCCACAAAACCTATACAAAAACTTCTAAAGCCATCAATCTTCCTCATCCGAAGACGATATGGCATCCAAGTATTCCGGGTTATCCTTCGGGATTCTTTCTGCCAAGAAGTGATAGCTTGCATCGAAAGCGAATGATTCCCCCTTTTCCTCCAAGTAGCGCGCTTTCACGACTTCATGCTACAAAAACACAAAAACAAACTTACATATGTTAGTGGTGTTTCATTGGAAGATAAAACAACATGGGTTCTTGTTGATGGTGGTTCTTAGACAAGGGGTAAAATCGTAAAACCCCATGACCTAGTGTTACCCGCAACACATTAACTAAGAGCATTTAACACAGGTGTAAACAATTAATAGGGGTATTTTTTCAAAATACCAGATTAGGGTTTTTCAACACAGAACCCTAATTCCAAAACCAAGCCGCACCCTGCGCACCATGGCAACAATGCCAAACCAAGCCACATACTGCGCACCATGGCAACAATGCCAAACCAAGCCGCACCCTGCGCACCATGGCAACAATTCCAAACCAAGCCGCATACTGCGCACCATGGCAACAATGCCAAACCAAGCCGCATACTGCGCACCATGGCAACAATGCCAAACCAAGCCGCACACTGCGCACCATGGAAACAATGCCAAACCAAGCCACACCCTGCGCACCATGGCAACAATGCCAAACCAAGCCGCACCTGCGCACCATGGCAACAATGCCAAACCAAGCCGCACCCTGCGCACCATGGCAACAAGGCCATATTTCCAAGCCGCTATGCCTTTGGCCCACGCCAAATATAGCGCCCTAGGCTTGCAAGACTTGCAACTAGGTCAACATGGCCGTACGTGCCATTGGCACATGCCAACACGTATCGCAGGCCATATTTCCAAGCCGCTATGCCTTTGGCCCACGCCAAATATAGCGCCCTAGGCTTGCAAGACTTGCAACTAGGTCAACATGGCCGTACGTGCCATTGGCACATGCCAACACGTATCGCGAGCCATATTTCCAAGCCGCTATGCCTTTGGCCCACACCAAATATAGCGCCCTAGGCTTGCAAGACTTGCAACTAGGTAAACATGACCGTACGTGCCATTGGCACATGCCAACACGTATCGCAGGCCATATTTCCAAGCCGCTATGCCTTTGGCCCACGCCAAATATAGCGCCCTAGGCTTGCAAGACTTGTAACTAGGTCCACATGGCCGTACGTGCCATTGGCACATGCCAACACGTATCGCAGGCCATATTTCCAAGCCGATATGCCTTTGGCCCACGCCAAATATAGCGCCCTAGGCTTGCAAGACTTGCAACTAGGTCCACATGGCCGTACGTGCCATTGGCATATGCCAACACGTATCGCAGGCCATATTTCCAAGCCGCCATGCCTTTGGCCCACTCCAAATATAGCGCCCTAGGCTTGCAAGACTTGCAACTAGGTCAACATGGCCGTACGTGCCATTGGCACATGCCAACACGTATCGCATGCCATATTTCCAAGCCGATATGCCTTTGGCCCACGCCAAATATAGCGCCCTAGGCTTGCAAGACTTGCAACTAGGTCAACATGGCCGTACGTGCCATTGGCACATGCCAACACGTATCGCAGGCCATATTTCCAAGCCGCTATGCCTTTGGCCCACGCCAAATATAGCGCCCTAGGCTTGCAAGACTTGCAACTAGGTCAACATGGCCGTACGTGCCATTGGCACATGCCAACACGTATCGCGGGCCATATTTCCAAGCCGCTATGCCTTTGGCCCACGCCAAATATAGCGCCCTAGGCTTGCAAGACTTGCAACTAGGTCAACATGGCCGTACGTGCCATTGGCACATGCCAACACGTATCGCAGGCCATATTTCCAAGCCGCTATGCCTTTGGCCCACGCCAAATATAGCGCCCTAGGCTTGCAAGACTTGCAACTAGGTCAACATGGCCGTACGTGCCATTGGCACATGCCAACACGTATCGCGGGCCATATTTCCAAGCCGCTATGCCTTTGGCCCATGCCATTGGCACATGCCAAACACACACGCTGGTAGCCTAACTCGCAAACCGTGCAACCTACCACCAAGGCATTCCGTACATGCCATTGGCACATGCCAAACACACACGCTGGTAGCCTAACTTGCAAATCGTGCAACCTACCACCAAGGCATTCCGCACATGCCGTTGGCACATGCCACACACGCCACTAGCAGCTCTGGCATTACCACTTACGCTCGAGGTGCAACTCGCAACGAAGGCATTCCGCACATGCCATTGGCACATGCCACATGCGTCCCTAGCAAGCACCACTTGCACGCAAGATGCAACCAACACTCGAGACATCAACACAAACGGGGATGCTTTCTAGGGTTTTGGTTTGGCGGTCACAAAGATGCGGCGTACACTACGCTCACATTAAGAAAGCGTGAAAAGGAATAAAGCGGTCAAATAAAAGAGGAAATAATGGTGAAAACGTTTTCACCCATTAACACCATGCGGTTACCACCTCCTCCCATTATTTCACCCTTTACTCTCTTCCTTCATGAGGTCAGGGTACGTTTCAAATCTCGACTTGTATAAATAGGTCTTACCTATTTCCACCGGACAACAAGTCTCGGCCGGGAGAAAAATACTACACTCTCGAGAAAGGCAACTTTGCAAGCTCTCCCAAAAGCTTCCACCTCTTGCAAGCTCCCAAGCTTTCACTTTCTCGATACAAGTCGAGATACTACTCTCCCAGAATTATTCGGCCTCAACACCTTTCTTTGCTTCCCTCCCCAAATCAACCCTTCTCCTCCACTTTGTGACCGAAGCAAGTCTGGAACGGCCATTTCTTGGTTTAGGCCGGACTTGTACAGATTGATCTCTCGAATCTATAAAGTGCTCACGTGCAGCACATTTGTTTAGGGTTTGAACCAGTTTCTCACTCACCTACCGAATTTACCGAAATTGGCAGAAACGATTTTTACCCATAAACAGTTGCGTAAAAAAAAACCACAAAATTGCTTACAAATTCTGCAATGGACAAGGTGAAGGGGCGAGTGTTAAAAATCCGAGGTTGGAGAGCCAAAAAAGCAAGTATCGCATTTTCGATGAATAGGTGCCTTTCATGGACTTGTTGAATACTTCTTCCATTAGGATTTCCAAATTCTTGGCTAAATTTGTTGTGTACCCTAGCCCAAAAGGTTGTGGAATCCTCCCTTTCGAAGGATTGACGTCTAAGTCAAGTTTCCGCGTACCATGCTTTGGTGATTGCCAAATCTTCGTTTGAATCAAATGATGCCATTGTTGTTTAGCTATTGGGTGAGTTTGATGGATTGTATGATGATATGAGCTTTGGATAGTATATGGAACTATTTGTATGTTGTTTTGTAGAGAGAAGTAGTGTATTTATAGGATTGTACCCAAATTTGACCGTTATAGTGTCCAAGTACAAGTCAATCAATGAAATTGTACTTGCCAAAAATTTGAATTTTGAATTCGCCGGCGAGATTTGTTATCCCCAATATGTCGACTATGTATGGCCGGCAGGGTGAGAAGTGTATAACTATGCCGGCGTTATGATGGTTTTGGGCATCAGTAAATCATTTTCTTCTGTCAATACGCCGGCAATCTATTTTGAAATTTGACTGCCGGCTATGATATGGTCGGCAGGGTATAAATTTAAAATCATGCCGGCGTTATGATGGTTTTAGGCATCAGGAGAAGGTATTTTCTGTAACAAATTGCCGGCGTGTTCGAAAACATAATACACTGCCGGCTTGGTAATGATATGACTCACTTGCCGACCCTGGTATGCAAGCATTTTTCTGGCCGACGGGCCGACTGATCGACACTTCAAAACCTTGCCGGCCCTGGTATGGTCGGAATAGTGAATTAAAAAAAAAACATGCCGGCTATTTGTCTTGAAACTTTACGTAGCTAACCAACCTTTCATTCAACAATTAGAAATCAAACACTTGTTGTCCAAAATAAGAAAACATGTCCCATAAACCTTAAAAAACCATTTGTCCAACCATTAACCTTAACATTTGTCCAACCCAACATAAATAAATAAACTAGGAAACGATTCATTCACCACGAGCACGACCATGACCACGGCCCCGTTTAGGAACACCAGCACTACTACTACCTTCACCACCACGACCACTACGAGCCCTCTTTTTGTCAGCATTCATCTTGGCTTGTGCTTCCCTCCTGGCCTTTTCTTCCCTATTTACTTCAGCATCAGCTTGCTTGAACATTTCATAGGCATCCACATTGTCAAGATTGCTAGCATAGTGAATGTGCTTGGTTTGCTCTTCAATCGACAAAGGCTCTCCTCTTTCTCTCACGCAACACAACAGCTTCACAAAGGTCTTCAAATGCCCCTTCTATTTTCAGTTAAACAACAAACAATTAATAGAATTATTCGATAATGTAATCTTAAAACAGTAAGAGCTACTCCAAAATACTTACAAGGAAGTTAGGAATTTTTGTTGAGTCATTCGATGCCATCTTCCTCTTACGAGCCAATTGTTCACCAGTCATTTCCCTAATCACAGTAGGACGAGCCCAACCCAAGTACCACGACATGTATCTCTCCTGAGTTTCATGACCTTCGGTCACCTCGTCCAAAAGACTCGTATCGACTTTACGGTCAAGTCTTCCGTTCCAATGTCCTAGAGCTGGGGGTGGAGCGTAAGCGACGATAATAGTTTTTTGGGACGTGCTGCAGTCCTCCCTTAACACTTTAAATAACGGCTCAAGATCGAAATGCGGTTCTTCTTGGACGTAACCCAATTGTCGCATTACCCGATGTGGATCGTACATTGAAAATCCATGGGAGAACAACAAGGGTCCGTAGTATAATGCAACATCATCTCTCATTTGGATTAAACCTTGATTTCTAGCATCTCGGTAAGGATCAAATATTAGCTCATCCGCAGTCAATTTGTCCAAGGCGATTCGCACGTTAATAAGCAGTTGCGGCATATCCTTTTCCTGAGCACCCTTAAAACTGTATCTTTGCGCTCTTGGCTTATCAATCGCAAGATTTTCATTCACTTTGACGTGGGAGTTGGTTTTCACCAAAGTAGGGAAGTGCTCATATATCCAAACCTATGCAAACACAAAGTTTAGTAAGAATCAAACATTACAAGCATTTGGAAAATATAAATGATTTAGACAATACAATTACCTGGAAGAGACATATGTTTCCGTTAACTTGCGAAGTGAGTGCCCTTGAAGCCTTTGTCAACTCATTGTTCAAGAAGGCGACCACCGCAGTACCCCAAGAATACTCATGCATATTATCTAAGGGATCCAATAGTTGCAAATACCTGGCGTCGACCAAGCTTCCGGAACTGTCGGGGAAGATACATTTTCCCAGGACGTAGAGCAAATAACCTGACGCGGTAGCATTGATTCGCACGGGGTTCACCCTTCCTTCCTCATCAAAGATTTTCTTGGTCCCAGATAATATATCCCTCAGCTTCTTCAGATTAAACTTCTTGCTTAGATTACCATCCTTCATCGCAAGCATAGACTCCGTCTTAATCTGATCCCAACCGAACAAAGTGTTGGTCAATTTGAAGATATCCTCCCAAGAAATGCTATTATCGAAGCCCTTACTGACTGCTTTTCCCTCAACCTCGAGGCCTAGAATTTGATGAGCATCATAGGGAGTTATCGCCATCTCACCGAATGGGAATAACATTGTATCGGTCTCTCCGTAGAACCTCTCACAGAATGCAGATACGGTAACTCTATCATACTCAACATTTGAACTCTCCACCGCAGGCCACAACCCGGAGTTTTTGACAATCGCTTGCACCTCGTCACATTCCTTGTCAAGGCCCCAGTTTTTAGTCACTGAACATGAACCTTGGCGCCTCAACAGACGGATGGCATGCTTGTGATCCTAAATACCAAAACCACAAAATAAAAATAAATACAAACCCTTGACGCAAATTTAAGATAGTTACACACTTAAATGAAAAACAAAGACGGATTGAGATTACTTACGATAGTATTTTGGATTTCACATGCCCATGAGTCTTTGTATCCAAAAAGAACATGTCCACCATCTTCGGGGTCCCAGGAAGCTCGTTTGGTTTCAATTTAACCTTCAATTCGAGAGGAGGCATGTGGGAATTAGGCTGGTTTAGTGATAACCCTTTTCTTCTTCCCGGTTGCACTAGTACTTACAGCTTTGGTTTGTTCCCCAACTTCTTCTTCTTGTTCCTCTGCCTCTTCAATAATTTCATCCTGAATATCCTTACCTTGATCTCCATTACCATTACCATCATCATCATCATCATTACCTCCTCCAACATTAGGCATGTCTTGATCACCATCATCATCATCATTGTTACCTCCTCCAGCAGCCGGATTTCTTTCATCACCATCATCATCGTCACCTCTTCTACCAGATGGAATTTATTGGTCTTCATCTGGAGTCTCGTTTGAATCACTGGGTTCCGATGGTGGTTGATAATCATCATTCGGTACACGGATCTTTGTCGTTCCCGCCACAACGTATGCCCCTCGATGTCTTGAAGTCAAGAGTTTGTCACCAACACGAGGAGGTCTTGAAGGAGGACTAAGAGCTTTCAGAGCTTTCTTGTTTGCCTTTTGCAACCTGAACAAGAAAAATTAAGAAAAAAACTATAAGTCGGGAGGCTCAACATATATAACCATTCCGGCGGACTAAGGTCGGAAGGGTCGATATCTAAACAGCAAGCCGACTAAATAAGGGTCGGGAGGGTTTTATTCCAATAACCTGTCGGTTTTTAACAACTATGACTGGGTTTTCAACTACAAAAGTCGGCAACGTTCATAATAAAAACAACACCGGCTAACATAACGCCGGTGTGGTATTATTTACATACCATTCTGACCTTTATAATTCAAGGCATCAGGAGACGCTAAAAAGTGAAATCCCGCCGGCAAGTTAAAAGTTTATAACCGACCCGGCTTAAAAAAAAGCGCCGACAAGATTATACGTTGAATAACTTTCCGACCCTGTGAAAGCGGTTACAAAAACTAAACTATAGGCAAGATATTCAACCAACGAGCATCCCTTTGTAGTAGTGATATTTCCCACACTACACCCCTCACTATATTTTGGTTAATTAGTCCATTGAAAGTTGCATAATTGAGAATGTTTATTGATTAATTTCATGAGTTCTACGGGGAAAAGTTAAATTACACTTAGCAAGTAGAACACTCTTAAACTTTCTCTCTCCTAATTACTTGCCTAACAATTCTAAAAGATCTCCCTACAATGAGACTCACTCGACCCTTTATATAGGGTAATACATAGTGGATGACAGCTAAGCTATCCTTTATTTTCGGGAATACCTCGCGAAGTGTCGCCGAGTGTACAACTTATTCAATCTCGCGACACTTCTTAACCCTCGCCAGGTTCCATATCTTTCAGTTGTTTTGTGTGTCGTTTCCCATTGCGTCATCTATTTTAGTTTCCTGCGACTCCCTCGCGGTACTGTCGTTTATTGATCTCGCGAGCCCTATGCATTGCGATATTATGATCCTACATCTTGCCTCTTTTTCCTTGAATATTGCTTGAAGAGCGATCTTGAAGGAAAAATTTGTTGCAGTAATCTTTGGTCTTTGCTAATGAAGGAACGAGCAGAAGAATATTGTACTTGAAAAGTACGTACTTGCCTCTATTCTTTTGCGAAATTCCGAAGCTCCTATACTCGAAGTGTCATTTCTTGCCTCATGTGTTGCAGAGAATAATCGGTTTCGCAATCTCTTCTCGCCTACTAAGAAATATATCATATATTTGAATTCTGCTAAATTTCTTTTCATCAAGTTTCCTTGGATTTAGGTAATGACCGTTAACACGTGTCTATATTTGCCTCTTTTACCGGCACATTTAATGTTATCCGGTCGTAATATCTTTTTCTCATCTATTTATAGGAGTGTTCTTTGTGAAGAAATTTCTTTTTCCCTTTCATCTTCTTCATCGTCTGCAAGTTTTCCTCTTCTTCATCGTTCTGCAATCATTCTGCAAGTATTTGCCTGCTGTTTTCCTTCTTCATCCTCTTCTCTTCTTCTGCTACTTCTTATCAGTTGTCATTCTCATGGCATCCAGGTTTGTTAATCTTGCCATATCTAATTTGATCTTACGGTTAATTGCTTTGAAGTTAGTTTTTCTTGTTAAGATCACACTGGTATGCTTATCTTTATAGTTCTTTTCCTGCCATTGTTGTTTAGCAAGAACCAACCCAAAACCAGATTTACCGTGAAGGACCCTTTTCTTTCTTTGGGCTCGCCATCGGAACCCTCTTCGCAACAAGAACCTCCTACACAGCCAAAGCCTACTTCGAAGCCTACTTCGCGAACAAAATCTATAGTTAACAAAAGAAAGTCTGCGAGTGACAAGGTATTTAAGAAACATTTCCCCTTTTTTTTTTTTTTTTTTTTTTTTATGAGCAATATATTGTTGCCTCTGTTTCTTACTTAACTTGTTACTCGCAGGATGATGGAAATACTGGTGAGAACTCCTAAAAGGCTTCGCCAACCCAAGCCTGTTACTCCGGTGTTCCATTTCCTTCTTTCAAACCTTCTTCTCCTTCTGCGAAATCTTCGCAGGATAATTTCATGCCTCTTTCTTCTGATACCATTACTTGCGACAATGCTTCTATGCCTCAACTCCGCATAGACCAAGTTCCTCATAATTCCCCTACTACAAACGATCCCATACCTCCTCCCGTTACCAAGTTCCTCATTTCTCCTCTTCCCGAAACTTCCTCTTCTCACGAGGTTTCTTTGTGAAGGACGACTCAACTTCTTTGGTTGAACAAATTCCTCTAACTGAGAAAATTTGGAGGGGATAGATGTGGCCTTTAAGGTTCTTTTCGATCTCGTGAGTGATGCCAAACAGGACTTCCGCCTTGATCCTATCAAATCTCATGTTTGCGAGATTTTAAGTAAGTACCTTGGTCCTGACAGAACCTCACAAGCTTCTTTGATTCAAGAAATTAATAAGCTGAAGGATGATCTCCAAGTTATGACTGCGAAGTGTAATAGTCTTCACCTTGAAAATCAAAAATTTCACAACATCTCGTTAGATCGTGATAACCTTCGCAATAAGAATGAAGAATTAAAAGGTATGTTCTCGCCACTTTTCTTTTTTTTTTTTTTTTTTTTTTTTTTTTACAACTCAAATTCCCTGTTCGTTCTCCAAGCATTAAACCAGAAACGAATAATGGAGATATATCAGATGGAGTCCATTGTTGAAGAAGTTCGTGTTGAGAGAGATGGTTGGATGGAGCAATATAATCTCTTAGATAATCTTCACACTTATGCAGCTGATCAAATAAATAACTTGTCGAAAGAAAACTTTAATTTATCGCAAAAGCAAGACTTGTTAAGTAATGATTTATCTCGCCTCTCTTATGCTTTGACTAAATCTGATTTGGAGTTGCAAACTTTATCAGATGAGAATCGAACTCTTTCCCAAGAGAAACGTTCTCTGTTGAATAAGGTGGCGAGCTACTCGCAGTGATATGATGTTTGCCAAAAATTATGTGAAGACCAAGAGCAAGCCAATCATTCTTTGAAAAACCAACTAGAAGTAATTACTTTAGAGAGATAAACTTATTCAAGGCGAGAATAACTTTGAGTGTAAAAGCGAAGCAATTCCAAGAACAATGTGTCAATTTGGAAAAATCCAACTCTACTCTGGCGAACGAAAACTCCATACTTGTTTCCAATGAAAAGAATTTGCGTTCTCGATTGAAAGGTTTAGTGGGAGATTCATTTGATGATGTCATGAACCGCCGGGGAATAATTTCGTGACTTTAATTCAACATCTTTCTTCTCAAAAGGAAGGTAGTCAATTTATTTGACTATCTTAGTTCATGTGTTTATTCCATGAATGCTTTACTACCCTGAAAATGTCGATAATGTTCGATAAGAATTTTCTCTGATCTTGTGTATTTGTTATGCAGATTCTGAGAGAAAGCTTCGCTCCACTATTTCCACCCTCAGGTCTGATTATTCCAAAATTCGCAAGGAAAATGGACTACTCACTTCGCATCTTGCTCGTTCTCATGACCGTGCAGAGCGAAGACTTGATTATATGTCTCATTGTAAGGACATTGATAGTAAGAATCGTCAAAAGGCATTACTTCGCCAGTTCCCTCTAAAGGCGGAAGTTCTTGTGAATAACATTTTCTTTGTCGAAGTCTCTTGATCCTATTCACGTCGCTCCTTTGGAAGTAAGTGATGATGAAGTTCTGATGCTCCGGATAGTGATTATGACTATGAAAGCGGCGAAGATGTCGCTAATCTTGAAGTCATCAACAAAGATGCGACGAAAACTTTTCTAATGAGAATCCACCAATTGGCGAGAATAAAGATCTTTGAAAATATCTCGGAAGAACGTCCATTTAGCGAAGGTGAAGTGAGAAAGTAGTTGGTGAAGACGATAAAATTGATGTAGAGAATTAAGCTGTTTGATAACTCTTGCTACATTTTATGTCATTTTGTTTTGAAAGATTAAATTCCTTGTTGGATAATCCTCTTATTTTCCTCTTCTTAATTATGACTATAATATCGCAAGCTTATTCGCTTACATTTTGATGAAATGATTTTTACTTAGTCATCATCATCTTTGCATTGTATTCTTCGCTGATGTCGAATTTTGTATTGCGACGAGGTCGCAGGCATCTCCATGAGGGAAGAAACCTACTTTTCTTGTTTTATCATTTTGGTAGTCTTTATTTTATCTCTTCTTGTGGCGACAAGGTCGCAGACCGCCTTTACATTTTCATGCAATGGCTCATTGACCTTGCCTTATCAATTTTGTGTGGTCTTCCGAGTTAGACCTCCCTAATTAGAGGTCTTCCCCTGCCACCTTTTATGGCGACAAAATCGCAGGACGTCCGTGCACTTGCATGTAAAGACCCATTGATCTTGTCTTATCATTTTTCAAGTATTTTTGCCTCTGCAGGATGTTTTTGTTGCGACAATATGACAGGCCTAGATATCCTTGCGAACATAAAGTCCCATGACATTGCCGTCGTGCGACGAAATCGCAGGACGTCCGTACACTTTCGTGTAAAGACCCATTGATCTCGCCTTACCCTCGCGTTAGTATTATTGCCTCTGCAGGATCATTGCACAAATATGATAAGCCTAAGTCTCCTTTCGAAAACAAAGCCTCATGACATTTGCGTCTGTTTTGACACCCCCTAATGGAGAGCGTCGCCCTTATCATCTCCCGGTTGCCCCTTCAAGGAGGCGAAACATCGGCCATACAAGACTAGCTCCTCCCATCCGGTCTTAACAACAACCGATTGTTTTCGCAGCCTCTTATCCCTTATACCTATAGGGTTTATGGTTACGAGACTGCACCCTAAGTGGAGTTTTCTTGGCGAGTGCAACGCATGCCAAGACTTGCCAAGAATGGCCGGGGTAGGTTCATCCATCCCGGGCACTCCGGCTCAACCGTGTACCTCGGCGCCTTGTGCATACATCGACTCTAGGAAGAGACCCTCGGTCGCCCAACCAGGGTATAACCTACATATATAGTTGGGAATCCAAGGTACCTCTTAGGATAGGCTTTCATGGGCCCCAAATTTCCATGACTCAGGCTTAGGAGCGGTGTAACCTTCCCCCGAGCCATGTCGAGAGATACCCCCTTATATGACGCACTTTAGGTCTTACATTTGCCTCTTACGAAATGTTATTCGCGAACTAGGGTGTACGCCATAAAGGTTCGTCCCATTCATTCATTCTTTTTAATCATTCTTCATCATTTGTTATTTTGTCTGCGAGATATTCGCCAATTTATTCATTTTATCATTCCTTATCTCTTGTTGTTTTGTTAAGCCATGCATGACTTTTTTGTTATTCTTGTCGCGAGATCTTCGCGGATTCTTTCTGCATTTTACTAAATGTCGCAAATATCGCGAGATCGTGATAATATTTCTTCATTTTGATTCCTTTTCCCTCTCCCACTATTACGGGTAATACTTCTTTAGATATAACCTATTCCATGGTCTATCCAATTTTTGCCCCACATCTCTTCCTTCTGGGTCCATCAATCTATAAGCCCCTGTACCAACTACCTCTTTGATGATATAAGGTCCATCCCATTTTCTTGCCAGTTTGCCTCCGTTTTCACGTTGATATATTGGGGTTTCTCGCAACACCAAGTCGCCCGGTTGGAATTCACGTATTTTTACACGCTTGTTATATTCTCTAGCTAGTCTTCGCTGGTAATTCTCCATGTGTCGCAAGGCCTTTTCTCGTTTTTCTTCCAATTCATCCAACTTGATTAGAATATTGCCTGCGCTAAGATTTTTCTCCCAGGCCTCTTTTTTGGTTGTCGGAATCACGACCTCGTTGGGGAATCTTGCTTCAACTCCATAAGTTAGGCAAAAGGGGACATTCTGTGGCTTCTCTTCTAGTTGTATTATAGGCCCATCTTTGCATTGGGTACTTGTTCGCACCATCCTTTGTTGTGTCCTTCCAACTTTTTCTTCAATATATCGGCAATTGTTTTGTTTGTTGCCTCCGCTTGGCCATTAGCTTGTGGATATAATGGAGTCGACTTTCCACATTTTATCTGAAATGCATTTAGCAGCAACTCTATATTTTGCCCTTCAAACTGTTTCCCATTATCAGATACCAATTGCGCAGGGATCCCAAATCTGCATATGATATTTTCGAATATGAAAGTAAAAACATCTTTATCACGAATGTGCTGGACCGCTTTCACCTCTGCCCATTTTGTGAAATAATCCGTTGCGACAATTAAGTATCTCCTTTGTCCAGTTCCGGGTAAAAATGGTCCCACAATATCTAAACCCCATTTTCCAAAAGGCCACACACTTTTTGAAGAATTTAAGCGTGCTCGGGTGCATGTATCTTCTTCCGTGTCTTTGACAGTCTTCGCAGCGTCTGGCGATTGCTCTTGCGTCCTCATGCATATATGGCCAATAATATCCTTGCGTTTTTGCTTTATATGCCAGAGATCTTCCGCCGCTATGATTTCCGGCATCTCCACTATGCAACATCTTCAATATGGTTTCTCCTTCTTTCCTTGTTAAACATCGAAGCGAAGGTCCATCAAAAGAACGCCGATAAAGCACGCCATCTCGCAATTCATAATTTGTTGCCCGGCTCTTTAACTTGTGTGCTTCCAATCTATTTCTTGGTACCTCGCCTTTCATTAAGTACGCGTGAAGTTCTACTCTCCATCTTCTTCGCGGCCTTGCATCTCATCTACCACCATCATTATATCTCGCTTCTTGTTCCTCTTCCTTATTAATTGATGGCGCCGGTAGCGTACGTATTTTGATATTCCTCGCGGTTGGGTCTGTCATCATACTTGATATAAAGGCAAAAGCGTCATGAGTCTGTTATCTCTTCTTGATATGTGCCTCCATTTTATTTTCGGTATCTGTCTTGACAACACTTCTACAAGCTTCCCGTATTTCGTAGGGATGGATCATTTGTAGCATACTTTTCGTTATCGGCGAATTGCCAATTGCGAGTGTTGGTAATTCTCACACTCTCCGAGTTTCATTTCTATTGCAAATCGTAAAGCATGTATTATGGCTTCGTATTCCGTTTCATTATTGGTAGACTCAAATTCCAATCTAAAAGCAAAAGCTAACTTATTGCCTTCTGGCGAAATCATAACAATTCCCACTCCTTTACCTTCTCCATTTGATGATCCATCCACTAATATTTCCCACCGGTTTGGCTCAGTTAACAAATCTTTTGGGTCTCCATGTTCTTCCTCTACATCCATCATTTCATCCATTGCTTCATCTTCCTCCAAGGGAAATTGCCGGAAAGTCTGCAACGACACTGTGACTTGGTTGAAGATAATATTTCATATTTGAGTTTGCAATGACTTATTTGAGCATTCCATCTTTCGATTCTTCCCGATCTTTTTGAATTTTTCATTATCGACTCAATTGGTACCTTTGTTACCACCTTAACAATATGTGCACGAAAATATATGCGAAGTTTAAATGACGCATAGACTAACGCTAGGATTAATTTTTCAATCTTCTAATAATTTCTTTCTGCGGCATTAAAAGTTTTCTTGATATAATAGATTGGTTTCTCCACTCCTGCGTCCGTTCGCAATAAAAACGACACTTAAGGCGTGCGAAGTAGTCGCGAGATATATTAATAATTCCTCCCGGGTTCTCGCATTCGCATAATGGATATATCCATTAAATGCTCCTTAATTCCTTGTAAAGCCCTTTCACATTTCGTCCGTCCATTCGAATTTCGACCCTTTTTTTAGAACACTGAAAAAATGTTTACATTTATCAGACGACCGCGAGATGAATCTTCCTAGTGATGCTAACAATCCATTTAACTTTTGAACATCTTTTACTGTCGCCGGCGTCGGCATGTCGCGAACTGCTTTTACTTTCTCCGGATCAACGTGTATTCCTTCCTTTGATACAATGTAACCCAAGAATTTCCCGACGCAACTCCGAAGGTACATTTTTAAGGTTGACTTTGATGTTGAAACGCCTCATTTGCTCAAAAATTTCTTTCAGGTCTCGCACGTGATCTTCTGCCTTCTTACTTTTTACTAGCATGTCATCTACATAGACTTCCAGTGTTTTATGTATCCATTCTGCGAATACCTCTTCTACCATCCTTTGATACGTCGCTCCAGCATTTCGCAAACCGAATGGCATTTTAGTATAGCAGTATAACCCTCTTGGAGCGAAGAAAGCAGTATGCTCTTGATCTTCTTCGGCGAGTGGGATCTGGTTGTAACCTTTGTATCCATCCAGCGAGGATACCCTTTCATTCCCTGCCGCTGATTCGACCAGCTGGGGAATATCTGGCAATGGAAAACTGTCTTTTGGGCAGGCTTTATTTAAATCAGTGAAATCAATGCAAATCCTTATTCCTTTGTTCTTCTTTGGAACTATAACCATATTCGCTATCCATTCGGGATATTTTGCTTGTCTAATGATTCCTGCGTCCAACATCTTATGCAACTCTTCTTCTATCTGAGGGTGATATGTTGTTGCTATCTTTCTAATTCTTTGTTTGAATGGTTTTACATTTTTATCAATCTCCAACTTGTGACAAGCTACCGATGGATCTATACCAGGCATTTCATCCATATCCCACGCGAAGATATCTTTATAATCTCGCAATGAGACCGATGAGATTCTTTCTTCTTCATCCGCTCCCATGTTAGTTCCAATCTTTAGCATCTTGGGTTCTTCCTTAGTTCCAATATTCACTTCTTTGGTTTGCTCTGCCGCGACGTAGCTGGCCTTCGGTTCTCCCATTGGGGTTGGTCCTTTCGGTTCCTTCGCGGGACTATTTTCTTCTCCCAAGGTCTCATTTGGGTATACCTTTTCCTTCCTTCGCTTTGATCATGTAAACTCGAACTCTTCTTCTTTCTTAGCCTCCCTCACCATCTTTTTGCGATATTTTGATATGTCCTTTCGCTTGTTTATTTGTTCCTCGCAACATTTTACTTCATTTTGATAATATATTCTTCCCTTGGCAGCGTCCCCTCTAATCTCGCTGATTCCAGTTGGTGTAGGAAATTTGATACGTTGATGAAGCGTCGACGCCACAGCTTTTATTGCATGTACCCATGGTCTTCCTAGCAACATGTTATATGGTGATTCCATATCCACCACACTCAATGTCACCTGTGTTTCAATTCCTCCTAACGGAATACATATTTTTATCTCCCCTTTAACTTTTGTTACGGATTTACCAAAACCTTGAATATTGTATGCCGCGAAAATCATATCTTCATCTTTATATCCCATCTTTTTGTAAGCGTGATAGAACATGATGTTTACCAGACTCCCTGTATCGATTAAAACTCCATTCATTACCCATGTTTTCATCGTATTCTCCGATTTCTCTCCTTCCTTATACACGTTTATTGCAATCACCAGTGGAGACATGTGATCCAAGTTTTCTTTTGATATTTCCTCCGCCGTGAATGTTATCTCTTGCTTTTCCCAATCTTTCAAAGGTGACGTTATTTCTCGATCTATAATCTTCTTTCCTTCAAAATCTCGTTTGTGTATCCTTCCTCTGATATTCTCGTGAAATTCGTTAACCATTACTCTCATACTTGTGCTGTATGCCATATCTTTTTCTCCTGCTTCATCCGATCTAAGAGTTTCCTTTCTCATTTTCTTGATCTAAACAACTTTAATTGCGATTTTCTTTCCTAAACCAACAAGATTAGGTCCCCTCCTTCTAGCGCATATGTAGTGGCAGGAAATCCCACACTACACCCCTCACTATATTTTGTAGATCTAAATCATATTAATCACCTAAATTTTAAATATAAGTGCTAGAAATTTAAATAGACACATAAGATTTTTTACGTGGTTCGATCAATGTGATCTACATCCACGATTCTTCACTATGATTGTTGAGGTTACATTTGAATTACATTGAGAATCTCCATTAATGGATATTTCCTAGAGCTCTAGATCTAATTATTTGGGGAAGAAGATGATAAAGAAAATAAATCTCTCTCTAAAAATATCTCTCTAAGAAAATAAATCTCTCTCTAAAAATATCTACGAAAATAAATAACTTGTCGAAAGAAACGAATAATTATTAGAACCTCATCAATTTTGCCTTATCAATTTTCGCTCATGAAATGATTTCCCTGTTTCTAGCGCATATGTAGTAGCAAGTATTTCCACACTACACCCCTCACTATATTTTGGTTAATTAGTCCATTGAAAGTTGCATAATTGAGAATGTTTATTGATTAATTTCATGAGTTCTACACGGGAAAAGTTAAATTACACTTAGCAAGTAGAACACTCTTAAACTTTCTCTCTCCTAATTACTTGCCTCTATTCTTTTGCGAAGTTCAGAAGCTTTGAGAAGTATATATGAAGTATCGTTTCTTGAATTATGCGGAGTATGAAGTATCCTTGAAGAAGTATATGAAGTACTTAATCCTCGAAATATATAAGAAATATGAAGTATCCTTTGAGAAGTATAAGAAGTACTTAATCCTCTAAATATAAGAAGTATTGCGAATCCATCATGCGAAACTCCCGCTCCATGTTCTTTGCCTCATGCTATGCTGTAATGCAAATAAAAATTTAGATTAGTATTCCACATTTCTTTTATCAAAGATATTTATTTAATTTCAAGTTCAAATCATTTTTCTTTGTTTTGATTTCCTTTGTATAACTCATTTCATTTCATCCGATAAAACATCCTTCATGGAAATGATCCTAATAGGTACCCCCTTAAATGACGCACTTTAGGTACATTGCCTCTTGCGAAATCCTAGAGTAAATTCGCGAACTAGGGTGTACGCCATAAAGGTTTGCCCGCTACTACTCTCCATGTTGGATATCATTCTCATTTGAAACAAAGCGAGTATTTAAAGGAAATATATAAATTGATCTTTGCGAGATATTTTTCTCGGTTTCTCTTGTAATTGTGAAATCTTTGTAGTTCCGAAATCTTTTGTAATTCTGCGATTATCTCGCTTTTTGTAAATCAAATCAAAAATCTTTTATTTTTGTAAGTAAAATGTTTAAGGAAAGTGGTACTTAGCTTTTGTGGTTTCTTTGTTGTTGTCAATCTCGCGTAGCAAAAAGAAATGTGAGAAGTGAGACTTGAACCCTTGACCTGCCTCTTGCATATTCTCGCACCATACCAACTGTTCTAACCCTCTCTCGCGAAATTCATTCGCGAGATAATCATCAACTTTCTTCTTTGCGAGATAAGCAAAGTCTGTGCGAAATTTCGCATAACAAAAATAAATTTGCGAGAGCAAGAATTGATCCTGCGACCTCCCGCTTGCATTCATGCCTCGACCAACTGTGCTAGCCATGCCTCTGCGAAATGTTTCGCGAGATAATCACCTACTTTCTTCTTGCGAGATACTTTGTTGCGAAAAATCCATGCAAAAAATGGACGTTCAATGGGACTTGAACTCGCGACCATGAACTCATTAACCTCGCAGGTGACCAATTGTGCTGCCTCTTGTTTGCGAAAGAATGAAACAACCTTGCGAAATTATCCATTTTCCCTTCTTTGCGAAGCAAAAAATTCTTTGCGAGGTGGGGATTCGAACCCGCGACCTTAAGCTCCTCTTGTTCGCTCGTGACCAATTGTGCTACTCCTCCTGTGCGAAAGGATCGCAGAATGCTAATACATGACTTATATTCACCCTTTGATATTCAAGGAAAAAGATGACAAAAATTCTTCGCGAAGGGTAAGACTCGAACTCGCGACCTTATGTTTATACTCTTCGCCAGTGACCAATTGTGCTAGCTGCTGTTTGTGAAAGAAACACACAATACTATAACTTTATTCACTTCTTCGCTCTCGGAAGTTCAAAAATATGTAAAAGGTGGGATTCGAACTCGCAACCCCAAGCTTATTCTCTTCGCGAATGACCATCTGGGCTACTTGCTTGCTGCGAAGGAAACACACAATGCTATAGCTTTATTCCATTTTTTTCCCCTCTTGAAAGTTCAAAAATATTTGAAAAAATATGACTGTGGCGAGATTTGATCTTGCGACATCAAGCTTCTTCGCTCCAACTCAAACCATCTGTGCGAGCTTCTTTTTTGTGATAAAAATCACAGCGTTTTGTTCTTATCCTTTTCTTCGTTCTTCCTTAATTTCCTTCAACAATTTTCCTCTTTTCTTTTTCTCCTGAATATGAAATCTTCCATTAAAAAATTAGCTTTCTTCCTTGAATTTTATCACATCAAACCCTTTTTTTATGTTCTTGAATTGTTGACGGTATTTTCTCCCTGAAAGTGTGATTTCTTCCATAAAACTTCCATTTTTGAACCTAAATTTTATAGATCTAAATAAAAAGTATGAACAGTAATTACTTTTCATGGAAATTTCTCTTAAAGTTTATAGATCCAATTGAATTCACCACCAACAGTAGCCGTTTTTTCTAAACTTTCTTGAACCAACAAGATTAGGTCCCCTCCTTCTAGCGCATATGTAGTAGCAGTATTTCCCACACTACACCCCTCACTATATTTTGGTTAATTAGTCCATTGAAAGTTGCATAATTGAGAATGTTTATTGATTAATTTCATGAGTTCTACACAGGAAAAGTTAAATTACACTTAGCAAGTAGAACACTCTTAAACTTTCTCTCTCCTAATTACTTGCCTAACAATTCTAAAAAGATCTCCCCTACAACAGACTCACTCGACCCTTTATATAGGGTAATACATAGTGGATGACAGCTAAGCTATCCTTTATTTTCGGGAATACCTCGCGAAGTGTCGCCAGTGTACAACTTATTCAATCTCGCGACACTTCTTAACCCTCGCCAGGTTCCATATCTTTCAGTTGTTTTGTGTGTCGTTTCCCATTGCGTCATCTATTTTAGTTTCCTGCGACTCCCTCGCGGTACTGTCGTTTATTGATCTCGCGAGCCCTATGCATTGCGATATTATGATCCTACACCGTGGAACACTAAATATGAAATCCCGGCAGGGTCGTGAAACAAACACATTGCCGGCGAAATAACTGCAAATTCATAGATTCGATTTTTCTGACCTAATTTGACATGCAAACATGAAATCGAAGTACTAGAGTGAGTTTAAGTAGGCCCTTACTTTCTTAATCGCACCATTTCTTCGTTTTGAGCGGGTTCAATCTCTTCTTCTTCGACAGTTTTTTTACTCACTTTCTTTTGAACCAAACTTGCAATTCCAGGGTTATACTCATTGGGTTTTCTATTAGCGCCTTTCATACGAGTTCCCTTCCGCCGCGGTGGTTCCATTGATGAAGATTACTCGGAGTTTTCGAATCGACGATGTTAACGAATTAATCGACGAGTTTTGGTGGTGGTGGTGGGGGAGGAGCCGGTGTGGTTATGGAAAAGAAGAAGAAGAGAAGAAGGAAGATGAAATGAAAATAAAAAAACTGATTAGGGTAATAGAATTATAAAGGGCAAGGGTAGTATTGTAACTTCAACCATATTTGACCTCCCCTTAGTAAGGTCACATGTCCACTTAAAATTGGGTATACCCCAATCTCGTCAGGTTCAAAAACCTGGCTTGATTGGGGTATACCCAATAAGACAAAATCAGGTCATTATGAAGTAAAGCCAAGCTACCCCTTAACCTAGATTTTTCTAAATGTCTAAAATGCCCCCCACAATGATTAACTCTAATTTAACTAAAATGATTAGATTAGTTAAATTAGTTAGATTAGTTAGTTGATTTAGTTATAAGTCGGGTTTTAGAAATCATTTAGAGAGAGAATTAGTATGAAGTAGTAGAGGAGATTTTTTTTTTTTTTGGGGGGGAGTTAGGGTTTTGTGAAATTTGTGATATGAGTGAGATGAGTGATTCTAATCCTGATTTTGAAGTGGAGGAGTCTTCTAACTTTCCTCCTACAGATGAGTACTTGTATGATGATCTACCAGACCATGATCGAATGGATTACATGCATGACCCTCACTTTTATTTTCCTCAAACTCATGATGGGTATGGAAGTGATGAATGTATTGAGCCAAACGAAGAATCCAATGACCAAGAAGAAGATAATGGAGCTGCAAGTAATCAGGTAGACAACCTAGGTGGTGAAGATTGTGATTTTTCCATGCAAATGATCGATTTTTTTTTTTTTAATTCTACTGTACATGGTCGGCAAGGTCGACGCTTGTCGATCATGCCGGCCGTAAAAGCCGGCGTGGTTCTACTTTGCACAACGTGCCGACTTTTCATGAGGAGTACCACGCCGGCAGTGTAGAAATTTGAACCTTGCCGACGTCCATTTTTTTGAAACACTTTCAGACCTTTCCGGTTGTTGCCATGTCGGCAATGTTTATATTCTCTTAGGTTCCGACTTTTTCTAGACGGCAGTGTTTTATATGTCGACCCTTCCGACCTTGGTAATACATATCAACTAAACTTTTGATGTTTTGTAGATTGTGGCATTGGTACCTATGGCGGATCAGCCTCAAGCTCAGAAAATTAGGGGTCCCGATACTTAGAACATTATGCTAATGATTTGGAATGGAGGGAAAAAGACGACCTTGGTAAATTGGATTGTTGAGAAAGCAAAAGAGAAGATGTGCGTTCTAGTGAAAAACACCCAACAAAAATCTACGCGGTTTGAAATGGTATGCGAGTGTTATGGATCGCCGGACGAAAGTCACGAGAGAAAGGGTTATGTGTATGAAGACGACTAGGGTATACAAGACGAAGTCAAAGAAGTGTGGATGCCCATTCAAGATTATTTTTGGGAGGAACCAAGAAATCGATAACATGTGGAGAATGAGTAGAGTTGATGTTGGTTGGCATAACCATAAAGATCCGGAAAGTCTTGTTGGGCACTGTCAAGTTGCCAAGTTGAAACCGCACGAGTTCGAACAAGTAAGAACAAGTTTGGGAATTAAACCAAGCAATCTCCTTCATAATTTCAAGAGGGACGACCCGCATAACCTCTCTTCATTGTCTACAATTTATGCGGCCAAGGCAACCATTAAAATAATTGAATGGGATGGAAGAAAGGTGATGGAAGAATCACAATGGTTAATACACAAATACAACTACACGGTGAGATACCATGAGTCATCGGAGGGGAAGGTGGATCGTATTTTTCTTGCGCATCCCGATATGATTCAATTGGCGCGTTGCTTTTACCAACTTTTGTTCATGGATTGTACTTATAAGACTAATAGGTACAACATGCCTTTGTTGAACATTGTAGGACAAACCTCGGATAAGCAATCGTTCACGGTGGCATGGTGTTTTATGGATCGTGAGAAGGATGATAGCTATATTTGGGCATTGGAAACTTTGAAGCTTCTCTACGACGAAGACGAAACTCCGGGGGTTATAGTCACCGACAATGAGCAAGCAATAATAAACGCCGTGAAGATAGTCTTTCCCAATGCACACAATTTCCTTTGCACTTGGCATATACAATGCAATCTTAGAAAGAATTGTAGAAGTCATATCCAAAAACCGAAAGCAAAGAAAGGAACTAAACGTGAAAAAGAGGAAGATGAACGTCTTAGCAAACTAAATAAAGAGGAGCGAGAGAATGAGAAAGAAAAAGAAGACGAAGAATGGAAAGAAGGTGAGATTAAGTTTGGGTTATTCATGAAAGCGTGGGATAAGGTGGTTTGGTCGATGAGTGTGGGAAGATATGAGTTAAACTTGAAGGATTTCGAGGATGATTGGGGGACTAATTACCCCAAAGTAGTGGTATATTGCAAGAAACAATGGTTGAGGCCACACAAAGAGAGGTTTGTGTATGCTTATACTTACGACTATAAACATTTCAAACTTGAATCCACAAGTATGGTAGAGCAATCTCATGGGAGACTAAAAGGTCTAATTTTCACGAGTCAAAATGGGATTGTGACGGTGCAACATGTTATCCATGAGTACACTAATAATGATATCGACAAGATAAAAAACAATTCCAAGAAAGTAGCTTAGGAAGTTGAAGGAGTTTAAGGAGGATGATTGGTTGCTTGTTGGTATACATATAAACGTCTCGCATTGGGCAATACGTTTTATGATGAAACATCTCACATTGTTTAAAAAGTATAAAAAGTATGATGACCTGAACACTCCTTGTAAGTGTAGGATAATGAAGGCTATCGGACTTCCATGTCGTCATATGCTTGGTAGGTATAAAATATTCTTACTTTTTGGAGTACTTTTGTAATCGCATGCGTGTTTTGTGTAATGTACTTTGGAGTGCTACAAATGAATGAAATGGATGTATTTTTTTGGGTGTATTCTCATTTGGTCGGCATCATATTTATTACTAAACCCTGCCGGCTCTCCCAGGGTCGGCACGGTATTATTTCGTTAGATTACCGGCCGCAATGCATGATAGTACAAGAAAAAGCTGCCTGATATGGCCGGCACGGTCTGGCTTTTGCCAAGCTGCCGGCGCTTTCTACGCCAGCGATGTTTATGAAATTTACCATGCCGGCTAAGAACTCCCTTAAAAGATTGTTCTGGATGTTTTTTATCTATCAAGCCGGCAAGGTCTGGTTTTCTAGGTTGCGGCTTTTATTCGCCGGCATTGTTATTGAGGAGAACCATGCTTAGGCTAAGAACTCCCTAAAAAATTGTTCATGAATGTTATTTTCTATAAAGCCGGTAAGGTGTAATATCCATGCCGACAGAACAACCGTCGGAAAGCTTTTAATATAGGATAATGCCGACTATGAGGCCGCCGGCAAGCTTCTAATTTAGGACAATGCCGACTATACATCGGATACAAACCTTAATTAAAGTATACAAACGTTAAAAACTTAACCCTAACACATTTGGGACATAGATAGTATCTTTTTCCGGTACATAATTTCTTAGGAGAGGTAATTAGCTTCATCTTACCGTCGCAACATGGATCTGTGCATGGTAGAAGGTTGATTTTAGCAACTTCATCTTCATACGGAGCTAGATGCTCATCTATCCAATAAAAAAACCCACAACAAGTGCATTTTGAAGTATACGGCTGATATACACCTCCTATTGCAGCTTTCATGAGAAATAAGAATCCCTTACAACCTTCAATAGTGCATTTGCTTCCTTCAAAGGGACAATCGTTTGCAAAATGACCACTTAGTGTACAAAGATTACAAATATTTGGTGGTGAAACTTCCATTCATTATGCAAGGTTGAAGATGAAGTTGGGAATGCTTTTATAATAACAACATACCTAATATCTTGATTTTGAAATTTCTAGCCGTTGAGCATTCAATGGGTTGTACTTTGTACCAAAAAGGTGCAACTAACATTTAGGTCGGCAAGGTATAGATTTCATACCATGCCGGCCTCAAGTACGGTCGGCAAGGTAGAGACTTCATACCATGCCGGCCTCCAGTACTTTGTCTAAAACTGCATAAACAAAATAATAACTTCTAAAGCAACTAAAACTGAAAATTAAAATAAGTTTAACAAGTCTAAAACCACAATCTAAGAGTTCAAAACATAATGTAATAGTTCAAACCACAATAAAGTTTCTAAAGCAAGTAAACATAATAAAGTTTAAGAATTTCAAGGATCCTTCTCATTGTTGTTATCTTCCTCCCCATCACTAGATTTTTCACCGGCATCAACTTTTGCTTTTCCATTCCCCTTCATTGGACCTATGTAGTCACCATCCTCATTGTAATAGGGGTTCACTCCAGAAAAATCACATGCCTTGAAAAAAGTTCTTGGATCAACCTCCTCTTCTTCCTCCTCTGATGATGTGCATTCTTCATAGTCGAGGGGATTGCTAGGACTATTCATAAACCTTAGAAATTCTTCTGGATTTTCCTTACCCATCAAACATAACTTTCTAAACGGGCAATTCTCTTCAGTTTCATCTTTAGGATCTTCTAAATTGGGATAAATTGTGTCCAAAAATTTAAATAGCTCTTCTGCATTGTGAACAAGACAAGGTAGATCTTCTTTTGTTTCCTCTGGGAACCTAAATAATGCACAAATAAGATATATGAAAACAAACAACACAACACTGTTGATCTTCTTCCTTTGGCCGGCAAGGCCGATAAACTAAACAGTGCCGACCACCATATAGTCGGCAAGGTGTTAAGCAACTACACTGCCGACTACAGTAAAGTCGGGAAGGTTTTAACCAACTACCTTGCCGACAAATAAACAGCCGGAATGGTCCTATTTATGAAAGATGCCGACTAATAACTTAGGAAATCAAGGTTTATGTGGCCTAACGTCCGCATGGTACAAGTCTAAAACCACGCCGACCAAATATAATCCGGCATGGTTGGTTATTATACCCTGCCGGCCCTGGTTATTGTCCAACATTCGCCATGGCTCTGATGAAAAGTCGGCATGTTATTCATCCTGAGACCATGCCGGCTCTTTCAAAATACTAATGGTTGGCGTGTTGTTCAACTATCGACCTTGCCGGCCAAAAACCTGAAAATCATAATTTTCGATTTCGAACCTAATCTAACAATCATATAAAACAAAACAATAATGGGTTTGAGTTTATAAATCACTTACAATCTTCTTTTCGCCTGTAGAGGTTTCTTTTCAGCATCTTCAAGGATTGCATTCTTGGGTTTACTCGTTCCAACCTTTCCCTTACCTCTTCCCTCTGATTTGGATCTTTTCATGTTACCAGTTGAATCTCTCTTGCTGCTGGATTGTTTAGAATCAACCAT
This sequence comes from Papaver armeniacum, assembly GCA_023531295.1. NCBI lineage: Eukaryota > Viridiplantae > Streptophyta > Magnoliopsida > Ranunculales > Papaveraceae > Papaver > Papaver armeniacum. Next base: position 191,065 of record JAJJWW010016731.1, read on the forward strand.
TTTTTTGTAGGAAATCAAAATTGAAAATTTTGGTTGATTTTAGGTTTTTGGAATGAAAGATAAGAGGAGAGGGATTAGAGAAGAAGGATTAGAGGAAGATTAATCAGTTTTTAGTTTTTAAGTTTAGGGTTCAGTTTTAGGTTAATTAGTATAGGGGTATTAAAGTAACTTTACCACGTTTTGTCCTCCCCTTAGTAAGGGCACATGTCCATTTAAATTTGGGTATACCCCAATTAGTTTGGGTATACCCCAATCAAGCCAGGTTCAAAAAGGCTAATGGTCTTCCTCAACAAAAGGCCTAAGCCAAACAGGAGGGACGGACCAGTACATAGATGACTTGTTATTTTCTTCCCGAATAACTAGTTCATGAGCAACAGAATTACAAGTTCTTGGTTGAAAAGAGAAAATACATTCAATTCAATAAGAGAAGAAGCAAAAAGTTGAATGTCTTTAAAGATTGCATCGGTTCTACGAGTTCCATCAAATCTTCCAGCAGAGAATTGGGATACCAGGTCTTGAGCGTCACTTTCCACAATGATATGTATAAGCTTAAATTCCATAGCTTTCTTCAAAATAACCCAGATAGCTCTAGCTTCGGCCTCTTCATTAGATTCCACATCAAAGACAATAGAAGCACATAAAGTGGCCTAACTGGAGAAGTCTCTCATCACATAGACTGCACTATTATCCTTAGTAATGTCATCATAAGCTCCATCAGTGTTACATTTAATCCATCCAAAATTAGGGGGCATCCAGTGGTCACTATAGGAAATGGTATGGCAAGGGGGGTTTTGAACTCTAGTTTTCATAGTGAGGAGCATAACCTTAGCCCTATGAATTACAACAACATGATTTTCTTGAAGGTTTCTAAATACTAAATTATTTCTACTGGTCCATAAAGACCACAGGACAACAACAAACATCCAGTGTCTATCAACCATAAATTTAACCAATCAATCATAGAACTCGAAGAAAAAGAAGAAGTATTAGCACAGAAGGAGGCCAGACTCCAAACATGGCTAGCAAAGGGACACATAACAAGAACATGCATAATAGATTCACAGGGATCATAACATCTATTACAAGTGACAGTGTGCATAGGCATTCTAGTTTGAAGAACAGTTTTAGCAGGCAACACATTTCTAGCAGCTTTCCAAGTAAAAAGTTGAATACGGTGAGGAACATTAATTTTCCAAATGCACTTCCAAAGTTTATTACTAGGGGAGGGCCCAGACCTCTAAGTCCCAAGTAAGCAGATTTAGAGGAAAATCTACCATTCTTTGAAAGCTCCAAAGCCCTCATATCAGGAGTGCATAAATGGATTAAGAGAATAGTGATGATCTTCTGAACAGAAGCATCATCAAAGTGAGTGTTTAATTTATTTAAATTCCAAGATCTAGTATTATCATCAATAAAGTAAGAGACTTTAACACAAGGGTCAGGAGGGACAAAAGGATTATGGGTAGCAGATCCCAAAGTAGGGATCCATTTATCACACCAAGGATCAATAAACTTTCCATCTCCAACAATCCAGGAAATAAAAGGCTTAATCATTTATTTAATGGTGTGAAGGCATCTCCAAGTCCAGGAGCAGTCACTAGGACATGCAGCATTAAGAAAGTCAGTCCTAGGAAAATAACGGACTTTCAACACAGTATCCAAAAGGCAGTCTGGGTTCTCTATAATTTTCCAGGCATTTCTGGCTAGCATAGCCAAGTTATTAAGCTCAGATTTCCTAAAACCAAGGCCACCTTCAGACTTAGGGGAACATATGGCGTCCCATCCCAGAAGATGGAGTCTTGTATATTTAGGATCTAGAGTCTCTCCCCACCAGAATTGACATAGGTGGGAATCCATTTTTCTACATAAGTGCTTAAGGATAAGAAAGGCGCCCATTTGATATAAAGGAATAGACGGGCCAACATGTTTAACCAAAGTAGTTCTAGCAGCTTGGGATAAAAGTCTATGGAGCCAAGAGGTAATTCTAGCATCCAAAACTTTGAGGATACCCATATGGGTCTGAATCTTAGAGGCATGGAAAGATATTGGGGTACTAAGGTATTTTTCTCCTAAGTCTCTATTATGGATATCCAGAATGTTTGATAAATGATTCATAAGAGGAGTGGGCAACTTGTTACTAAAAAAATACCAGACTTATCAAAGTTTATTTCATGACCAGAAGCTAAGCAATACTTTTGAAGATAGTCTTTTATAGTTCTAAAATCTTTTCAGTAACTTTAGAAAACAAGAGGGAATCATCAGCAAACAAGAGATATGTCATACAAGGGGCATTCCTAGAAACTATAATCCCTTCTACTAAGACTTTACTGGTTAGGTTATCGATATAGGAAGATAAAGCTTCAGAGCAGATAATATAAAGATAAGGAGATAAATGATCTCCTTGTCTCAGATTTCTTTTAGGTTTTATAAGACCAGTAGGACTACCATTCAATAACACAGAATAAGAGACAGTAGAAACACATTGATGAATAAGATTAATCCAATGATCAGACAAACCCATTTTAAGTAAAATATTACCAAGGAAATACCACTCTAATTTATCATAGGCTTTAGACATATCAAGTTTCATAGCATCAGTCCCATATTTCTTTTTATGATGATTGACGGCATAGACAGCCCATTGGCTAGCAGAATGTTATCTGATATGCTTCTTTTGGTGACAAAAGCACTTTGATTTTGGATATAATATTATCCATGAGAGGTTTAAGTCTATTATCCAGGGTTTTCGATAGAATTTTATAGATGAAATTACATAAGCCAATTGGTCTGTATTGGGAGACTAATTCAGCCAGAGGGACCTTAGGGATCAAGGCAATATTGGTAGTATTGAAAACTTTTTCTAGGTGACCAGTTCTAAAACAAGTTTGGGTCATGTCTATGACAGCCTCCCCAACAATATCCCAGTTTTTTTGATAAAACAGACATGTGAAGCCATCAGGACCAGGAGCTTTTTTTCCACCCATTTGAAAAACAGAGTTTTTAATTTCCTCAGCAGTGAGGGGGAGATTTAAAAAAGAGTTGTCCTCAGGAGAAAATTTGACAGGCAAATTTTCTAAAATTCCATCTTAATATTGCTGAGGATGAGAGGAGTAAAGAGTTTTAAAGTAATCCACAAAAGAAGTTCCTATACTATTTTTGTCAGTTAAAACAGTACCAAGTGGGTCTTTTATCCAGCTAATGGCATTTACTTTTCTCTTAAAGAGAGTGACTCTAAGGAAATAGGGAGAGTTCCTGTCTCCTTCCAAGAGCCAGATCTCTCTAGATTTGTCCTTCCATTAAAGCTCCTCAAGGTTGTATTATTCCAGTCTAGCCCTTAATCTAGAGGTAGAATAAGAATCAGTAGGATTGGAAGTTTGAAGATCTGCTAGTATTCTCTAGTATTTTTGATATTGGTTTGGATGCTACCAAAAGAGGTCTTATTCCAGTCCCTAAGGCCTTTTTTTTGTATTAAGAAGTTTTGCTTTGAGTTTATAAGCAGGGAAACCAACTACATTAATAGACCAAGCATTAGCTATAATATCTCTGCATGTGAGATCTTCCATCCACATGGCCATGAAGTGAAAAGGTTTAGGCATATAATTGACTTCAAAGTTAAAACCAATGTGCATGAGGCAATGGTCAGAAGAGTCCCTGGGTAGATTATTAACACAGAATTTAGAGCATAACAATTCAATATACTGATTAATGAGACACATATCAAGCCTTTCAAGAATAAGATCAGGACCTTGTTGCATATTAGACCAAGTGAATCTAGGACCAGAGAAACCAGGGTCATGCAAGTCAAAAACATTACAAAAATTCCTAAGATTAAAGAAATCAGTGTCATCAACTTCTAGTCCCCTATTTTTATCCTCAGGACCTAAAAGGGCATTAAAATCACCTACATAGAAAGATGGTTCATCTAAGGGTATAGGTGGCAAAAGGCATTGGTTTTCCCATAAGGTTTGTCTTAAGGAACAATTAGGTTCACCATAGATGAAGAAAATGTGGCAAGTTTTAGAGTGAATGATATCCTTAGTAGTAACATAGATGCCCCTATTACTAGTGGATACAATGCAAAGGTCAATTTCCTTCTTCCAAGCCAGCACAAGACCACCACTTCTCCCAACACAAGGCACATTAAAATTACAAGGAATACCCATATTCCTCAATTTTCGAGCAGCAAAGTCGTTTTGCATTTTGGTTTCAGATAAAAAGACAATATCAGGGTTAACATTCCTAAGCAGGATACTAAACTCCTTATTAGCAGATTTTTTTACCAAGACCACTGTTTATGGGTAAAAACCACTCCTGCAGAATTTGGTAATTTGGGGTGTGGATGAGGAATGAATTTAAACCTTAAACAAATGCACTGCGCGGTGAGTGCTTGTAGATTCGAGAGATCAATCTGTGCAAGTCCGGCCTAAACCAAGAAATGGCCATTCCAGACTTGTTTCGGTCACAAAGTGAAGGAGATGGGGTTGATCTTAGGGAGGGAAGCGAAGAAGGTGTTGATATTGTGAAGGTGTAGACTTGCTTATGACTTGCAACAGGAAAGTGAACAAGCTTACGATTGGTGTAAGCAGGCTCTGGGTGTTTTCTCGTTGTTTTTCTATGTTGTTTGGAAATAGGGCGGAGAACCTATTTATACAAGTCATTGAGTCTTATTCACGTCTCTCGTGGGAAGTGGAGGAAGTGGAGTGATGGAGTAGTGGAGTTGTGCGTTGGTGATACACGACCAGCCTTGCCCACTTCTCATGTTCATCTCTAACCGTCCATGACTTCCTAACACGTTCTTGTGATGGCGCGTTACACGTTGCACGCTGTAAACCGCCAGACCAATACCCCAGTATGTATCCCCCCAGTTTGTGACATGATTGATGTCGGAATGTGTGGATCGTGGATCCACAAAAGATAGCATGTAATCTTTGAATTGAATAAGCTGCGTTATTGAAGTCGATACTTGTGAAGTATCGTGTGTATTTTATCGAGTCTTGCATCATGGTGTGGTAAAGTGATGGGTAATGACACCTCACTAACCAATTAACTCGACCCGTAATTTGTATAACCAAATTTGGTGAAGTTGGACGGATGAGATGATCTTTGAGACACCCATCTGCGACCGTTGATGAAGTTAGGGTTTTGAAGAGGTGCGCGAGGCATCACTCTTGGCTTGGTCGAAACCAAGCATGGGATACAACTTTGGCCTAACCGACCATACATGCGTGTAGATGGCATGATGGTGTAGGCTCCTATACCCCATTACCTCATGAAAGTATGATCTGGGTCACTCAATTCATCCGGTGAAATCGAGTGGTCGAGATCAATTTGCGACAAAAAACTAGTCTTCGCAAGGGCCGCACGTCACGCCCTCTTCGGGCGCACGTTCCGGGCGACCAATCTTGGTCGGTCTTGGCGATTGACCTGGTGTGAAGGTGGTAGGCTGGTGTTTGCGCCTATATATGAATATCCCATGAAAACGTGATCTGAGCCATCCATCGTCCGGCGAAGTTGAGTGGTCGAGATCAGTTTGCGGTTTGGAGGTGTGACCATGCTAGTTTGAGCGTGCATTTTGGATTAGCCAGGCATGATATGCCTTGGCCGATCGGGTTAGGGAATAGATGGGTCCACGGTGGTCATCTTTGGTATGACCAGGACTTGCTTAATCTAATCTTGGACCCTCCATTCATGCCGGAGAAGATGGACGCTCGTGATGCTCAAAACCCTAATTTTGGGTTTTAAAGCCGTGCGTCATCTCTTGTTTGGCGACGATTTTGTCACGACCAAACATGGTTGGTCTTGACCAGATTGGTCAAGTGTGTAGACGGCCCGCGGTGATCGTGTTGACATGCTCTGGGCCCTTTGAATCTACATCCACACCCTCCATCTACCTGCGAAGATGGATGGTTGAGACTGTTTTGCGACACATGTAATGTGCCGCAAACCCTAATTTAGGGTTTTCCAGTCCATAATGCTTGGTATGAACGTTTTTTGGCAAGCTAGGCCAATGGCCGACCGTGCGGGTTCGCATTGGTTGGCGATGGATATTCCATACCGCTGGGGTGATGGAATTGATCCGGGTCATCCAATCATGCTTATGGAGTTGGATGATCTGCGATCATATCCGGATCGATACGGTCAATCCAGGATGCTCAATCGGTATAACACACCGAGAGGGCTCAATCGGGCTAGTATAACACAGAGAGTCGGCACATGCGGGTATTTCGTACATGGTTTCATTATAGTGCTTGGAGGTTCGTGTTACTGTAAGAGTAACACTCGGTCGTCATGCCACAGCTGATAATGAGTACTTGGAAATACAAGGCTGATTAGAAATTCACGAGGATGGGATTGTTGCCACATGCTCCAACTGGAGGAATTTCATGTATTCACGAGAATGGGATTGTTGCCACATGCTCCATTCTTGGTGAATTAAGTGAGGAGTATCCAACACTTATTAATGGCTTTATCTTTTACAAGATGTCGGCGCATAATTTTATGGTTTTTACAATTTTAACCTTAAATGAAAATCCACCATCAACATTAAGTCCCCGCCTAGCACATAATGGTTACACTATTGTGGGGTAGGCATGAGATGGTGACATACATATGTGAGGAAGACAAGATAAAGGAAGTTTTAGGATGAGTATTGACCGACCGCTAGTTGTCCATGCCGTTGCGCTTGTATGGAATCCTTTGGTGGGATCGGTTTCCTTCTTTGGGTATTTGAATCAAAAGAGGAAACCAAATAAAAGAGGAATCCTTGTTCTATTGGGATTCTTCTAATTTTTGTTTATAAAAGAGAACAAACCCCCTTTCTTTTCCTCGCGATTTTTTTTTTGTTTGGGTTCTCTCGTCCACGACCTTGCTGCCGCTAGCTCCCCAACGCCGCCGTTGTAGGCTGCTGCTAGGAATTCCGCCGTCGTTCGGAGTTGCTGCAAATCCAAGGTAAGTTTCGCTCCCTTTTTTTTTTTTTTTGAAAAGGTAAAACCCTAGTTTGCTAGGTAAACACCCTTTGTAAGATGTGCATATGCTTAGTTTTTTCCACCGAGGTTGATACGCCAATATTTTCTAGAATTGCTTAGTAAAACAACTCGTGAATCCATGATCATGTTGTTTTTGCTTCTTTCCACCATTGCATGCAAAACCTAGCTTTTAGGTTGTATCTTGAAAAGAAAATCCTTGGCTTGAATCTCGTAGACACGATTCCCACGAATAAAGAAAGATCATGTTATGATGTGTGCGGATGAACGCGGGATTGGTAGGCTTGGAAATGGGTCTATTTTTATGCCTACTTGTTAAACCGCAAGTGCACGGTGTCTTCAATGTAGAACAAGGCAAATACGGGTCGAACCACAGAGACTTGTGTGGTTTATGTTGATTCTAAGGCTTGGCTTAACTGAATTCTAGCAAGTGTGTAACACAGATATGGTTGGTGTCGATACGACTGAGGTGTTGTTGTGTGAATCTAAACTAAAGCAGCAAGGTAAATTGTAAATAGATAGAGAGCACTAGGGTGTCGAATCTACCACCTAATCTCAGCTAAGTCAGTTCAATTTTGATAATGTTCTCGTCCCTTGTAATGGCAAGTCTGCCATTTATCCAGAGTCTCAATGGATGGTTTATTATCAACCAAGGCAATTAATTAACCCCTAGTATTAGTTTGTCTTGTCACAAAGACAACTAATCACAGATCAATTTCATTACTTAGATGATTAAACTTATCCTAAGATGGATATTCTAATCGCAATTAGGGTATTTTTTCTCAAGCACTAGCTGTCTTCTCGGGCACAACTAGTCTAAGGATCAATAATGGTCAATGAAGCATGAATTGCAACACATTCTACATAGAAATAACTCCGACTACAATGCATACATGGCATACAATTTGTGAAAGTAAAATGCAAAAGTGTTCGATTATATGTATCCTAAACAATATAGCACAATCAAGAACAATATCAAAATATGAACCACACTTATCGAGTTGATTATGGGTTTCATCTAAACCCTAGCAATTAAACTTAGAACATGGTTGAATACAAATCAAACTGCAATTAAACCTAAATTGGTGCTCCGGCTAGCCCGGGCATAAAGTTTCTACACACACAACTCAATCCTATTTATACATGCAAAATTCTAAACCCTAATTCAATTCAAAATCGAAATTGAACCATACCCAATCGCCTCGAATCGCGTCTGTCTGTCTCTCTCGACCTCTCGAATCGACCATGCATGGGGTTTGGTGAAACCCTAACCCTAATTATCTCTAACCTAGCTTCTAGGGTGATGAGAAGCTATGAAAGAGATAATTTGAGAGAGAGTAGCGGAGCGAGGAGGTAGTGGTGAAGGCGACGGGGAGAAAGAGATGGTGGTGATGATCTGCGGGTATGGGAGGGAAGAAGAAGTATGGGTTTTTCTCTGTGGAGTCGTGGGAGAAGAAAGAGAAGATGGAAGAAGAAATGGGTTTGCTCGATTGGGTATAGGTATAGGCGATTCGGTGTTGAGCGGGTGCGGCGAGAAGACGATGCGCGAAGGTGAAGCGAGCGTTGGATCTAGGCGAGGGAGATACGAACGGCTCGGGGAGAATCGTGGTGATTTGGTGTTGAGCGGGAGCAGCGAGAATCGATGTGAGTGAAGGAGCGACCGTAGGATGTAGCTAGGCGAGATCTCAACGGCTCGGGGTGGATGGGCTCGGATCCGGGTCATGGCTAGCTCAAGCCCATGTCTTGTAAGTTGGGTTGCAACCCGATGCGTGCGCGGGCTTTGGCTTTATGCTCCATAGACGCTTGTCTCCAATTCTTCGCTCTTTTGGCTCCTCAATTTCTTGAGCTTTATTTACTACCTAAAAACACAAAATTAATTAATACAAATATTTATTCTTGAAAATAAAGAAAACACAGAATCTGGGATAATATCTGATTTCTGAGTACAAATGATGAATTAAATGCCAATAAATAGATGTATAAATATGCAATATTTGGCACTCATCAAATACCCCCAAACCTGAATTTTACTTGTCCTCAAGTGAAACAGAAATGAAGAAATCCTAACTATACCCCTGTCGCAGGTCTCTCGAATGCATTTAGCGTATGCACTAAGCCTTTAAACCCCTAGGTGTCCCTAGTGGACGAGTTGTAGTCTCGTGAGGGTTTACCATAGGTGTACCCACAAAACCTTCTCCAACTTCGAGTGTAAAGAGTCTCAAGCATCCAAGGAGCTATGAGGACATAGAGTTTCGCATGCTAGTAACAAGAAGTTAGAACTACCAAAGAACGCATTCTCATCCTTAAGTCTTTGAGCGAGAAGTAACCATACCATATGAAAGAATTCGGATTCGATTGTGATCATAAGCCTCGACTTCTGCCTCACTAATAGGGTTTTATGATAATTGCACTCAAAAAGATCGCTTTTTTTTTAGTCTCTCATGTGTGCAGGCAAGAATAAAGAGAAAAATCCTGCACACGTTGTAGGTGAGAAGGCTAACCTTCCGAAATAAATTCTGAAGACTCCACGAAGTGTGGACAAAAAGAATCTTTTTACGATGATCTCTAAGAAAGGAAATCAACCATTAGCAAGGGTGGGAGTACTCACTTACCTTCTCACCCGATCGGCAATTAATATCATTCTCTCATAGGAACCATAGAAACGTCTTCAATCTTCGGTCTTCGGTCTTCTATTTGTTGATGACGAACTTATGAACTTTACAAAAACTTGAAATTTTTTTTTTTTTTTTTTTTTTTATTTTTTATTTTTTATCATAACAATAAAACTCAAATTTTCACAAACTTCATTAATTCTCATCCTATTTTTCTTTGTTGTATGTAACCTTGGACTATATCAACTTTTCTTCAAATATTCTGATGATGCTCCGTTTGCTGATGATGATGTGTTTCTATGGTTCTGTTGATTGAGAGAGAGAGTGATGCTAACTGTAAATCGATATTTAGAAGGAGTTTTCATCTTTAAACGTCACCCTCATGATTGACAAAAACTAGCACTCAAGAGATCAAAAGTAGTCTTTGAAAGTGGTACGAAGTTGGGTAGCTCACCATTCCTACCCGGAATTGACGTACGGTGACACACACTCTAATGACTTTTCTAGAAAGTTGCAAAAAATTGAAGGTTGGTGCCTCACTTGATGTAAAATGGGTAGTCTCCACTATGGGTGATCACAATTCTACTAGAATATCTAAACAACACCTAATTCGCCCTCCGGTATGGTTAAATCCAACTTTAACGCTCTAATCAACTAAGAAACCCGATTGTGTTCTCCAGTACTTCCAAGTTCTGTTATTTCGGTCAGACTCTCTATGTAAACATAGCTAGAAGCATGCTAGTGACTCTAAAATCTCTAAAAGTTGGAGGTTTTTTATTTGCAAAAAGTTTTGAATTTTTTTTTTTTTTTTTTTTTTTTTTTTTTTTAACAAAGACTAAAAACTCTATATGCAAATGTACCCCCAAACCTAAATCAAACATTGTCCTCAATGTTTCGACAGATAGAAAAAATTTAAACAGTCACATACCAAGAGAACTATGCTGATAAGAGAAAAGGGAAGAGATTACCGGGTGTCGGCGGGAGCAAGGTTAGAGCTTCACTAGTCAAGGCTAGCATCCAACATTCTCAGTGGAGATCATATCGGATTAGCACAATATATGCACAAGAAAACTCAACCGATGCAAGAAGGAAAAATTAACAAGTCCTACTTGGATTATATACAATGAAAATTCACCATACACCAACGAGTCTAAAGAGTTGAGGATCAACCCAAAAGACGGTATGCAGAAACATCAACAGTCTTACACAAATATAATATGAGAGTGCAAGTAAGACTGTATATGTGAATGAGTTTCCCCCAAACCTAAACTTTTCAACAGATGTGTTCTTGAGCACAAAATCTTGCAATTTTAAAGGTATATCATGCACAAGGTCTAACTCAAAATGAGTTTTGCTAAGAACAGGCAGATATACACATTCTAACTGTGGTTCCCTAAAGGTGTTATACTTTGATGCAAAATAGTCCAAGAGGACTTGGGAAGCATAAAGCTCTAGGCCTAAATTAGGCATTTTCAGAAAAGTTGGTTTTGCAATTTTGTTACAAACTACACCTAGGTTTGGTGGAGGAATTTCAATCTGTGCCTTAGGAGAGAGATTAGGTACATCTAAGTTGTTTTCATGTATAAGATCATTTGCACCATCACATACTTTCCTAAAATCAGACAAAGGTAAATCATGCTCACCTGCATAGAACAATTCATCAATCTCCATGTCATAATCATCAGAGGAGGCAACATATTGTGACATGGACAGGGAATCAGACACAAAAATAATATCATGGTCCATAAGAACATTAGTGTCAACAGAAGATTCATCCTTTCCTAAGTCACAAACAAGTTGTGTAGCATGCTCACTTTCACTAAAGAATTTCACAAACCCAAGCTCAGAGTTAACATCACATGTATGAATGTTAGAAGAAGTATCATTCATAGGGTTCACAGAAGAGACGCCTAACGTCTCTGAACCAAAAGATCCCATCATATTTTCTGCATGCACATGCTCTTCTAACATATCATATTCATCATCATCATCATCATAACAAAAATGCGTTTCCCTATTCAAAATTGTAGCATTTCTAGTGTACTCATTTACCTCTAGATTAGGTTCATATTCAGTGTTAATTGTATGAGTAGGAATAGAAACACTATTTTCAAAATTATCAGAGATAACAAACATCATATCATGAACTTCCCTCCATTCTTCATTTTATACTTGAATCAGATTCATTTGAAGAATCATAGTGAGCTGCTCAAGTGAAGGAGAGTCTTCACTAGTGGGTATGCATGTTTCATATGAATGATCATTACATGGTTGTGCACAAGGGTCACTAGCAAAGGGAAATTCAGACATGTTGCTATATGGATGATCATGCATTGCATTCAATTCAAACCTAGTATTTTTTTGCTCTATGAGCTCTTCCATTAGTGATTGCATGCAAGGAGTTGGGGGAGTATAGAATTGTTCATCTCCCCACTGTGGTTGATGATACATGTGCTCATAATGATTAGGGTATGTGTATTCAAGGTCAGGGCCATGAGAAGGTGCATAATATTCCCTAAAATCACTATGGTCTGTGGGGAGTTCATATTGTGGAGCATGCCCGTAAGCAAGCTCTCTGATGGATTTGTTTTCATCCCCAGTTGCAGACCAAAATCCTGACATGGTCTAGCAACTCAATGTGAACTCATCAAGCATGTGTAACCAATGATGTCTCAAAACAGGAGGTTAAGCCCACAGGAGTGCAAAGCCCAGTTGCTGTGGGCTCATTTTGGTTTAAGTGGGCTTCTATTTGGTTTTGTGGGCTATGGTTTGATGTTTGGTTTAGGTGGGCTTCAGGTGATACAGCACAGGCTAAGGTAAGCCCAGTGGTTGCACAACCCAGCTATGTGGGCTTCAGTTTGGTTTTGTAGGATCAGAATATCGCAACACCAATACTTCGCGAGATTAATAAACAACTGCGTCGCGAAGGAGTCGCATGGAGGTAAATAAATGATGTAATGGATGACGACAATCAAAACATGAGGAAAGTGTGAAGACTTGGCGAGATTTAAGAATGTCGCGAAGGCAAGCAGTTGCACATTCGCGAGATACTTCCGAAAATAAGGGACAATATAGCTGTCATCCACTATGTAATACCCTATATAAAGGGTCGAGTAAGTCTGTTGTAGGGAGAGGTCTTTTCGAATTGTTAAGCAAGTCATTAGGAGAGAGAAAATTAAGAGTGATTGTAATTCTTTAGCTCTGTTCTTCATTTCTTTGTAAATCTTGGAAGAAAACAATTAATAAAAATACATTATTATTCATCTTCAAATGGATTGAATAAGCAAATTCGAGTGAGGTGTGTAGTGTAGGATTTCCTGCAACTACATATGCGCTAGAAACAGGGACTGAACAAGATTGAAGATCGAAGAGTACAATTAAAACCGTTTAAATCAAGAAAATGAGAAAGGAAAATGTTAAATCATATGAGATAGAGGAGTTAAGAAGTAAGGAACATAATGAAGATATGGAATACAATTCAATTACAAAAGCGAAGGTTAATGAATTCCACAAAAATATTAGAGGAAGGATACATAAACGAGATTTTGAAGGAAAGAAGATTATAGATGAGGAGAAGACATCGTCTTTGAAGGATTGGGAAAAGCGTAAAATAACATTCAGCCGCGAAGTACCTAGAGAAAATTTGAATCATATATCTCCACTAGTGATCACGATAAATGCAAGCGAGAAAAAAGAGAAGAATCGAAAAAAGCGAGCGGAAGAATGGGAAATAAATAGAACTTTGGTGGATACAGGGAGTTTGGTGAGTATCATGTTTTACCATACCTACAAAAAATTAGGATATAAAGATGAAGAAATGAGTTCTCCAAGATATAATATTCATGGTTTTGGAAAATCTATACTTGAGTACTTAAAGGGGAGATGAAATTGCGAATTTTACTTGGAGAAATTGAAACACAAGTGACATTAAGTGTAGTGGATATGGAATCACCATACCACATATTGTTAGGGAGACCTTGGGTACATGCGATTAAGGCAGTAGCATCAACACTTCATCAGTGCATCAAATTTCCTATGCCGAGTGGAATTGGTGAGATCAGATGAGATATTGATAAAGGAAGAATATATTATCAAATCGAGGTAAAGCATTATGAAGGGCAAATGAAGAAGCGAAAAGATCGCAGGAAGATGATAAAAGCGACTAAGAAAGAAGAGGAATTTAGAATTTACATGATAAGAGCAAAAGAAGGAAAAAGAATACCGGCGAAATCATGGGAGAAGGGAGTGAGTTCGCGAAGGAAATAAGAGGACCAACTCCTATGGGAGAACTGAAGTCTAGCTATGTCGCGATGAGAACAAACAAAAGAAGTGAATGTTGGAAGCGAGGAGGAGCCTAAAATCTTAAAAATTGGGACTAAAATGGAAGCGGATGAAGAGAAAAGAACTGTTGAGTTGTTGCGAGATTACAAAGACATTTTCGCATGGGATATGGATGAAATGCCTGGTATAGATCCATACGTGGCTTGCCATAAATTGGAAATTAACAAGAATGTAAAACCCTTTAAACAAAGAATTAGAAAGATCGCGATGACATATCATCCTCAAATAGAAGAAGAATTGCGAGAAAATGTTGGACGTTGAGAATTATTAGACAAGCAAAATATCCGAATGGATAGAAAATATGGTTATAGTTCCAAAGAAGAAAAAGGAATAAGAATTTGTATAGACTTTCTTGATCTAAATAAAGCTTGTCCTAAAGATAGTTTCCGTTACGGATATTCCACAATTGGTTGAAGCAAATGGCCAGAAATGAAAGGATATCTTCTCTTGATGGATACAAGGGTTATAATCAAATTCCTCTCGCCGAAGAAGACCAAGAACATCTTGCTTTCTTTGCTCCAAGAGGATGCATCTTTGTTATACAAAAATGCCATTTGGTCTGCGAAATCTTTGGTGCGACATACCAAAGGATGGTGGAGAAGGTATTCGCGAGATGGATACATAAAACGTTGGAGGTATACGTAGATGATATGTTAATAAAAAGTAGAAAAGCAAAAGACCACGTACGGGATTTGAAAGAAATTTTTGAACAAATGAGGCAATTTAATATCAAAGTAAACCCGAGAAAAATGCACTTTTGGAGTTGCCTACGGAAAATTTTTAGGGTATATTGTATCCAAAGAAGGAATTCAAGTCGACCCGAGAAAAAGTACAAGCGATTCGCGATATGCCAACACCGGCGACAATAAAAGATGTTCAAAAGTTAAATGGGTTGTTAGCTTCGCTAGGGAGGTTCATCTCGCGATCATCTGACAAATGCAAGCACTTTTTCAATATCCTTAGAAAGGGGTCGAAGTTTAAATGGACGGATGAGTGCGAGAAAGCCTTGCAAGGAATAAAGGAACATTTAATGGATATATCAATTTTGCAAAAAGCAGAAGAAGGAGAAGAATTGTTGATCTATCTCGCGACAACCTCGCATGCGTTAAGTGCAGTGTTACTGCGAGTGGACGCGGGGAGTAGAAAAACCAATTTATTACATCGACAAAACTTTCAACGCTGCAGAAAGGAATTATTCAAAAATTGAAAAACTAATCTTGGCATTAGTTTATGCAACATTTAAACTTCGTATATATTTTAAAGCACATGTTGTCAAAGTGGTGACAAAAGTACCAATAGAATCAGTGATGAAGAATTCAAAGAGGTCGGGAAGAGTTGAAAGATGGAATGCTCAAATAAGTCATTGCAAACTCAAATATGAAATACTATCTTCGCCAAAATCACGGGTTGTCGCAGACTTTTTGTAATTTCCTTTGGAAGAGGATGAATCGAGTAGAAGAAATGATGGATGTTGAGGAAGAACATGGAGATCCGAAAGATTTGTTAACGGAGCGAATAGATGGGAAATATTGGTAGATGGGTCATCAAATGGAGAAGGAAATGGAATAGGAATTGTTGTGATATCGCGAGAGGGTAATAAAATAGCTCTTTCTTTCGGATTGGAGTTTGCATCAACAAATAATGAAATAGAATATGAAGCTATAATACATGCTTTCGATTTGCAATAGAAATGAAGTTTGGAGAATGTAAGGATTACTAGTGATTCACAATTGGCAATTCGCGAGATAAAAGAAGAATATGCTATAAATGAGTTGTCTTTGCAAAAATATAAGAAACTTGTTGACGAGTTGTCGATATGCAGATACCAAGAATAAAGTGGAGACATATATCAAGGAGAAATAATAGGCTCATGACGCTTTTGCCTTTATATCAAGTATGATGGCAGATCCGGTTGCGAGAAATATTAAAATACAAACACTTTTGATGCCGTCAATTGACAAAGAAGAAGAACAAGAAACCGATGTAATGGTAGTAGAAGATGGAACACAAACACTCTGCGAAGAAGATTGGAGAGCGGAGCTTTATGCATATTTGATGACAGGAGAAACACCAAAAAATAGATTGGAGACACACAAATTGAAAAGCCGTGCAACAAATTATGAATTAAGAGATGGAGTACTATACCGACGATCTTTTAATGGGCCTTCACTTAGATGTTTAACAAGAAAGGAAGAGGAAATCATATTGAAGATGTTGCATAGTGGGGATGCTGGTAATCATAGCGGAGGTAGATCTTTAGCATATAAAGCAAAAATGCAGGGTTATTATTGGCCATATATGCATGAGGACGCGAAACAAGTGTCAAGGCGTTGCGAGGATTGTCAAAGGCATGGGAAGAAAATACATGCACCAGGAGCTCCGTTAAATTCTTCAACAAGTGTTTGGCCATTTGGAAAGTGGGGATTAGACATCGTAGGAACATTTTTACCAGGAACGGGACAGAGAAGATATTTAATCGTCGCTACAGATTATTTCACAAAATGGGCGAGGTGAAAGCGGTACAACATATTCGTGATAAGGATGTTTTTACTTTCATATTTGAGAATATTATATGCGATTTGGGGTTCCAAAGCACTGGTTGGTATCCGACAATGGGAAGCGGTTTGAAGGACAAAATATAGAATTGCTACTTAATGCATTTCGGATACGGTGTGGGAAATCGACTCCTCTATACCCGCAGGCTAATGGTCAAGCAGAGGCAACAAACAAAACAATAGCAGATATATTGAAGAAAAAATTGGAAGGATACAATGAAGGATGGTGCGAACAAGTACCCAATGCGGTATGGGCTTATAATACAACTAGAAGAGAAGCTACAGGCATGTCCCCTTTTTGTTTAACATATGGGGTTGAAGCTGTACTCCCAACAGAAGTTAAGATTCCAACTACAAGAAAGAAGCTTGGGAGAAAAATCTCAGTGCGGGTAACATCTTAATCAAGTTAGATGAATTAGAAGAAAAAGAGAGAGAGCACTACAAAGATATGGAGAATTACCAGTAGCAGATTGGCAAGAGAATATAACAAGCGTGTCAAGATACGTGAATTTGACCGGGTGACTTGGTGCTGCGAGAAACACCTATATATCGGCGAGAAAATGGTGGCAAACTGGCAAGAAAATGGGATGGACCTTATATCATCAAGGAGATAGTTGGTACGGGGGCATATAGATTAATGGATCCCGAAGGCAAAGATGTAGGGCAAAAACTAGATAGCCGTGGAATAGGTTATATCTTAAGAAATATTACCCATAGAAGATGGAAGAAATGGAGCGAGCTTTGTGATGTAATGTTTTCGCGACAAATTGATTGCGAGATCAAAGGAAATAAAGCAAAATTGTGCGATGACCTACTTAAACAGAATGAACGCTTGAATGAATTGACAAAAATGAATGAGTGAGTGAATGGGACAAACCTTTATGGCGTACACCTAGTTCGCGAATGATATTTCGCAAGAGGCAAATGTAAACCTAAAGTACGTCATATAAGGGGGTATCTCTTAACATGGCTCGGTGGAAGGTTACACTCGCTCCTGAAAACTGGGTCATGGAGATTTGGGGCCCATAAAAGCCTATCCGGGGAGATACCTTGGATTTCCAACTATATATATAAGGTTATACCCTGGTTGGACCTTGAGGGTCTCTTCCAAGGAGTCGAGTGTATGACCAAGGCGTCGAGGTACACGGTTGAGTCAAGAGTGCGGGGAGCATGGAACTTCCTTACCACTCTTGACAAGTCTTGGCACATGCATCTTTTCGGCCCGAAGAAAACTCCACTTAGGGTGCAGTCTCGTAACCATAAACCATATAGGTATAAGGGAGAAGAGGCTGAAAACTCTTAGTTGTTGTTAAGACCGGATGGGAGGAGCTAGTCTTGTATGACCGATCTACGCCTCCTTGAAGGGGCAACCGGGGAGAAGATAAGGGCGGCACCCTCCATTAGGGAGGCGATAAGTGTCAAAAAGACGCAAATGTCATGAGGCTTTATTCTCGCAAGAGAATTTAGGCTTGTCATATTTGTGCAATGATCTGCAGAGGCAATAATACTAACGCAAGGGTAAGACGAGATCAATGGGTTTTTACATGAAAGTGTAAGAACGTCCTGCGATTCGTCGCAAAAACGACGACAATGTCGCGGGATTTTATGGTCGCAAGAACGTTTAAACCTGTCATATTTGTCGCAAATATAATGTCCTGCAGAGGCAAAAATACTTAAGACATGATAAGACAAGGTCAATGGGTCATTACATGAAAATGTAAAGACGTCCTGCGATCTTGTCGCAATGAGGGGGTGGCAAAATAAGACCTTTACTTAGGAAGGCAAAATAAGACCACACAAATAATGATAAGGCAAGATCAATGGGTCATTACATGCAAATGTAAAGACGTCCTGCGATCATGTCGCGATAACAGCATTCAAGAAAGATCTTTAAACATCTTGAATATGGGCAATTGAAATCTTTTCATCGCAAGAAAGATTACAACAAAAGACTTAATGGAAAATAAAGGAATTGCATAATAAGGTGGCGAGATGAGTTCTTATAATAAGAAAGAAATAGAAACTAATTCATCCAAAACCAGACTTAGTACTTTACAATCAAAAAGAAAAATTCAACAAAGTTACAAAGAAACTTAATTCTCTATATCAACTTGCTCGGTGAAGGAGATGGTAAAGATTCTTCAACAATCTTGTCGCTTCACCTCGCCGATTGAAGGGTTTTCATCGAAATTCTTTCGCAAGGTTCCTTATTGATAACTTCATTATTAGCGAGGTCTTCGCAGCTTTCATAATCATAATCACTTTGTCGGGAGAGTTGGGTACTTCATCATCTTCAACATCCAATGGTTCAACATAGACAGGATCAAGGGATTTAGAAAGTAAGATATTATTCACAAGAACTTCTGCTTTGGGAGGAAATTGACGAAGAAGTGCTTTTTGTTGATTTCTACTCGGGATATCTTTAAGATGATTAAGGTAGTTAAACCTCCTTCTCGGCTCGGTCGCGAGATTGGGCAAGGGAAGCAACTAGAGTTGCATTTTCCTTGCGAATTTTAGCATCATGCTGCTTCCAAAGTAGATAGAGAAGAGTGAAGATTTTTCTCGGATTCTAGCAGAGTAAAGAAAGACATTAAAATTATAAGATGGAAAGTGGTATAGAAAATTAGAAAAGAAAAATAATGGAAAAGGCGGTCAAATTTTATGACTACCTTCCTTCTGCGAGACAAGATATTGAGTAAGGGCCAAGCAATTATTCCCCAAATTTTCCATGGCATTATCAAAACCATCACCGACAAGACCTTTTAACCGCGACCGCAAACTCTTTTCGTTAGAAATCAATAACTTATTTTGTTTCGCAATAGAAGAATGGGATTCTTTTAACTTGGTATAATCATCCTTGAGTTGGTTGGTTTTCACACTTAGATTTATTCTATTCTCGAATAAGTTTATCTCTTTCAATGGTAGTATCTTCAAGTTTAGTTTTCGGTAGGCGAGATAGACTGTTCTTGCTCATTCAATGCTTTTTACAAGCATCAAGTTGTTGCGAGGATATCGCCACTTTATCCAATAAAGTTCGCTTCTCTTGAGATAAAGTTCCATTTTCATCTGATAAGGTTTCCAACTCCAAATTAGATTTATTCAAAGCATATGAGAGACGCGACACTTCATTACTTAATAATTCTTGGTTTTGAACTAAGCAGATGTTTTCTTGAGAAAGATTATTTATTTGATCCATAGAAAATGTATGGAGATTATCTAAACGATTATATTGCTCCATCCAGGCGTCTCTTTCCTCTCAAGTTTTTCTACAATAGATTCCGGTTGATATATCTCCATCTTACGTTTGGTGCAAAACTTGAGAGTCGAACCAAGTTTTTTTTTTTTAAAAAAAAAAAAAAAAAAAAAAAAAAAAAAAAAAAGGAAAAGGGGGAGTAGAGATACCTTTTAATTCTTCATTTTTCTTCTTGAAGGTTATCGCGATCCGAAGTATTACGAAGGCTATTTTTCAAGGTCTTAATTTCTTGTTCCAAGGATGCTCGCGATAACGTATCGGAACCAAAGAATTTACCCAAAGATTCGAAAACACTAGATTTGGTGGGATCGGTGGAGGCTTTTTGACATCATTCATGGTATCGATAAAATTTTAAAAGCTATATCCATCCCTTCCAAATTTTCTTTGCTAAGAGAGATAGATTTTGAGGAAGAAGAAATAGTAGAGGAAGAAGGAAAAGTTGAGTCACCCATAGTTATAAGACCGCCAATTGGAGAAACCTGATCAATAGGTGGAGGCGAGGTAAAAGTAAAAGTGGGAAGAGGCGTATCCTGAAGAATTTCATTCGTGAAAATTCGAGGATTGATTTATCTGCGATGATATCGTAGGGAATGGTACATTATCTTGCGAAGAGGTCATTCTGATAGGAGATTTGCCTTGTGAAGGTACTTGTAGGGAAAGTAGAATGCTTGAATCCCAAAAAGGAAACAAGTAGGAAGCAATGGCGAAGCATCGGGTTTACTATGGCGAAGCCTTTTTGGGAGATCTATCATCATTCTTATCATCCTGCGAATCATAAATCAATTGAGAAACAGAGGCAATAAAATTGCTATTAAAGGAGTAAATATTTCTAAAATACCTTACTACTCGCAGTTGTTTTTTGGAAGCGAGAGACTTGATTCGAAGAAGATTTTGGTTGCGAAACCGGTAGGGATGTTAGGGTTTACCACGGTAAACTTAGAACTGGATTTATTCTTCTTGAAACAAAAATGGTGAAAGAAACATCAAAAGAAGAATAGAATCAAGATGAAGTAATTTCAATAAGGAAGATCAATCAAGAGAATAGTCAAAATTAATGAAATTAACGAACCTGGATGCCATGAAAACGATAATGAGTAAAGATAATAAAAAGAAGACGATGAAGATGAATAGCGGGGAAATAGTTGCGAGACGATGAGGAAGATAGAGAAGAAGAGAAAGAATGTTTTTTACAAAGGCAGTTTTTCCTTTAAATAGAAGAAAAAAGAGTGACCAGGATAACATTAAATATCTAGGTAAAAGGGGTAATTTTAGACACGTGTAAACGGTCATCCCAAGATTCAAGGAATTAAAGTGAAATAAATTTTTGTGGGAAATTGAAAATATATTACTTCTTGTTCACTTCGCAAAAGATTCGGAACTTCGCAAAAGAATAGAGGCAAGTACGTACTTTTCAAGTCCGAGTATTCTTTCACTCGTTCCTTCATCAACAAATGTCAAAGATCAACACAAGTAACAAATTTTTCCTTCAAAATTGCTCTCAAGCAATGTTCAAGGAAAAAGAGGCAAGATGTAGGATCGAATATCGCAACACCAATACTTGCGAGATTAATAAACAACTGCGTCGCGAAGGAGTCGCATGGAGGTAAATAAATGATGTAATGGATGACGACAATCAAAACATGAGGAAAGTGTGAAGACTTGGCGAGATTTAAGAATGTCGCGAAGGCAAGCAGTTGCACATTCGCGAGCATTCGCGAGATACTTCCGAAAATAAGGGACAATATAGCTGTCATCCACTATGTAATACCCTATATAAAGGGTCGAGTAAGTCTGTTGTAGGGAGAGGTCTTTTCGAATTGTTAAGCAAGTCATTAGGAGAGAGAAAATTAAGAGTGATTGTAATTTCTTTAGCTCTGTTCTTCATTTCTTTGTAAATCTTGGAAGAAAACAATTAATAAAAATACATTATTATTCATCTTCAAATGGATTGAATAAGAAAATTCGAGTGAGGTGTGTAGTGTAGGATTTCCTGCAACTACAGGTTTTGTAGCCCAGGTTGTGTGCAAATGCACAGCCCAGTTTATGTGGCAGGAGCAGAGCCCAGTTGTTGCACAACAGGCCTCAGTTTTGATTTAAATGGGCTTTAGTTTGGTTTTGTGGGTTTCTTGTTTATGCGGCCAATGACTCATTTGAGGTTATCAAGCACGGGCTTGAGTGCACGGCCGGCTATGTGCGGGGTTATGCCTTTGGTTGGATGATGCTATAGGTACTACGGCAAGCAACAGATTCAGTTTCACTGAGATGCACAAATGAGCAATTTGACCTCAAAATTCACAGATGAGCAATTTATAGTAATCACGAGATGCACATATGGTGATGCAAAACCAAGCTTAGTGGCAATTAGCCAATGCGAGTAGCAATCAACGAGTATGGCGATAATATCATAGGTATGCTATTCGGATGCAAAGACATGCAACAAAAAGCAAAGACCTTACACTCAATTAAGCATGCCACAGAGAATGTCAACTGGCCCAGTTGTCTTTAGTTTTTAGAAATCAGGCACAAAAATTACAGGGCAGATGAAGTCAACATGATCAGTTGATGTTCTAGCTTTCACAGGTTATGCTCAAAATGTTTGCAGAACAATGATTTCACTCAAGTGCCACAGATTGATGCACAGAGATACCCTGGCAGCTAGCTCAGAGTCAAACACTAATGGCAGACAGCCAAGGCAGAGCAACAATCAAGATATTACCAAGCAGCTCATGCACAAGGAGCAATACATGTGAAATTTCAAGGCCAGAGATTATGCACACAGTTATGCAGATATGCAGATATGCAGGCTGAGTTGATGTCAACAGATGCACACATGTAATGCAGATGAGCAATGCGTAGCAGGGTTGATTTCCAGGGTATCAACAGGTTATGCACAAGATTGGTTGACAGAGTAAACATGCATAGAGGTACAGAGCAAATTATAGCTAGGTTTTGTGATCACAATACTTCATTCAGAGTCAAGCTCTCATAGTAATTTGCCAAGGCAGAGCAACAAATATGGCTATAATATCACAGGGGAATGAGCAAACTACTTAGATGCAAGCGGTGACAGGGTCAACAGGGTCAGTTGATGCCCTAGTTTTCACAGATTCATGCTCATTGGTACATGGAATATTGGTATCAACTCACTCAGTTGACCTCACAGTTTCAGTTGGTGTCAACTATCTCAGTTGACTTCAACTTGGGCTTTGTATCAACATCTAACTTGGTTATCTGATGAGTGCCAAATAGTGCATATTTATACACCTTTTTATTGGCATTTTACTCATCTTTTGTGCTCAAGAATCAGATATTATCCCAGATTCTGTGTTTTCTTTGTTTTCAAGAATAAATATTTGTTTTAATTAATTTTGTATTTTTAGGTACTAAATAAAGCTCGGAGAATCTGAGGAGCAAAAGAGCAAAGAATTGGAGTCGAGCATCTATGGAGCGGATAGCCAAAGCCCGCGCGCAAATCAGTTGCAACCCAACAAGGGAGACTTGGGCTAGAGCTACCCATGACCCGGATCCGAGCCCGCTCACTCGAGCCATTGAGATCTCCCTCAGCTACATCCAACGGTCGCTCCATCACTATACATCATTTCTTGATGCTCCGTGCAACACGAGATTACTCCAAAAACCGGCTACCAACCTCGACCGTTCAGATCTCTTCAGCTCCATCCGACGCTCGCTAGGCCATTCCCATCGACTCTCGCTGCACCCGCTCAACAACGAAACGACCCATACCCTATACCCCCCTCGACCGAACCCTAATCTCTCCTCATTTCTCTTCTCCCTTCTCTTTCTTCTCTGCAACAACCCTCTGCAAACCCAGCTCCTCCCCCATGCCTTTACAGAGCCGCCTCACAACCACCAACTCCCTTTATCTCTTCTGTCACCATCATCACCACGATAGCAGCCGCACCACCCACCTCTCTAGCGCTTATTTTCTCTCTCTTAGCTTCTGCAACCCTAGAAGCTAACTTAGAGAAGATAAGAACTAGGGTTAGGTTAGCCAACAACCATGCATGGCGTTTCTGAGAGCCGCAGAAGAAGGGAACAACAATCAGAGAGCATGGGTTTGAGTTCTTTTGACTTGTTTTATATTTAATTTCTGTTTGAAAATAAATTAGGGTTTCTGGGTGTGCATGTATAAATAGAGAGTGAAGAGCATGTTTTTAGTTACGCCTGGATTAGCCAGTGCAGTCCATTAGGTTTATTTTGTTATTTTGATGTTTTAATTACATTTGCTAGGGTTTAGATGAAACCCATTATCAACTGCTAAATTTGGTTTCTATTTTTGATATTGTTCTTATTAAGCTTTAATGTTTAGGATAAATTCAATCTAAATACCTCAGCATGTTGCTTTCACAATGGATGTCATGCATCCATTGTAGTCAGATTATCTCCATGAGTGTGTGTTGCAATTCATGCCTTATTGTACGATTATTAATCCTTAGACTAGTTTGTGCCCGAGAAGACAATCAGTACTTTGGAAAGATACCTTAATTGTGATTGGATTATCCATCCTAGGATAGGTTAATCATCTAAGTAAATGAACTTGATCTGTGATTAGTTGTGCTATGAAAAGACAGCTAATACTAGGGGTTGGTTAGTTACTTTAGTTGATAATACACTATCCATTGACACCCTGGATAAACGGCAAGCTTGCATCTTGTTTGTTATCCATTACAAGGGATAAGAACATTATTAAAACTAGGACTGATTTAGCTAAGATTAAGGGTGGATTCGACTGCCCTAGTGCTCTCAATAATTTGTTTACAACCTTCTTTGCCTTAGCTTAGAGTCATTTCACACTAAAACTCTGCCGTTTCGGCACAAAACATTTGTATT
This sequence comes from Papaver armeniacum, assembly GCA_023531295.1. Taxonomy (NCBI): domain Eukaryota; kingdom Viridiplantae; phylum Streptophyta; class Magnoliopsida; order Ranunculales; family Papaveraceae; genus Papaver; species Papaver armeniacum. The sequence continues at coordinate 215,660 of JAJJWW010016731.1, forward strand.
ACCATTTTGTTACTGTTTGTCACCGTTGAAATTCAGTTAGAGAAAGCCATCAGATCACCTTGAAAGCACCCCTCGTCTCTGTGGATCGACCCGCACTTGCTCAGTCCTACATCACGACACCGTGCACTTGCGGTATAACCGTAGGCTCAAATATAAACACCTTTAGAGGCCTACCAAGTTTTTGGCGCCGTTGCCGGGGACTTGGCGCGTGCCTTGTGATTTTTGTTCTTGCTTAACTGATTTCCCTTTCTCCTTGTACATACCCACTTTATAGTTTTGCTTTTAGCCCTGTATTGTTAAAGTTTCTTCTCATTTTTCATTTACTCTTCTCTCTTTACTTGCATTTTTATTGCACATTCCTGGGATTGAAATTTGCTTGTTGAGCCAACAGTGCAAGTGGCAAGGCTGAGCTTAGACCAAGGAGAAACTCAAGACTCAAGGCACTTGCTTTGCTTGCCTAGCTTGATGTCTTGCTGCCCTGGCACATTTGCGCATGAGCTGTGAATGAGGTAACCTTGTTGCCTTGCCGGGTGATTAAACCCGAAATTTGGTTTTCATAATCTTTGATAACCTGAGCTGCATATTCTAGAGTAACATGCCCTGGTGAGTCATTTCTATGCACTGTATGATCTTGTGGGTGAGCATAACCATCTGCCATGTGACCTGAATGCATGCTTAAACCCAGCCTGAAAATCTGTGTTTTGTAGACCATGAATCTGCCCTATAGTGTTTTGTAGACCTTGAATGCATGCTTCTCGTGGAAACTCCCTTGCTAGCCCAGTCAACCATTACATCTGTTGAGCTAGTTGCTCGTGTGAAACTCCCTTGTTAGCCCCTGCAGCTACAAGTTGAGGTACCACTGTTGAACCAAACTGTGGCAGGGCCCCGTGCATGATCTACACTGCCAATCTCCATAACTGTGCACTCGGACCTGACTGTGTGAAACCTTGAGTGAGCTTTAATCTGCCAATCTTGCTGTGCATATCCCATTTGGCAAGCCTTACCTCTTGCAAGCCCTGTGAGCAAAAACCGAGCACCTAGCCCCGAGCCAAGATAACTTGTGCTGTGTTGTTTCTGACTGTGCTCTGCCAGTGTTGTTTTACTTTAGCCCCGAGTCTGTCCAACCCTGTTGTGTGAGATTGTGTTTACTCGTCAGCCTGTACATCTGCTGCCCTGTAGAGCTTAATCTTTGAGTTGCCAAATCTGTGCACTCAATTGTGCATAACCCGATTAAATTTGTGAACCAAGCTGTGCAAGTGACCAAGCTGTGCAAACAAGCAACAACTAGGCTGCGCACAAAGCCCAGTTGTGAACTCGGCAAGCACTTCTCTGTGCTTAAAATTGCCAAAAATTGTGTGTTAGTGAGTGGCATACAACATCAGCCCGAGTTACCTACTTCTTTGGGCTGCGTAACTCAAACAAGGAGCCCACCGGCCTGAGTTGCCAACTGATAGACTAAAGCCCACTTCTTGGGCTAACCATTCTGAACTTAGAGCCCACACCCAAACTGGGTTGTGCAATAGACTAAACCCACCTAAGTTCAGCTCTTTGGGCTAACAGAGCCCGCAATCCGGCTGTGCCTAATTGAACCCCAACACAGGTTTACACCAAAACTCAGCCCCAACTCAACCCAACCCGGGCTGCCAAACCTTCTTGTGGGCTGTGCACACAACTGGGCTGTGCAGTTTCACAAATCCTGGGCTTTCCCACATAAACCAAAGCTCCCAACAAAACCAAATGAAGCCCACATAAACCAAACTTTCCCAACAAACCAAATGAAACCCAACAAACCAAAAACCCAATAAACCAAACTTAGTCCACTTCACTGGGCTTTGAGTTCAATTTGAGAGCTAGACCATGTCAGGATTGTGGTCTGCATCTGAGGATGGAAACAAATCCCTTAGAGAGCGTGCTTACGGGCACGCTTCACAGGATGAACCCCCCACATACCATAGTGACTTTAGGGAATTTTATGAGCCTTCTCAGGGCCCTGACCTCACATACCCTAATCACTATGAGCACATGTATCATCCATCACAGGTTGAGAATGAACACTCTCCTCATACCCAGTCATCACTTTTAGATCAATTAGAGGCTCGACTATCTGGCTTAGAAAGGCAATCACATGACCGATCTGTCAAATCTAATCCCCCTAGACAATATGAAATGCATGCTTGCACCTTATGTGGTGGCTTAGACCACCGCCTGCGTCGAATCTTGTTATATCTTGCATGATTTTAGACGATCAGGGAAAACCATGATAATCCAATGAACGAAGTGTCTAGAAGTGACTATTGGGACCATAATCAACCCGCACACATGCATCATTCACCACAGTGGGGAGATGAACAATTTTATACTCCCCAACTCCTAGTTTGCAATCAACAATGGATACACTCATGGAGCTAAATGCTAGGCTTGAAATGAATGCAATGCATGACCATCCATATAGCAACATATCCGAATTTCCCTTCTCTAGTGAACCTCATGCACAACCATACATTGAATATCCATATGAGGAATGCATACCCACTAGTGAAGACTCTCCTTCAATGGAACAACTCAAGATGATTCTTCAAAGGAACCTAATTGAGTTACAAAATGATAGGATTGAAAATAGTGTTTCTAGTCTTACTCATGCAACTAACATTGAATATGAACCTAATCTAGAGGTAGATGAGTACACTAAAATGCTACAATTTTGAATGGAGAGATGGATTTTTGCTATGATGATGATGATGATGATGATGAATATGAAGAGCATGTGTATTTTGAAAATGTAATAGAATTTTTAGGTTCAGCGACATTAAGTGTCTCTCCTATGAACCCTATGAATGATGCTTCTTGATATTCATGCATGTGATGTTGATGTGGAACCTGTGGAATTTCCCTGTGAAAATGACCATGATTTACCCTCTTTTGACTTTAGGAAAGAGTGTGACGGTGCAAATGATTTTATTCATGAAAATAACTTAGATGTACCTAACCTCTCTCCTGAGTCACAAATTGATACTCCTCCACCCAACCTAGGTGTAGTTTGTCACACAATTGCAAAACCAACTTTTCTAAAAATGCCTAACTTAGGCCTAGAGCTTTGTGCTTCCCAAGTCCTCTTGGACTATTTTGCATCAAAGTATAACACTCTTAAGGAGCCACAGTTGGAATGTGTATGTCTGCCTGTTCTTAGCAAAACTCATTTTGAGTTAGACCTTTTGCATGATGTACCGTTAAAATTGCAAGATTTTGTTCTCACAAACACACCCGTTCACAAATTTAGGTTTGGGGGAAACTCATTCCCATTTGCAGTCTTACTTGCGCTCTCATATTATATTTGTGTAAGGCTGTTAATGTGTGTACATATCGTCTATTGGGTTGATCCTCAACTCTTTAGATTGTTAATTTATGGTGAATTTTTGTATATAATCCAGTAGGACTTGTTAAATTTCTCTTTTCTTGATTCGGTTGAGTCTTCTTGCACATATATTATGCTAATCCGATATAATCACCACTGAGAATGTTGGATTTTGCCTTGACGAATGAAGCTCAACCTTGCTCTTGCCGACATCCGGTAATCTCTTCCCTTTTCTCTTATCGGCATAGTTCTCAGGTATGTGACTGTTTAAATTTTTTTCTATATGTAGACACATTGAGGACAATGTTTGATTTAGGTTTGGGGGTGCATTTGCATTTAGAGTTTTTAGTCTTTTTAATCTTTTATTTTCACTTAAAAAAAAAAAAAAAAAAAAATCTAAAAATTCAAAAATTCTTTTTGTAAAAACCTCCAACTTTTAGAGATTTTAGAGTCACTAGCATGCTTCTAGCTATGTTTACATAGAGATTCTGACCGAAATAACAGAACTTGGAAGTGGAGGAAACGCAATCGGGTTCCTTAGTTGATTAGAGCGTTAAAGTTGGATTTAACCATCTCCGGAGGGCTTAATTAGGTCTTTGTTTAGATATTCGGTAGTAGAATTGTGATCACCCATAGTGGAGACTACCCATTTTACATCAAGCGAGGTACCGACCTTCACTCTTTGTGACTTTCTAGAAAAGCTTTTAGAGTGTGTGTCACCGTACGTCAATTCCGGGTAGGAATGGTGAGCTACCCAACTTCGCACCACTTTCAGCACTACTTTTGATCTCTTGAGTGCTAATTCCGTCAATCATGAGGGTGACGTCTAAAGATGAAAACTCCTTCTAAATACCGATTTGCAGTTAGCATCTCTCTCTCTCAATCAGCAAGACCCATAGAAACACATCATCACAAAGAAGCAGAATCAGAATATTGAAAGAAAAATTGATATAGTCCAAGGTTTATGTGCAACAAAGAAAAGAAAATAAGATGAGAATTAATGAAGTTTGTGAAAAATTGAGTTTATCGTTTTATTGTAACTTTAAAAAAAAAAAAAAAAAAAAAAAAAAAAAAAAAAAATTGTGTGTTTATTTTCGTTTCATGTACTATGCATAAAAAAAAAAAAAAAAAAAAAAAAAAAAAAAATTTCAAGTTTTTGTAAAGTTCAGAAGTTCGTCATCAACATTTGAAGACCGAAGATTGAAGACGTTTCTATGGTTTCTTATGAGAGAGTGATATTAATTGCCGATCGGGTGAGAAGGTAAGTGAGTACTCCACCCTTGCTAATGGTTGATTTCCTTTCTTAGAGATCATCGAAAAAGATTCTTTTTGTCCACACTTCTGTGGAGTCTCCGCATTTTATTTCGGAAGGTTATCCTTCTTACCTACAACGTGTGCGGGATTTCTCTCTTTATTCCTGCTCGCACACATGAGAGACTAAAAAAGCGATCTTTTTGAGTGCAATTATCATAAAACCCTATTAGTGAGGCAGAAGTTGAGACTTATGATCACAATCGAATCCGAATTCTTTCATATGGTATGGTTACTTCTCGCTCAGCACTTAAGGATGAGAATGCGTTCTTTGATACTTCTGACTTCGTGTTACTAGCATGCAGAAACTCTATGTCCTCATAGCTTCTTGGAGGCTTGAGACTCTTTTACACTCTGAAGTTGGAGAAGGTTTTGTGGGTACACCTCTAGTAAACCCTCACGAGACTACAACTCGTCCACTAGGGACACCTAGGGGTTTAAAGGCTTAGTGCATACGCTAAATGCATTCGAGAGACTGCGACGGGGGTATAGTTAGGATTTTTTCATTTTGTTTCACTTGAGGACAAGTAAAATTCAGGTTTGGGGTATTTGATGAGTGCCAAATAGTGCATATTTATACACCTTTTTATTGGCATTTTACTCATCTTTTGTGCTCAAGAATCGATATTATCCCAGTTCTCTGTGTTTTCTTTGTTTTCAAGAATAAATATTTGTTTTAATTAATTTTGTATTTTTAGGTACTAAATAAAGCTCGGAGAATCTGAGGAGCAAAAGAGCAAAGAATTGGAGTCGAGCATCTATGGAGCGGATAGCCAAAGTTCATACAAGGAATCAGTTGCAACCCAGCAAGGGAGACTTGGGCTAGAGCTACCCATGACCCGGATCCGAGCCCGCTCACTCTGAGCCATTGAGATCTCCCTCAGCTACATCCAACGGTCGCTCCATCACTATACATCATTTCTTGATGCTCCGTGCAACACGAGATTACTCCAAAAACCGGCTACCAACCTCGACCGTTCAGATCTCTTCAGCTCCATCCGACGCTCGCTAGGCCATTCCCATCGACTCTCGCTGCACCCGCTCAACAACGAAACGACCCATACCCTATACCCCCCTCGACCGAACCCTAATCTCTCCTCATTTCTCTTCTCCCTTCTCTTTCTTCTCTGCAACAACCCTCTGCAAAACCCACTCCTCCCCATGCCTTCCAGAGCGCCTCACAACCACCAACTCCCTTTATCTCTTGTCACCATCATCACCACGATAGCAGCCGCACCACCCACCTCTCTAGCGCTTATTTTCTCTCTCTTAGCTTCTGCAACCCTAGAAGCTAACTTAGAGAAGATAAGAACTAGGGTTAGGTTAGCCAACAACCATGCATGGCGTTTCTGAGAGCCGCATGAAGAAGGGGAAGGAGAAAGAATCGAGAGCATGGGTTTGAGTTCTTTTGACTTGTTTTATATTTAATTTGTTTGAAAATAAATTAGGGTTTTAGGGTGTGCATGTATAAATAGAGAGTGAAGAGCATGTTTTTAGTTACGCTTGGATTAGCCAAGGTGTTTTCCATTAGGTTTATTTTGTTATTTTGATGTTTTAATTACATTTGCTAGGGTTTAGATGAAACCCATTATCAACTGCTAAATTTGGTTTCTATTTTTGATATTGTTCTTATTAAGCTTTAATGTTTAGGATAAATTCAATCTAAATACCTCAGCATGTTGCTTTCACAATGGATGTCATGCATCCATTGTAGTCAGATTATCTCCATGAGTGTGTGTTGCAATTCATGCCTTATTGTCTGATTATTAATCCTTAGACTGGTTGTGCCCTGAGAAGACAATCAGTACTTTGGAAAGATACCTTAATTGTGATTGGATTATCCATCCTAGGATAGGTTAATCATCTAAGTAAATGAACTTGATCTGTGATTAGTTGTGCTATGAAAAGACAGCTAATACTAGGGGTTGGTTAGTTACTTTAGTTGATAATACACTATCCATTGACACCCTGGATAAACGGCAAGCTTGCATCTTGTTTGTTATCCATTACAAGGGATAAGAACATTATTAAAACTAGGACTGATTTAGCTAAGATTAAGGGGTGGATTCGACTGCCCTAGTGCTCTCAATAATTTGTTTACAACCTTCTTTGCCTTAGCTTAGAGTCATTTCACACTAAAACTCTGCCGTTTCGGCACAAAACATTTGTATTACCATTTTGTTACTCTGTCACCGTTGAAATTCAGTTAGAGAAAGCCATCAGATCACCTTGAAAGCACCCCTCGTCTCTGTGGATCGACCCGCACTTGCTCAGTCCTACATCACGACACCGTGCACTTGCGGTATAACCGTAGGCTCAAATATAAACACCTTTAGAGGCCTACCATTATCCAAGTTGCAGCTCAAACTCACAGCTTCAGGGGCTGGAAATAAGCTCAAGTGCTGAAGGAAGCTAAGGAATTTCAGCACAGAACAAGCTCAGCACACAGTTCAGGTTTTCAAAGTTGCTCAAGTGTCACAGAAATGTCCAAACAATTAGTTCAGCAGACAATTATGGATGGTTGCCTAGCAGGGTGACTACTCATCCAAGCAAACAAGGTCTGGCATTCAACACATGTGCTAAATAACAAGATATGCATACATAGGTTGAGCAATATTTAGCAGGGCAGCACACTGCTAATTTCACAATTCATGCAATGCGCAAGTAATCAGTCCACCTAACCACAGTAAAGCTCAAATCTCACCAGATGCTTGCACACAGATCATTCATGCAGATATAAAGTGTAACAGGATTTTAGAATAACCAACTGGTTTTAGCCACAATGGCTATGTAGTTCTGCTCCCTGTCTTTCTTTTCTTCCTTGGTTGCACAGCAGTGCCACAAGTACCTGTTAGCTCAACAAAGCACTTCAGATTCTGAAAATTGCACACTTAAAGCAAAGAGACCAATATTGATACTAGTAGGCTGGGAGTAGTTTGGACTGACACAGGGGAAAAGTAATTTGGACTGACACAGGGGCTTGAAGAGTTACACTAACACTAAGATGCAGGTTATTATAAATTGAGAAAACTATAAAATGCAAACAGAGAAATATGGATTAACTAAGCTACAGATTATAATGACAAGTGGTTTTAAAGAGATTAACATGCAAATTATGAAACAAGGTGATTATGCTAAATTATACCAAAGTACCAAAGTTACAGATGCTATTAAGGGACAGTATGAGGTGCAAATACAGGGTGCAAAATAGAATGCAATAACAGAAAGCTATAAAAGATGCAGAAATAAACAAGTTACAGCTAAGTTACGCTAAGATGCAAGTGCATATATACAATGGTGAGTTGAATTTTAGTGAAGCAAGCAAATGACCAATACAGCACACGCCAAGTCCCCGGCAACGGCGCCAAAAACTTGGTAGGCTTGGAAATGGGTCTATTTTTATGCCTACTTGTTAAACCGCAAGTGCACGGTGTCTTCAATGTAGAACAAGGCAAATACGGGTCGAACCACAGAGACTTGTGTGGCTTATGTTGATTCTAAGGCTTGGCTTAACTGAATTCTAGCAAGTGTGTAACACAGATATGGTTGGTGTCGATACGACTGAGGTGTTGTTGTGTGAATCTAAACTAAAGCAGCAAGGTAAATTGTAAACAGATAGAGAGCACTAGGGTGTCGAATCTACCACCTAATCTCAGCTAAGTCAGTTCAATTTTGATAATGTTCTCGTCCCTTGTAATGGCAAGTCTGCCATTTATCCAGGGTCTCAATGGATGGTTTATTATCAACCAAGGCAATTAATTAACCCCTAGTATTAGCTGTCTTGTCACAGTACAACTAATCACAGATCAATTTCATTACTTAGATGATTAAACTTATCCTAAGATGGATATTCTAATCGCAATTAGGGTATTTTTCTCAAGCACTATTTGTCTTCTCCAGGGCACAACTAGTCTAAGGATCAATAATGGTCAATGAAGCATGAATTGCAACACATTCTACATAGAAATAACCTGACTACAATGCATACATGGCATACACTGTGAAAGTAAAATGCAAAAGTGTTCTGATTATATGTATCCTAAACAATATAGCACAATCAAGAACAATATGAAAATATGAACCACACTTATCAGTTGATTATGGGTTTCATCTAAACCCTAGCAATTAAACTTAGAACATGGTTGAATACAAATCAAACTGTAATTAAACCTAAATTGGTGCTCTGGCTAGCCCAGGCATAAAGTTTCTACACACACAACTCAATCCTATTTATACATGCAAAATTCTAAACCCTAATTCAATTCAAAAATCGAAATTGAACCATACCCAATCGCCTCTGAATCGCTGTCCTGTCTCGTCTCTGACCTCTGAATCGACCATGCATGGGGTTTGGTGAAACCCTAACCCTAATTATCTCTAACCTAGCTTCTAGGGTGATGAGAAGCTATGAAAGAGATAATTTGAGAGAGTAGCGGGAGCGGGGAGGTAGTGGTGAAGGCGACAGGAGAAAGAGATGGTGGTGATGATCTCTGCACGGGTATGGGAGGAGAAGAAGAAGTATGGGTTTTTCTCTGTGGAGTCGTGGGAGAAGAAAGAGAAGATGGGACAAGAAATGGGTTTGCTCGACTGGGTATAGGTATAGGGCGATTCGGTGTTGAGCGGGTGCAGCGAGAAGACGATGCGAAAGCTGAAGCGAGCGTTGGATCTAGCTGAGGGAGATCCAGGCGGCTCGGGAGAATCGTGGTGATTTGGTGTTGAGCGGGAGCAGCGAGAACTGATGTGAGTGAAGGAGCGACCGTAGGATGTAGCTAGGCGAGATCTCAACGGCTCGGGGTGGATGGGCTCGGATCCGGGTCATGGCTAGCTCAAGCCCATGTCTTGTAAGTTGGGTTGCAACTGATGCGTGCGCGGGCTTTGGCTTTATGCTCCATAGACGCTTGTCTCCAATTCTTCGCTCTTTTGGCTCCTCAATTTCTCCGAGCTTTATTTACTACCTAAAAACACAAAATTAATTAATACAAATATTTATTCTTGAAAACAAAGAAAACACAGAATCTGAGATAATATCTGATTTCTGAGTACAAAAGATGAATTAAATGCCAATAAATAGATGTATAAATATGCAATATTTGGCACTCATCAGGGCCCGCCGTGTATACTTGATTGAACGTGGGTCTCTCCCATATATGCTTGACCGAAAGTCGACCTTATATTAGTCTTGTGCCCGGATTTGAAACTTGAGTAACACCGAACTTGAAATTCATACCGGACTTGAAACTTGTACCGGACTTGAAACTTGTACCGGACTTGAAACCAATACCAGACTTGAAATTTGCACCGGACTTGAGACCAATACCAGACTGAAACTTGTACCGGACTTGAAATCAATACCAGACTGAAACTTGTACCGGACTTGAAACCAATACCGATCAATAATCGGGTGTTTGGTCTTAATCCCAGCCTTTTGTGCATTTCAACGTGTCTTGTCGTGCGTGACTACATGCTTCATGCGCTTTTCATACAATTTCTAACTCCTGTCTTTTATTTCATTGTGGAATGAAGAAAAGAATTCATGTTGAGATGTCTTCTGGAGATAATGCTGGTGCCAAGCCAGGAAGTGTTGACGGCTTCAAAGATATGCCGAACATCGATGATGAGTTGTTTACCTCGCCTTTTCCAAATATTAGAAGACATCCTTCTCATAAGATAGTCCCGCTTTCCGATTCGTAAAATATGGATCTTTGATCCATTTTCTTCTTCAAGACTTGTGATGAGATTTTGTCTCGGAGAAACGAATATTCGCCTTCCCTATTGACTTCAAGATTTGTCATACTCCACTAGGTTCTTATGAAGGATGGATGAGACGCATGTTGAGTAATAAGGGCAGTAAAGACAATTTTCTTTCAGGGTAAATCCTCAATGCGGTCATGGCATCTGCTGCTCTTGAAATTAAGAAAGACATATTGCGGGTTTGATTACCTTCATTTCTCGGTGGCGCATTTCTACTCATACAGCCATATCTAGGTGGGGAGAGATGACTATTACTCTGGAGAGTGTAGCTGCATTAATGAACATGCCTGTTGCTGGAAGTCTTTCTTACGAGCTCTATGATACGGAGCAACGTAACTATGATGCTATACTTCAAAAGGTGGCGAGATTCGACATGATCTGGACAAGGAGGAGAAAAAGATACGAGATGCTTTTACACTGGTGGGTGTCGGAGTGGTCTCCGAAGACCCAAAGCTAGGATCAAGAGTTGGAAAATGAGCTCAGCGTGATTGCGTTCTGTCTTTATGGCTATCCAGAGATATATTCGACGACGGTTCGGAAAGAAGACCATTAGAGGTGACCTCGTTAAGATCGCTATAAAGTCTGGCAAAAGGTAAAGTTCTTCCCCAGGTGCCTTGTTCCTTGGATCCATTGTATTCTCATCCGGACGCCTTAGCAATGGACATGCATGTTTCTAACGGGTACAAGAAGGTGGAATCGCACGTTCACTTCGCTTTTCTTGAGCATTCTTATGGGAACACTTCAAAAGCTATGCTCCTACCCCTGCAAATTTGCTCACCAACTTGTATGGTGGCTCGAGAATACTCATTTGGAATACGAGGCGTCCCAGAGCCGGCGCGAGACTTGTGGACATATTTGACAATGTGTCTTCTCGTAGATTTCCGTCCATGGGGGCCGATCCACCCTTTCATTGTTCAGCCAAAAGACTTTTGCTATTGCTTCGACGGCCACGATGTTGTGTTGCGTCTTGATGTTAAGACTATGAGATTTGGGGAAATTGTTTACCTGCAGTGCATCCCAGGATATGTCCCGTCTTTATTCAACGAAGAATTTCTTGTGATTCCGTACAATATTGACAGGGCGGCTCGTCAAATGGGGTTTGATCAGGGTGTCCCATTTATCCGTCCACCAGGGGTTCCTAAAGAATTCTTCCCAAATATTCTTAATGCTGACGTGTTTTTGGAACGAGTGAGCCTTCCCTTCTGGCCTATTGGGAGAAACCCAGTGGTAATCGATAAGTACAAGGAATTTTGGAGGAGGCAACTGTTGATTTTCCAGGAATTCTCGGAGAGTGTTATGACAGGTTTCCGTGGTGAACCATCTTCTGACGTTTTGAAAAAGCATTTCCGGTTGAAGCCACTTCCAGCCAAACGGACCAGAGCTGAGGATTGCAGTCCCCAAGCAGGAGAGAGATCCAAAAGGCAGGCATGTGGTTCGGTGATTCTCAATTCCTCCAATATGCAGGTATTTAAATCTCTTCCCGTTGGTTCCTTTATTTCTCCAGAGTGAATCTTTCTAAGAGTAATTCTTGCTTGAAATCAGGGGATTCCGAAAGAGAATGTCTTCACAAGGTTGGCGCGCATTCAGAATGAGAAGGCTGGTAATGTTGGCCTTCATGCTAAGAAGTCTGGAGAAACCGCTCCTTTTTCCGACCATGACAGAGATGATGCAAGTACTGACCTTCATGCTGAGAAGTCTGGAGAAACCGCTCCTTTTACCGACCATGACAGAGATGATGCAAGCTCGGTTGGACAAGCCGCCTCCCTGAGTGATCTTGTTGACGGGGTCGTGATGGAAATTAGTACCCAGAGCAAGGTAGATGCCGGAAGGAATATAAGAGAGGCGCGTACGCTTCTGATTGAGGCGCTCCCTTGAAGTTCGTTCTCGAACAAGTTCCGGTCAATAAGGCTATTGTGGTGACTCCTTACGAAAGGCCTCCCGCAACTGACCAGGCTCACGTGGTTGGTGGATTACCGGTGATGCGGCACGGGGCTTTGTTCGATCCTCCTTTACTTGTCCCTTATCCAGTCATGTGTTGGTTGGTGGATTCGGCGTGCCGGTTCAGTTCGAAGAGTTGTACACGGCGATATGGGAAAAGCACGGCCACATTGCTACCACCACGAAACTCAAAAGTCGTCTTGCGTTGGTCAACCGCGTCCAAGAGGCTTTATCTTCTATCCATGGATGAGCGTCACGACGGGTCGAACAGTTTACGAGGAGATGATTGAAGACTGGAAGTGCCATCGAGACGTGTTTGCGCGAGCAGCATGCTTCAATGCTCCTTGGTTCTTCAAAGGGTTCTCCAAGATTCAGGAGCTCCAGAAATTACAAGATGAAGTCCCTTCCGCAGACTGTGTTACTCGCCAGGAAGAAGAGGTCGAAAAGTTGTCTGAGGAGTTGAAGGTAAAAAGCGAGCTAGTACTTCAAAGGATGAAAGTCGCTCTCGCCCGGAAGGACGAGTTGTTCTTTGAAGGACTTTCCTTGAAGGATTCGTGCTATATACTTGCCTCTTCTTTTAGATGCTTTTCTTTTTGAGTGATAGTGAGGATTTCCTTTCGTAATTTGACTTAGGTTTTGAATTAATAGGTAATTGAATTGGCATATTGAGATAGTTTTGTGAATAACTTTTTACGAAAGAGGTTATTTTAAATGGAATTTGCATCTTGGTCATGAATGATTGCACATATCATATGAAATTGCAAATGTCTCGTAAAAGGGAGGTATGAAGGGAAATAAATGTGGTGTTTGACCACTGAGCCTCTTTCTCCATGCGTGGGATGCTAAGTCCCCAGTGAATTCTAAAACTATCTTTCTTGTAAAATTGCTGAATAAAACTTACTTGCTTTTGAAGCCTTACTTGTATCAAACCGGAGTAGCCTCTCTAAGAAATCCTCCGCACTAATTTCTCAGAGCTATCCCTCTGAACCAAGCTTCTCCGAACAATGCGCTTCAAAGCGTTGCATTCACCGGGTGGGGTGGTGAAGGAACCGGTGGAAATGACAAGTTATCTCGGGTCTATTACTCCTTGATCAGTAGGCGGACGCCATACCGGGGGTAGCTCCACCTCTCCATTTCGCACCCACGCCTCCAGTGGCTCCAGAATCTTCTTCATTGGGAAGGGGAAATGTAAGTACCTTGAGTCTAGCTTTTCCTGCGTTAGTGGGCGTTGTGATGTCTCTCCGTGTCTTTGATGTGGAACAGGAGATGAAGTTGGAAGATTTGCGAGTGCCATCATATCTGCGGATCGCTTGCCTAGGTAAAGGGATGTGGAAGGTGTCGTAATGTCACTGCTGAGTGATCGAATTGAACGTTCCCATCCTCTGTATTCAGGTATTTCCTGATTGATTTCTCCTTCCTCAAGCATTTCTTCGAAGGCCGACGCGGATTGGACAGTCTTCCGGGCTTCAACAAGAGTTTTGAGATATAAATCCTCTAGCAGGGCTCCATAGGCTGCAGGCTCCCTTTCTTTATCTGGCAGATATTGTAGCACTCTCGGACAAGTCTTTTCCTCTATGGAGTTGCTTGAGTCCGGACCATGTTGTCCATCTTTCCGATTCGTTTGCGATTACGTGCTCTTTTTGCTTCTCCACTTGTAAAGGTGTGACTCCTGACTAAGGATTCAACGTTTCTTGCACCGTCTGAGTTGATGTCTGCCGACCCGTCTTGTAATTCTGCTGCCATATCATTCAAAAGGCGAAATGTCTCGCTCTGCCTTCTAGCGATACCAGCTTGATTTGCCAAGACATCCCCCAGCATCCTAGCTACACTTCCCATGATATTTGAACCACCTGTGGTTTCCGGATACATTGCGAGATGGAAACCGAAAAAATTGAGAATTCGATTTTGTGCAACCGAGAGATCAACCTCCCACTGTGGTCGCCAATTGTTTATGGGTAAAAACCACTCCTGCAGAATTTGGTAATTTGGGGTGTGGATGAGGAATGAATTTAAACCTTAAACAAATGCACTGCGCGGTGAGTGCTTGTAGATTCGAGAGATCAATCTGTGCAAGTCCGGCCTAAACCAAGAAATGGCCGTTCCAGACTTGTTTCGGTCACAAAGTGAAGGAGATGGGATTGATCTTAGGGAGGGAAGCGAAGAAGGTGTTGAGATTGTGAAGGTGTAGACTTGCTTGTGACTTGCAACAGGAAAGTGAACAAGCTTACGATTGGTATAAAGCGGTGCTCGGGGTGTTTTTCGTTGTTTTTCTCTGTTGTTTGGAAATAGGGCGGAGAACCTATTTATACAAGTCATTGAGTCTTATTCACGTCTCTCGTGGGAAGTGGAGGGATGGAGTAGTGGAGTTGTGCGTTGGTGATACACGACCAGCCTTGCCCACTTCTCATGTTCATCTCTAACCGTCCATGACTTCCTAACACGTTCTTGTGATGGCGCGTTGCACGCTGCACGCTGTAAACCGCCAGACCAATACCCCAGTATGTATCCCCCAGTTTGTGACATGATTGATGTCTGGAATGTGTGGATCGTGGATCCACAAAAGATAGCATGTAATGCTGAATTGAATAACTGCGTTATTCAGGAAGTCGATACTTGTGAAGTATCGTGTGTATTTTGGAGATCATCCTTGCTTATTAATTTCATGGTGTGGTAAAGTGATGGGTAATGACACCTCACTAACACAATTAATTTTAGGTTAGAGGAATTTGTTCAAACAGTCGTCCTTTGGAAGTATCGGGAAGAGGAGTGATTGGAGAAATAGTAAGGACATAACCAAGTCTATACGGTGAAGTTGTAATGATCGAGAAGAAAGGGGATGAGATGATCTTTGAGACACCCATCTCACAAGCGACCAGAGGCAGCAATATATTGTTGATGAAGTTAGGTTTTGAAGAGGTGAAGAAGGCGCAGCCCAAAGAAAGAAAAAATCACTCTATAAGGTTAAGCATACCGGTGTGATTTCAACAAGAAAAACTAACTCAAAGCAATTAACCACAAGATCAAATTAGTCAAGATTAACAAAACCAAGCATGGGATACAACTTTGGATTAACCGATGAAGAAGAGGCCATACATGCGTGCAAATAGATGGCATGATGGTGTAGGCGCCTATACCCCATTACCTCATGAAAGTATGATCTTGAAGGTCACTCAATTCATCCGGTGAAATCGAGTGGTCGAGATCGATTTGCGACAAAAAACTAGTGCCGCTATATAAAGGGCCGATCACGTCTAAGGGTGTTTACGTAATTCTACTTTTCTGTGTAGACAACTCTCAATCATTCTTGATTATACAACTTTTAATGGCACGTTCCAAGACGACCAATCTTGGTTTTCGGTCTTGGCCGATTGACTGGTGTGAAGGTGGTAGGCTGGTGTTTGCGCATATACGACCAAGAATATCCCATGAAAACGTGATCCCATGAAAACGTGATCGAGACATCCAAATCGTCCGCGAAGTTGAGTGGTCGAGATCGGTTGCGGTTTGGGAGGTGTGACCACGCTAGTTTGAGCGTGCGTTTTGGATTAATCGGGCATGATATGCCTTGGCCGATCGGGTTAGGGAATAGATGGGTCTACGGTGGTCATCTTTGGTATGACCGGACTGCTTAATCTAATCTTGGACCCTCCATTCATGCTTGGAGAAGATGGACGCTCGTGATGCTCAAAACCCGAATTTTGGGTTTTAAAGCGTGCGTCATCTCTTGTTTGGGCGACGATTTTGTCATGACCAAACATGGTTGGTCTTGACCGATTGGTCAAGTGTGTAGGCGGGCCGCGGTGATCGTGTTGACATGCTCGGGGCCCTTTGAATCTACATCCACACCCTCCATCTATACTGCGAAGATGGATGGTTGAGACTGTTTTTGCGACACATGTAATATGCCGCAAACCCTAATTTAGGGTTTTCCGTCCATAATGCTTGGTATGAACGTTTTTTTGGCAAGTTAGGCCAATGGCCGACCGTGCGGGTTCCGCATTGGTTCGGCAGTGGATATTCCATACCGCAGGGGTGATGGAATTGATCCGGGGTCATCCAATCATGCTTATGGAGTTGGATGATCTGCGATCATATCCGGACTCGATACGGTCAATCCGGATGCTCAATCGGCTAGTATAACACACCGAGAGGGGCTCAATCGGGCTAGTATAACACACCGAGAGTCGGCTGTGCACGGGTATTTCGTACATGGTTTCATTATAGTTCTTGGAGGTTCGTGTTACTCAGAAGAGTAACACTCAGTCATCATGCCACACCGATAATGAGTCTTTGGAAATACAAGGCTGATTAGAAATTCACAGGATGGGATTGTTGCCACATGCTCCAACTCGGAGGAATTTCATGTATTCACAGAATGGGATTGTTGCCACATGCTCCATTCTTGGTGAATTAAGTGAGGGAGTATCCAACACTTATTAATGGCTTTATCTTTTACAAGATGTCAGCGCATAATTTTCTGGTTTTTAAAATTTTAACCTTAAATGAAAATCCACCATCAACAACCACGCACATTCCAGCATATTAAATTCATATTATTAACAGGAAATGAAGCAAGGACAACTTGAGAGGAAGAGGAAACAATAGGGGTAAGAGAAGAGGGAACCTGATTAGCAGAGTCCTGATTTCCATTATATTGAGAATTGGTACTTCCACCAGCAGAATTAGTTCCTTGGGCAGCAGCCAGGTTCAGATCACCAGCCTCATGAGAGGAATTGTTGCAGACACCATTATCAGTTGAAGTAGCATCAGTAGGTATAATGAATTTCCCAAAATTTGTAAAGACCCTCAAGCTCGTCAACGCTATTAGACTAGTCAAGAGACGTCTTAGCCGATAATAACTCGACTAGTTTAACACGACGTTAATTAATAGAAATTAACATTTTAGATACGAAACTAGTACCGTTGGATAAATCTCGAAAAGTTACGCGGAATGGACTACTCGAACGTGTTAATCAGATATCAGATGAAGAAGATATTATCAGTTTTGTATGAAGGACAAATAAGTCATTTTGCTTTGAACCGCCTGGCTGCTCTTATCGTTTGTACGGGTTCCTTTAGAGTTTTGAGATCGAAGAAAAACCATTCTTTTCTATTCTTCTTCACTCTTCTTTCTTCTTCTCTTTCATTCTCTTCATGTTCTTTTTCTTCTGCGAGTTTAGAGGATCAAATGGAAGTTATGTGATCAGCAGAAGGTGGAGAAGATCATGCAGTAGTCGGAGGTGATGGTGTATGTGGTGGATCAGACTCGAAGGAGGAAGAGATTTAGAAGCTAGGGTTTCTACGAAAAGCTCATAGAAGAATTAAGAGATGGAATTAGTGTTCTAAGAGGAGAATTGAATGATGGGTTTGCATTAATTGAAGACTTGGATTGAGATTTTGATCTCAGGTGAAGTAGAAGCTCATGCAACCGTAATTGGAATTAGGGTTTCATATTGATTCTGAATTCAATTCGAAATAAAAGGTTTACTGGGTTGTTAAGAGATGAAGAACGAAAGGGTTGTGTTTAATTAACATTGGGGAGATGTTTTGGTAGTGAATCGATGAATTAAGGTTTGTTTCTGTTTTAATGGAGGTCTGGGAATTGAATTAGAATTTGATTGATGGTGATGATGATGACTTAGGGTTTTTATTTGAGATTGAGAATAAAAGACTAATATCAGAAAATAATTGATGATGGTGGTGTTGCTTCAAAGGCTGCTTCAAACTCATGGGAGACGAGAATTAGGGTTTCAACATCAGTGAGTGGTGGAACATCAATTCAGGGAAGACTATTGTTGGGTAAGTCTCTTTGTTGCTTAATTTCACTGTTTGAAGTTGAATTGTTTAGTTTGTATGTGATTGAATAGATTCAGTTGGTTGAATGGTTTATACAAATAAGGATGAAAGCTAAAGTTTTGATTATGAAGAAGTAATGAAACTGGGAATGAATGTGTTGTTTGAATTTAAGTTTATGTGTTTCAAAATTGGAGTTGTTATGTTCTGGAATTACAGATTGAGAAGATGAACTGAAGAGTAGTGATGGAAGAAGAGTTAGTATTGTTACAAGCTAGTGTTGGTGATATTCTTGTGAATCAGAGCATAATGGGCACTGGTGGTGTTAGTGGTTGAATTAGATTGAGATGGAGATGTGTAGTTGTAAATAATATGTTGTTTTGAATGGGAATGGTGATGTTTTGTTGGTGACTGTTAAAGTAAATTGTCGTTGATATTGAGTAGGAGGTTGTAATGTTGGTAGTGGTTGTGTAAATTACAGGATATGGAAGAAGTTACAGATATGATAAAGATGATGACTTATGGTATTGAAAGAAGATGTGGTTGGACTGGGTTGCAGAGGTAGTGTTGGGTTGGTGGTGTTATTTTGAAGTGGATTTGCTAGTAGTTGTGAGGTTGTAGTTGATAGTTCAGTAAAAGCTCGCAACTACTGTTTAAGGTAAGCTGAAGTTACAATATTGTAAATAAGTTATGATGTTTTCATGAAGTAAAGGTGTTGATTAATGGCAGTGAGAGCTCAATTTGAGTTGCAATTGAAGCAACATAGGAATTAGTTATAACTCTTATATTTTGTATGTGCTAATAGGATGTGCAAGCTGAAGTAGATTGTAATGATGTCATGGCAGTGATCTTAGTGAAAGGTTACAAATGCAGATCAAGGTAATCTTAAATTACATATGTATTGGAATTCTGTTTAAGTGAAGTATTTGTGTAATGTTGTAATGAATAAAATCAGGTTAATTGTGTTCTTGTAACTGCAATAGGATTAGGCTAATTAGTCATCCCAGTCAGTCTAGCTGACTCAATCTGCTTAACTTACTTAATATATCTGACTGAGTTAACTCAGTGACTAGACCTGACCAGACTTGACTCAGTGGACCTCAACCGAGTTAACCCTTTGACCTGACCTTGACCTTTGACTGATGTTGATTGTTAGTGACCGTTAATTGACTCCCTCTGACTAGATGTTGACCTTCAGTGACCGTTAGTTAACTCAGATGGACTAGGCCTTTAGCTAGTGGGCTTTTTTTAGTGAATCTTGGGCTTAAAACCATTAGATAGACTTGTATGATTCTTGTGTGAGCCATTTTGGCTAGATTCTTAGAGTTCTTGTGTGATTAACAGTTAGTCTTTATTAACAACGATCGATTCAAAGGACGAGGTAGGTGTGGCTTGTCATCAAAAGAGGTGGGAATTTACATTTAACTCTCTTGTGATTATTGTTGTTTTCTTTTACGAAAGTTTACATTTATCAAACTCATCCATTATATGATTGTGTATTCCATGCATTGATTAATTTTGGAATTCCGAAAGTATTGTTGTTTCTTTTAATCTTTCCATGGTTTGGAAAGGATCTGTAATTCTTTGTTTGTCTTTATGAATGTTTGGGAAATAAGAATTTCCATTTGAATGCTTGGAAAATAAGATTTTCCATCTGTGGTATATAGGATACTGCTCCTTCTTTTATACCTACTTACCTTCAGCTTTTATGCAATGGCTAGGGAGATACACCGCAATATTATTATTGAGTGTGGTTAGCACAAATATTATACATTGTTTGACGAAGGAGTTAGTTCCATATACATGATTGTTTAAATCTGTGAATTGATTGCCTTTTAATGTTTAGGAAAAACATGTATTGTTTTCTAGATCATTTCAGTGATTACTTGAAAGTTAAATGTTATTCCTACTGGGCACCCCTTTTAGGGATGATGTGCTCACCCATTCTCACTTTCAGTTTCAGAGACAAATCAGAGTTGTGCATCGGAAGCTTCGAGGAGTTGAGTTTGTTAGTTGGTTAACTTCTGCTATGTTTATTATGTTGTATATTTTATTTGTAAACTAAATGACCATTGTTATGTATCACTTGAGATGAGTTTTTGTATATATACATGTTTCATAGTGGGGCTAGTTCTTGGGTTAAGTTTTGTAGAAGATTTCTTAATTGAATGCTTAAGTATATGATTTAGATCTTTAGTGCCTCTTTGTTTAGTTAATCTCTTGGATTAGTCAGTTGCTAGCGTTGGGGGCGATACAAAATCATCAGGAGAAGGATGGGTATTGAGGGTATAATAAGGTAGGTTGAAAGTTGAAATGTCTCCCAATTTGGTGATAGGAGGGAAAGGGTAAAATAATCTGGCTCAGAGCTATCAAATTTGGGGATGGTGGTAATTGAATCAACCATGAGAGAAGAGGTTGATCTAGTCATCTTCCGGAGATCAGCACGAGGATTGATTTTTCTTTTCAGGGTAGAAAGAACATCATGTTTAGCTGCTAAAGATATAGCTTGATCTTTTGATATAACAGTTTTCCGTGTAAGAGTAGCTGCAATTTTGAATCTCCTAGCCGAGTTATTGGTACATATTGGACCAGAGTTGCTCGACTTAGGAATAGGATTTAAAACAGAAGAACCTGTAGCTTGACTGACGACTTTCTTTAGAATAACTGGTAGACCATTGACCAACGAAATGAGCTGTTGAATTTGGTTTGTTCCTCCTTCATGAATCTTGAGAGTAGTGGATCTGCTACCAAAAGGTCCCATGTTGATCATGCTTTTGAGAGTTTCCTGGTTGGTAGCATTAGAGCTATGGACAATAACAACAACTTTTCCTTTATCTGCATAACCATTTGGTTCTAACATTTGACTTTGCGTATCTGGAGCTACCTCAACTTGAGTCATTAAGGAATAAACATTTGGGTTATTTTGTGCAGATATAGGGAGATCCTTTGCTTGATTTGTTGCATTAAGGAATCAACTTGAGTCATGAATCTTGAGAGTAGTGGATCCTTTCCTTTACCTGGTCGGCGCAGGCCGGAATATGGTCGGACGGTGATCGGACGGTCGGACGCGGCAACAGTTCTGGCGAAATTTCTCTCTTGTTTTCTCCTGAGCTCTGACGTGAAAGTGATGAAGGGAGGAAGAAGGTGGTCGGTCGTGGAAAGAAATAAAAAAAAAAAGATTAATTCCCTTTTATATCAAATTTTATTTCCAAAACCTAATCTCACAAGGATTTCCTTATTGGGCCCGGCCCGTGAATCCTAAAAAGACCAAGGTCCCGTTATCAAAATCAGCGGTTCAACACCAATTTATGCCCATTAGACGATGCTCTATCATATTCCGGCCACTTGGATCTCCGTTCAAGCCGTGGTTTGCTCGTACTATTAAAAAATCTAGTAACGTCTTATCTTACGACTAAGTTCAATTGCTTATATTGTTTGTAACCGGAAAATCACCATTCAGTGTTGACTAAGGAACATGACTGTCTCTCACTAAGCAGGGGACTTAATGTAGATAGTGGATTTTCGACAAGGGGTAAAATCGTAAAACTATAATTATATATGCTCCTGATCCAGCAATCAGATGAGTATCGAGGCTCATGTCTTTTATCGAAAGCGTGAAAGATCGTGCCACGAGAACCTCTGACTGAGAAAACTATCTCTCAGAGTATATGTAGATGTGTAGTCTCTCAGCTGAGGCAACGGCATATCTCATGAATACTGAGAAATTTTAGTGATCACTCTTTTATATAATTGCAAGATTAGACGGCTCCTAGACAGCTTGCATGCTAGTATAGAGAAATAACGTCTTCAGGATGTAACAATGTTTTCCCTGACTATATAAAAGAAATATGACGCTTCAACAAGCTCATATCACTCGATTCCTGAATAATTAATGCTCCTAGACTACTAATATAGAACCATCAATTAATTATTCTTAACTCATTAGATTCATTAACTGAATCCCTGGAAAATATTCAATGTTTTTCATAATATTTTGTTACTTCAATTTATGGTTCTTCCCAGTAGAATTCCATGGGTTAGTAATAAATATTCAACACACGAGCATCTGAGCACTATCGAATAAGCCCCGACCAAAACGGTGCAAGTGTACTCAGCAATAATACACCAACGAGCACCTGAATGCACGAACGAGCATTCCAAAACATGAAAGAACGATGAACCTATGCAAAATAGGAAGAAAATAATAAATAATAAAATATTAGTCAAGGCGCTAGGGGACATGGCTCACCAGACGGCCAGTCACGCCGTGACCAGTCCCACGTCCAAATTCTATATTTTATCATATTTTTATTATTTTTCTTGATCTCATGAAAATCTCTTCATTTGAACAAATATCCTTCGTTTTAAGGAAACTCCTCAGTTTCATGGTGTTTCCTTCGCATCAAGGAAATAATATAAAATTGGGAAAGGTGTTGTGGGACCGTGTCTATTATCCGGCCGGCTATGCCCTAGTTGTGGCCGGTCCCACACCTCATGATTCCTCGTTATTTTATTATTATTATTTCCCTAATCTCATGAAAACTCCTTGATTTCATGATATTTCCTTTAAATCATGAAAAATAATATAAAATTAGGGAAACTCGTGGGACCGGCCCTAGCCGGCCCCACGCGCCTTATTTTATTGTTTTATTTTTTTTATGTTTCCTTGATCCCATGGAATTCCTTGATTTCATGATATTTCCTTCAAATTATGAAAATTCCTTCAAATCATGGAAATAATACATAAAATTAAGGAAAACTCACGGGACCGGGCCCTAGTCGGCCGACCATGCCCAAGCCGGTCCCACACGCCATTATTTTATTAATTTTATTTGTTTCCTTCATCTCATGGAAATCCTTCACTTCAAGGAAACTCCTTGATTTCAACAAAACTCCTTAGTTTCAACAAACTCCTTGATTTTAAGATATTTCCATAAAATCATGAAAAAATATAACAAAATTAAGGAAATGCTATGGGACCGGGCTCATTGGCCGGCCGGCCATGCCTTGGACATAGCCGGTCCCACACTTTATGATTCCTTCATTTTATTATTATTTTCCTTCATCTCATGAAGTTTCCTCAGTTTCAGCAAAAATCCCTGATTTCTTCATATTTTCCCACATGATTGCTCAAACGCACATCAGAAAATATCAAAATTTTCAGAACTGAGACGCGAACACTGAGCATATTACCTTGACCGACCAGGGTTGGATCTTTAGCTTGCAAGAGGCCGGTCCCTCATATTTTCATCATTTGACCTAATTTGTTTATATTAGGTTCAAACTCTTCCGAACAATTTTGGAATTTCATGAAACGATCATCATTCGATCCCGTGACCACCCAGGGCCGGTTTCACAACCCCTTGGTCGGTCCTTCATCTCTTCATAATTAATTAGGTTTTATCACCTAAGGCTCAGACGAACATTATTTTAATAAATGATTAAACCAACATTTAATCATTCTTTCATCAACAAATCAACAAGTCTTCAAGAGACCTTGGTATTTGCTCACTTGAGCATCTGGGCGCTACATGGTTGACCCATGATACCATGTAGCCGGTCCCTCCTTCACTTCGTGGTTAATTTTCAAAAAACCATCAATTGATCATCAATTAATCGAAATTGGGTTTTGAGTCCAAGGTTCATAATTCCAGATTCAAACGCTAATAATTTTACGATGATCTCATGGTCAACACTTTATTAACTATACTTGGTTCAGTTTCTAGTATTTAAATTAATATTTATTTGGTCATGCTACCAATAATTCATCAAACGAGCAACATTTGCTTAGATGAGCAATATTTGCTCAAACCAAGGAACATTGGTTCAACCATAAATATTCAACAGTTCATCGAATGAGCAATATTTGCTCACGTTAACTATGTTTATTCATACATTATACCCTGTCTCAATGAGACATGTTCAAATTCATGAGTCTCGAGAACATTTTCAAATTCATGTTCGACTCAACAATACAAGGACTCATTGTCCCATGAAGTCATGAAGTCAGCAACTGACTAAATAATCACGAGACATCAATCGTGTCAATGGGGGATATTAACTAGGGTTTTTGTCTGGCGGTCTACGACACGTGTGTTCATACACACGATGAGAATGTGAGTTAACAAAGTAGTGGATGGAAAATCGACCAAGTCTCCGCACGTTGAGCAAATGGTTTTAAAACGATTTCCACTTCTCCACTCTTTAATTCCATCAACTGTCACACTTCATGGGATCATGGTGTTTACAATTCTAGCAATATAAATAAGTTTCTGAATCATGATTGAAAACAAGACAATCTCACGTCAAACAAATAACACGAGATTAACAACTCAACATCTGAGCAATTACTCTCAACAGAGCAAATTCAATCATTCAAAACTTATCTTACTTTCAGAATACACAACACACCTACAATCTTCGATCACCATTGATCTCACAAATTTCTCAGCTTTTCTCCTACAGATCGACCCATCCTCTCTTGTGACCGAATTTACTCTGGAACGGCCATTGTCTTGGTTTAGGCTGGAGTATTACAGATTGATCTCTCGAATTCAAAGCACTCCCTTCTTGCATTTCATCTGTGTGAGGTTTAACAGTTCGCTCGGTTCAAGGAGTTTCCTCCGCACGGTCGTCTCCTCAATTCCGTAAAAACCAGGAACTCGTTTTGCCCATCTACAAATTGGCGACCATAATGGGAGATCATTCTATCGGTTGCAATCTCAATTCTCACAAAGATGGTCGGTCTTAGATCCAGTTCAGTTACTCAAAACTCCAGCCAGGGTCTTTCAAATGGTGACGCTTCTCTGGCTCATCCGAATGATTGTGGTAATATTTGTCATCCTTACTTTACTACTCCTTTCTCATCTATCAATGCATTTGATGGAGAAATTCCGTCATTAGCCGAACTGGCACGAAGGCAAGAAGTCTTGGAAAGAAACATAAATCGATTGAAAGTTGCGATCAATAATTTGTTCAACTGCATGGTGGACTTGACAAGAATCTTAGGAGCTCAGGTTGTAGAACGCTCGTCTCTTGACACCGCTGACGCTAACCCTCAAGCCAACAGCTTCACCACTTATGAAAAGCCAGTGGATTAGGAAGTTACACATCTAATCGAGAGTTTATGTGAGCTTCTACACTTCTCCAAAGATCAACGTACGAACACATTTGCTGCACTTAACCAAATATCATCCGACGTGCAACTAATTCCACCATCTCCATTCGTTGAAGTATCCATGGTGTCCGAACACTCGATCGACAACATCACATTCAGAGAAGAGGACCGCATGGCAGATGAAAGGACATAACCGAGCCCTGTACGTAATCGGTTTTATCAAAGACTCTGAATTCAAGAGAGCTCTCGTTGATACAGGTGCCTCTACAAATATTATCACTATGAAGACTCTCAAAGCGGCCAAGTTCCCATAGAATAAGATTGTCCGCCATCCCATCTTGATGACAGGTTTTGAAGGAAGCCAGATCCATACATATGAATATGCATACATAGACTTGAAGGTGGGGCCTATTCAATCAAAGGCCAAGTTTCACGTGATCGAACAAGAGCCTGACTATCACATGATACTCGGACGACCATGGCTCCATGAAAATAAAGTGGTTCCTTCAACATACCATCAATGCATGAAGGCTCTGCTCAATAACAAAATCGTCTGTATTGCGGCTTCATCATCTTCTTATGCCCCAGTCTATGACGTTGAATTCCTTGAGTCTCAAAAGGACATCCCTGAACCTCCAAACAATATTTACCATACTCCACTCCCAAGCTGGAAGTCCATTGAAGAAGTCGCGGACAAACCATCATCCCCAGGCATTAAGTCGATTAAGTCATCTGCTACACCAATTAAGCGCCGCATGGATCAGGTCTCAACTCCGGGATCTAATTTCATAACCAGTCATGATGCGGAGGGGAGAATCATTTACCGCCGACGCAAAGATTAGCAATTAACAGGGGAGAACGATGAAAAGTCTCCCCGCCCCGAAGAATCATGTCAGAGCGAACCTTCACTCGAAGAAGAGGTTCAAGATGCTCCACGACAATTGCAAGACGGCACCGACTCCACTACTGATAATCTCGAAACAATCAACATTGGGATAGAAGATGATCCAAGGCCAATCCTAATTAGCTCAACGTTGTCGCCAGAAGAACGGACGGAACTGATAAAACTATTGAAAGAGTATCAAGATGTCTTCGCCTGGACGTACGAAGAAATGCCTGGCCTAGACGACAAATTGGTTACTCATCATCTGCACATCACTCCCGGATCCAAAGCTGTCAAACAACCGCCTAGACAATTCAGACACGAAATCGAGGAGCAAATCAAAGTCGAGATCCAGAAACTACTAGCAGCAGGATTCATCAAGCCTATTCAACATCCAACGTGGCTAGCAAATGTTGTTCCTATCAAGAAGAAGAATGGTCAAATCAGATGCTGCGTCGATTTCAGGAATCTGAATAAATGTTGTCCGAATGATGATTTTCCCTTACCCAACATTGATATGCTCGTCGATGCAACCAGTGGTCACGGTATATTCTCTTTCATGGATGGTTATAGTGGATACAACCAGATCAAGATGTACGAGCATGATTCCAACAAGACTGCATTCTGTACTCCCACTGGGAATTTCCACTATACTGTGATGCCCTTTGGATTAAAGAATGCAGATGCCACTTATCAACGAGCTATGACTGCCATATTCCACGACATGATGCACAAGCAAGTGAAAGACTATGTTCATGATGTGGTGGTGAAGTCGAAGACTCGAGCATACCACCTTGAAGTTCTAAGACAAGTTTTTGAAAGATGCAGAGAATACAAATTATAGATGAATCCTCTGAAGTGTGCTTTTGATGTTTCCTCTGGAAAGTTTCTAAGATTCCTGGTCACGGCATAAGGAATCAAAGTCGATCCATACAAGACGAAAGCTATTACTACCATGCCTCCTCCACGCACTGTGAAGGAACTGCAGAGTTTTATGGGCAACGTAAATTATATTAGACGCTTCATTCCTGGATTAGCTCAACTCATTTCTTCGTTTACCCCTCTACTGAAGAAAGGAACAAGTTTTACATGGACAACCGTTCAACAAGAAGCATTCCAGAAAATACAGCATATATTATTATCACCTGCTGTCATGAAATCTCCGGTGCAAGGACGACCACTGATACTTTACACAGCTTCCAGTGGTGCCGCTATTGGAGCACTCCTTGCTCAAGAAGACGACGAATGCATCGAACGACCGATCTACTACTTCAGCCGTACAATAAGAGACGCCCAACTCTGATACCCAAAGGCTGAAAGAGCATGTCTAGCATTAGTGCATGAAATTCAGAAATTCAGGCATTATTTCCTATCCAACAGGGTCGTACTCGTTTCCAAAGCAGATCCTATAAAGTTTTTACTATCAAAGCCAGCCTTGATAGGGAGACCAGCAAAGTGGCTACTTCAGATGTCAGAATTTGACATAGCTTGTACACCGCCTACAAAAATCAAAGGTCAAGCAGTTGTAGACTTGCTCGCTGCTTTTCCAGGGGAAGATGCAACAATATTACATGAAGATGTACCCGGTGAGTTTCCAGATATCTTACTTATCAAGGAAGAAACATGGATTATATACTTTGATGGATCCGCCACCCCTAGAAACGACAGCGGGGGAGCGGGTGTAGTGCTAGTATCTCCATCTGGCGAAATTTTCTCACATTCGTTCAAGGTGGATTTTCACCGCACCAACAATTCAGCAGAATATGAAGCTTTCTTACTAGGATTGTCCCTAGCCAAGCAAGCAGGAGCAACGTACCTTGAGATAAGAGGAGATTCAAAGCTACTGGTCAATCAAATTAATGGAACATACTCTCTCAAAGAAATCACGCTTGCTCCATTCAGAACTGAAGCTCAGTGGCTATTAACTCATTTCGTTGATACAACCACTATCCATACTGGAAAAACTAACAATAGGCATGCCGACTGCCTAGCAACTCTCGCTTCTAAGCTGTAATTCGAAGGGGCAGAGAAAACAATCACGATACAGAGGCGTATTGTGTCATCTACGTGGCTTGCTCAAGTCGAAGACATTCAAGCAGACGATTGGCGAGCACCCATTATTCATGAATTGAGTAGTTCTTTTTCAGAAGGGAAATTCAGCCTAAAGGAATTGAAAATTTATTTCTTACTTCATGGAGCGTTGTACTATCGAAATCCTGATAGGTCCTTATCACGATGCCTTGGAAACGACGAAGCGGACGAACAACTAAAACGCATACATGAAGAGGTTTGCGGACAGACGTTGGTGGTGACACTTTAAAGAAAACTTCAAAGGATGGGATATTATTGGCCTTCCATGGAGGCTCAATCGAGAATCTTGCAAAAATATTGTCCCAATTGCCAGACGCCTCCTCACCACTTAGAAGCCTTGACAGTTCATCACACTGGGGATTGGAGAGAACCTTACATCAAGTACCTCCTGGATAATGAATTGCCGTTGGAAAATAAAGAAACAGTCAAACTCATTCAGAGAGCTAAAAGATTTGTCTTTCTTGACGGAATCTTATACCGTAAAAGCTTCGGTGGGAACTTACTGAGATGCTTATCTGAGCATGAAATCCCAACAATCTTAAAGGAGATGCACGATGGAGAACATCAAGGAAAAAGGAAATTATTTCTCCAAATTCATGAGAAATACTACTGGCCGACCATGGAAGACGATGTAGCTGCGCACGTTCAGAGGTGTCACCAATGCCAAATTCATGGTAATCTCATCCACACTCCTTGTCTTCCTCTGAATTCTGTGAATAGTCCATGGCCTTTCTATAGCTGGGGACTGGATATCATCGGGAAAATCAATCCAGCATCTTCGAAGTAGCATGAATACATCATCACTGCAACTGAGTATTTCACCAAATGGGTTGAAGCTATCCCTCTTCGAAGCACCACTGGAGTCACGATTGCAGCCTTCATCAAAGAATACATAATATATAGATTCGGTGTTCCTAAACACATTGTCACTAATAATGGAACTCCTTTTTCCAACAAGCACGTGACTGAATTGCTCGAGGAATACGGCATCAAACCAGTTTTCTCCACGCCATACTATCCCTAAGGAAACGGACAAGCAGTGAGCACCAACAAAACTTTGATCTGAATTCTTAGTCGAACAATTCATGATAATCCACGAATGTGGCATGAACAATTGCCTATGGCTTTATGGGCTTATCGAACCGCACCAAGAAGCTCGATCGGGACTTCACCATACTCTCTCGTTTATGGAGCCAACGCTATACTCCCAACAGAAATCAAAATTCCTTCAGCAAGGATTGCAATAGCCAGTGGAGTATAATGGGACGAAGCCGAAGTATCCAACTCAAGAATTGCTGAACTGGACATGCTTGAGTCAAGGAGAGCTAAGGTAGAAAAATACGTAGAATCATACAATCAAAGGATCACCAGAGCTTACAACAAAATGGTAAGACCTCGAACATTCCAAGTAGGAGATTTGGTATTAAAGACTGCAAAACACATTCAACAAGATTTTTCTGCTCCTAAGTTCTCTCCGAAATGGGAAGGACCATATGTAGTCATCAAAGCAGTATCTGGTGGATATTACAAGATCTTAGCTATCAATGGGGTAGTGGAAGGAAATATCATCAACGTCAAATGGCTCAAAGCATATTACGCCTGATCCGTAGAAAACCATCACATTTTCATCATTTCAAGCATTTCTCAAAATATAATTTATATTCCTCCAAAGAGTATGCAAAATACTCCCTTGTTCATTAAACATGTCATAAATGAACAAAAAATTTCTTTCATACCACGATCAATTATTCCACCTAAAGAAAAAACCTAAACCTATTCAAAAAACAATAATCGTAAATGCTCACTCAGAGTAAACCATCCAGCAAAGAGTAATTTTTAT
Organism: Papaver armeniacum; assembly: GCA_023531295.1. Classification (NCBI taxonomy): domain Eukaryota; kingdom Viridiplantae; phylum Streptophyta; class Magnoliopsida; order Ranunculales; family Papaveraceae; genus Papaver; species Papaver armeniacum. Next base: position 245,736 of record JAJJWW010016731.1, read on the forward strand.
AGACAGCCATGTCAAGCTTGTTTTGGAAGTTTTTGGTCTTCACCTTCAAGTCTTGAACAACTTTCTCAACTCTTGCCGACTCCAAGGCAAGTGCCTTCTCCTCTACCAAAAAGGCAGTTGTGGTGGTAATTTCTTTAGCAGCGGCCGCTGCTCTGTCAACTTTGATCATCTCGAGCCGATGGCGAAGCCAACTTACATTGAACCGCAAGGTTTCACAATTCGATATCATGTCATCCCATCTGTGAAGTTCATGATTCTTAACGTCTCGTCTCATGATTCGTCTCCATCATCTCTTCAATGATCGGTAAAACCCCAAGGTCTTCACAAATACCCTTATGTAGTTAGGGGAGGGTGAACTAGTACTTTTTTGGATAATGAAAATGAACAAGAAGCCTCTCCACACCTCGGTAGTGGCAATGTGTCCGTATCGTTTCCAGATTTTGGTATACAAATACGCGTGACACCTGGGAATGACGAAGCCGCCAACTACCTCGTTATCCGAGAAATTGTTGATATTCTAACTCCAGTCTCCACGGAGTTAGTAGAGTTTTCTTCGATGCCGTCATCATCAGTCGTAGACCTCCCATTCATTCTCTTTCTAGCGTCAACAACAACATGCACATCAACCTGTGGTGAAGAAGTTTTCAATTTCAGATGAAGATTGGATAAACTGTTGAGTAAAATTTCAATCAAGAAATCATATAATTACTCACAGATGTGCCGGCTTCAATATGAGTTGACCTATATCGGGCAGGGGCTCTAACAGTCCGCTTGGGTCTTGAATTATGAGAAGAAGATGGATTTTTCTGATTATCCTGCAACAAATCATTTTTATGTGATCAATAACTCTGATCAAATGGAGATGGAGAAAAATATATAACTTACTGAGGTGGACGCTTCTACTTCATGCTTCGACTGAGGTCTGTTTCGAGAAGAAATACTACTGCTGGACATAGTGATGAAAAGGTATGATAATCAAGATTTCCTCGACGAAACTGACTCATGAATGGAAGAAATATTTGCATAAATGCTAAACCCTAAGTCTTGAAGATATATACTGGATGCGGTGGACACTTATCTTCTGCGAATAGTCAATTCAGTTACGGATTCTACTGAAACCCTAAGTTTCAAACAAGGTCAATACTGGAGATGCGGAGGAAAAATAACGTATTGGGGACTGATAAAAGCTAGACACAATCATAAAACCACACGGACTTGTGTATGACGCATGTTTTCTCAGCTCATGCAACATATCTTAGTATTTTCGGCAAATGGAAATCACCAAGGCAAGCCGAAAGGGATCATGATAAATTTTGGAGCATGAACATTGGTCAATTTCATTCAATTCGGGAAGAATTAGCATTAATAAAAGGGTTTCTCATTCAAAAGAAAATCCTAATTCTGAAGAGAAGTTGTTCAGATCATCAAAGAGATATTTACTACGAAGATTAAAAAAAAAGCATTCAAATGTTTAAACAAGATCAGGAGCAAGACTACTCGTCGGATTCATCAAATTTGTCAGAGTTATCAGATTCGTCATCGTCGTCTTTTGCAGAGTCCTCTTCAAATTCTTCATCAGAATTACTATCAGAGACATTGACGAAGTCTGGATGAATCTCATGATCGCTGGAATCCCAGTACTCCTCCTTTTCACGCTCAGCTTCAAGGTCAGCTTTGAAAAGTTTCTCAATCTCCATGGTACGCCGATCCAGCTTAATCTTGAGATATCGTGGCACCCACACAGGTTCATCTTCCGAAGCATCAGAATCAGAGGGTACACCGTTAGCTCGAGTTCGAAGTTTCTCCTCAGCTGCTAGTACTCTGCGCCGAATTCGGTCCCTTCTTCGCCGATGATCATCCATCCTGTCATCCTCGGATTTTCTCTTCATGAGCTCAGCATAAGTAACTCTACGGTCATTGAGAGGCGCGCCAGGCTTTGTTCTCTCAGTACGATTCATCTTAGCTCGTGATTTGGCTGCGGAAACTTTGGAATTCTCTTTAGAAGAGCTGGAAGAATAGCTATAATCATAATCGGTGCTGCTAGAAGTCACCATTTTCTAAAACCAGGAGCACAGAATTATAGATATGCTGATAATAAATCCACTGCAAAAATGGTAATCCTAACTCTTACCTCTTTACAATTCCACTGACACAGTGATTGTGATATTAGATTCAGCACTTCAAAACTATTCGTTTCTTCAAAACCTACACAGTACGAGCAAAACTCAAATTTTCATAAAATCCCGAACATTTCTACCGTGTGAACATTCACCATGGGATTATGAAAACTAAAACATTATTTCATCATAAATAATTGTTTGCTTCTAATGATTACACAAAACTCTAGTTTTGATTTTTAAGAAAATAATATGTATTCATATATATAAATAAAACGTGATTTACTCACGTAAGTAAAAAAAAAAAAAAAAAAAAAAAAACATTTTTTGACGTGAGCAAGGCTCACGTAAATAAAATTTGTGGATATTCCACGGTCTCATTAAAAAAATCCATGAACAGGTCATGGTTTTATAAAAAAATAAATAATAATAATCTTTTTCCTTTGCACTATCGTCTTTCTTTAAAACGAATGTTTGTTTCGGTTTTGTGAAAAGTTCACATCTTTTAAGATAAGGTTTTGATTTCTATGAAAGCTCATAAACAAAATTTTATCACTGGACACATGTCTATACATAAAAATCTCTCTCCTAAGTCAGGGATTATTGCTAGTTTCTTAAACTAACGATCGAACGAACATACGTTTTCTAAAAACAAGGGTTTTCTACAAAACTCACACTCATATATGCACATGCATATAACTTCAACATGATCAAAGCATGAACAACTCATGAAACTATAAACTTCTGAAGAAAAAAAATTACATGGTCGGCGCAGGCCGGAATATGGTTGGACGGTCGGACGCGGCAACAGTTCCGGCGAAATTTCTCTCTTGTTTTATCCTGAGCACTGACGTGAAGGTGATGAAGGGAGGAAGAAGGTGGTCGGTCGTGGAAAGAAATAAAAAAAAAAAAAGGATTAATTCCCTTTTATATCAAATTTTATTTCCAAAACCTAATCTCACAAGGATTTCCTTATTGGGCCCGTCCCATGAATCCTAAAACGACCAAGGTCCCGTTATCAAAATCACCGGTTCAACACCAATTTATTCCCATTAGACGATGCTCTATCATGCCATTGGTATCTCCGTTCAAGCCGTGGTTTGCTCGTACTATCAAAAAATCCGGTAACGTCTTATCTTACGACTAAGTTCAATTGCTTATATTGTTTGTAACCGGAACATCACCATTCAGTGCTGACTGAGGAACATGACTGTCCCTTACTAAGAAGGGGTCTTAATGTAGATGGTGGATTTTCAACAAGGGGTAAAATCGTAAAACCATAATTATATATGCTCCTGATCCAGCAATCAGATGAGTATCGAGGCTCATGTCTTTTATCGAAAGCGTGAAAGCTCGTGCCACGAGAACCTCTGACTGAGAAAACTATCTCTCAGAGTATATGTAGATGTGTAGTCTCTCGGTGAGGCAACGACATATCTCATGAATCTCGAGCAATTTCAGTGATCACTTTTATATAGAATTGCAAGATTAGACGGCTCCTAGACAGTTTGCCTACTAGTATAGAGCAATAACGTCTTCAGGATGTAACAATGTTTTCCCTGACTATATAAAAGAAATATGACGCTTTAACAAGATCATATCACTCGATTCCTAAATAATTAATGCTCCTAGACTACTAATATAGAGCAATCAATTAATTATTCTTAAATCATTAGATTCATTAATGAATCCCTGGAAAATATTCAATGTTTTTCATAATATTTCGTTACTTAAATTTATGGTTTTTCCCAGCAGAATTCCATGGGTTAGTAATAAATATTCAACACACGGACATCTGAGCACTATCGAATAAGCCCCGACCAAAATGGTGCAAGTGTACTCAGCAAGAATACACCAACGAGCACCTGAATGCACGAACGAGCATTCCAAAACATGAAAGAACGATGAACCTATGCAAAATAGGAACAAAATAATAAATAATAAAATATTAGTCAAGGCGCTAGGGGACATGGCTCACCGGTCGGCCTGTCACGCCGTGACCAGTCCCACGTCCAAATTCTATATTTTATCATATTTTTATTATTTTCTTGATCTCATGAAAATCTCTTCATTTGAACAAATATCCTTCGTTTTAAGGAAACTCCTCAGTTTCATGGTGTTTCCTTCGCATCAAGGAAATAATATAAAATTGGGAAAGGTGTTGTGGGATCGTGTCTATTAGCCGGCCGGCTATGCCCTAGTTGTGGCCGGTCCCACACCTCATGATTCCTCATTATTTTATTATTATTATTTCCCTAATCTCATGAAAACTCCTTGATTTCATGATATTTCCTTTAAATCATGAAAAATAATATAAAATTAGGGAAACTCGTGGGACCGTCCCTAGACGGCCACACACGCCTTTTTTTTTATGTTTCCTTTATCCCATGGAATTCCTTGATTTCATGATATTTCCTTCAAATTATGAAAATTCCTTCAGATCATGGAAATAATACATAAAATTAGGGAAAACTCACGGGACCGGGCCCTAGCCGGCCGACCATGCCCAAGTCGGTCCCACACGCCCTTATTTTATTAATGTTATTTGTTTCTTTCATCTCATGGAAACTCCTTCACTTCAAGGAAACTCCTTGATTTCAACAAAACTCCTTAGTTTCAACAAACTCCTTGATTTTATGATATTTCCATAAAATCATGAAAAAATATAAAAAAAATTAAGGAAATGCTATGGGACCGGGCTCATTGGCCGGACGGCCATGCCTTGGCCATAGCCAGTCCCACACTTCATGATTCCTTCATTTTATTATTATTTTCCTTCATCTCATGAAGTTTCCTCAGTTTCAGCAAAAATCCCTGATTTCTTCATATTTTCCCAAATGATTGCTCAAACGCACATCAGAAAATATGAAAAATTCTCAGGACTGATACGCAAACAATTTGGTGACATGAGCATATTACCTTGACAGACCAGGTTGGCTCTTTATCTTGCAAGAGGCCGGTCCCTCATATTTTCATCATTTGACCTAATTTGTTCATATTAGGTTCAAACTCTTCCGAACAATTTTGGAATTTCATGAAACGATCGTCATTCGATCCTGTGACCACCCAGGGCCGGTTTCATGACCCCTTAATCGGTCCCCCATCTCTTCATAATTAATTAGGTTTTATCACCTAAGGCTCGGACGAGCATTATTTTAATAAATGATTAAACCAACATTTAATAATTCTTTCATCAACAAATCAACAAGTCTTCAAGAGACCTTGGTATTTGCTCACTTGAGCATCTGGGGGCTACATGGTTGACCCATGATCCCATGTAGCCGGTCCCTCCTTCACTCCGTGGTTAATTTTTAATAAACCATCAATTGATCGAATTAGGGTTTTGAGTCCAAGGTTCATAATTCCAGATGCAAACGCTAATAATTTTACGATGATCTCATGGTCAACACTTTATTAATTATACTTGGTTCAGTTGCCAGTATTTAAATTGATATTTCATTTGGTCATGCTACCAATAATTCATCAAACGAGCAACATTTGCTCAGATGAGCAATATTTTCTCAAACCAAGGAACATTGGTTCAACCATGAATATTCAACAGTTCATCTAATGAGCAATATTTGCTCACGCTAACTATGTTTATTCATACATTATACCTCTGTCTCAACAAACATGTTCAAATTCATGAGTCTCAGAACATTTTCAAATCATGTTCGACTCAACAATACAAGGACTCATCGTCCCATGAAGTCAGCAAATGACTAAATAATCACGAGACATCAATCGTGTCACATGGAGGATATTAACTAGGGTTTTGATCTGGCGGTCTACGGCACGTGTGTTCATACACACGATGAGAATGTGAGCAAGTCGTGCAATCAGTTGAAGGAGTTAACAAAGTAGTGGATGGAAAATCGACCAAGTCTCCGCACGTTGAGCAAATGGTTTTAACACGATTTCCACTTCTCCACTCTTTAATTACATCATCTGTCACACTTCATGGGATCATGGTGTTTATAATTCTAGCAATATAAATAAGTTTCTGAATCATGATTGAAAACAAGACAATCTCACGTCAAAGCAGACAACACGAGATTAACAACTCAACATCTCGAGCAATTACTCTCAACAGAGCAAATTCAATCATTCAGAAATTATCTTATTTTCAGAATACACAACACACCTACAATCTTCGATCACCATTGATCTCACACATTTCTCAGCTTCCCTCCTACAGATCGACCCATCCTCTCTTGTGACCGAATTTACTCTGGAACGGCCATTGTCTTGGTTTATGCCGGAGTATTACAGATTGATCTCTCGAATTCAAAGCACTACCTTCTTGCAGTGCATCTGTGTGGGTTTTAACATTTCGCTCGGTTCAAGGAGTTTCCTCAGCACGGTCGTTTCCTCAATTCCGTAAAAACCAGCAACTCGTTTTGCCCATCTACAATAGGGATTCAAACATAGATTTTAACATTCTTCTTGAGAGGATGATTACCATATGGTTCTTTATCATCGAGAAGTTCTCCAAGATTAATTGTAAGCTTCCCCAGGTCTTCAAATTCAACACATTCTTTAGGAACATTGCATAAGATGAGCCAATTTAGTTCCTCCTCAAAAGAAACTTGAAAGTTTGCAGGCCAACCAGTAGGTGGAACAACTCGTAACACTATAAGAAAGATACAAGAAAACCAAGGGTGTTGTTCATTAACCCTGTTAAAATCGCTTTCCGCTAAGAATCTGATAAGAACTTTATTTCTCAATCCGCTGAAGTTAGTAATAGTAGGAGTTTGGGCTAAAGTCCATTGAGAGCAGATATAATATCCGATAGAAGAGGTAGGCACTATAGTCTCACTACACACATAACCCACCATACACCATTTCCAATTAGAGTCATTCTTAGCTAGAACAACTATTTTATCAATAAACACTGGTTCAGAAGGGGAAGCAGGGAGATTTTTTTAGTAAGGTAAACTTTTCAGCCATTTGAGAAGAAAGGTTTTGAATAGTGTAGTAGAACGAATATCACTTGAAGAATTAGAAGACTCCATATGAATAAAAATCCAGATATTGATCTTAAGGGAAAAGTGGGTATATGTAAGTTTAGGATTGGATGTAGGGAAAATATATATTTGTATATGGAGACGACAATGCCAAGATATAGTAGGGATCATAGAAGGATAATGACAGGTCATGCAAAGACCAAGAAATAAAGTAATATAAGTCTGTATAGGAGACTGAACCTTAAAAATAGAAAATATGAGAGGTTGAATATAGTTTATGCTAGTAAATTGAGAATGAATTTGTGAAAGATTCAGGTTGGATGTGTGTTGGTGAGGTTCAGTAGCAGTGGTGTTGGACAGTGTATCAATAGTATTTGCATGATCCGTGATAGCTATGTAAAGTTGATATTTTGTTGATGTAATCAGCCGAGACTGGTGGGATAATAAGACATCTATAACAATGGTAGAACCCCCAAGGGTATAAAATGTATTTAACATATGTGGAGGAGATTTAGCATCATAGGAATTGAGATCCATTCTTATATTATTATTTGCTTTTGGGGTGAGCAATAAAAGTTGAATACATCCAAACATAATAATGGTAGTGTTAGTGTTAGAGCACTGCTCGGTCGAACTCGCAAGCATTGTTATCTCAAGCTTGTTTGTCAAGTTTAGTTGCCAAAACTATAAGTCTTGATTTATAGTCTACTTATAGCTAAGTCTCGGATTAGGATAGAAAATGTAGTTGAACTTTAGACTTCACGGCGTTCATCGACTGAAGACGAAGAACTACTAAGGGGAGCTTGTGGAACTTCATCAACAAAAGGTATGTGGAGACTTGAACTCATCTATCACTCAAAAGTCTATCTATTTTATCTCCTATTTGAGACAAAAGTCGTGTAGCTATATAGACTTCGATTATACACATTTGATATTTCGAGCTGAGTTTAACTCGCTTACATATTTCTCGAAATATGTGTTGGTAAGCTTTCTGTTTAACCAAGTTCATCTTATATTCTCGACGAAAGTCAAAAGATGGTCATGTGAAAATCGCCTGGTAATATTACATGATTTGTGTGGGACAGTCATTTGATGTAGACTCGGAATATTTCATATTGATCTATAGATCACTTGAAAATTGCTTTGAAGCTAATAGTTTGTGTGAGATAGCTATTGTCGTCTTCTAGGAATGTTTCAATGATTGAAATGGGGGTTTAGAACAATTAACCATGATTGGACATAACACAATATTTGTACTTGTATGCTAACTGTTGCAAGTTATTCCAAGTCCGGGAACCAGAGTATGCATACTCGTATGCGTACAAGTTGGTTACTTTATGTCCGGGAACTTAGTATGCATACCCGTATGCGTACCATCGTGAAAGTTCAAGTCCGGGATTTCAACTGAGTCTGTAAGTATGCGTACCCGTTCATATACTGGCAAACCCAAATTAAGTCCGGCCACTTAGTATGCGTACACGTTTACATATTTGAGTAGGTTATGTTATAAAATCGGTTTTTTTCATGAACTAATACATTTATATAATAAGGAATGCAATCTTTTGCAAACCGTGGCTATAATGTTCATGAATTGATTCGAGTGAATCAAAATCGATTTTGCTTCAATTGTGTCTTGTATACTTCTATGAGAATATAAAAAATTGAAAAACTCTAGAATTAGTTTCATTTGAACTATTTATGGTTAAGATGAACAAGGTTGATATGAAAGTGTTCATATGGATAACTTCGGTTAACCATTGTTGAGCCAACAAGGTGTACACGTTTAGGTACGGTTACTCATATCTAAATGAAGTCACTTTTCATTTGTGTGTAACAAGTTAAGTTAGATCTAACGGTTGAAAGATATTAGCTTGATTCTAATCAGGTTTTCATCTAACGGTGAATATTGAATGCTTTGTTACCAAGGTAGCATTGATCGCAAAACCTGACCTGAAGACTATATAAGGGGGAACTCTAGCAACTAGGAAACCTAATCCCCACACCTCTTGTGTGATACTAGTTGCGACTAGAGTCGATTCTCCTTTAACCTAAGTTTTTCTAAAACCAATATAGGTTAACGACTTAAAGACTTCATTGGGATTGTGAAGCCAGACCCAACTATTTTCTTTGTAGTTGCGTGTTCTGATCTTGATATATTCTATAGTATTGAGTACTATCTTCTCTAAGATTTTCCGAGATTTAATCTCCGATAGGCAAGATAAAAAGTAGTCACAAACATATTCGTCTCATCGTTTGTGATTCCACAATATCTTGGTTCGCTACCATACGATTAAGATTATTTTGAGGTGATATATATTATTAGGCTATTCTTCGGGAATATAAGTCCGGTGTATCAATTGGTTCCTATTCACCTTGATATATCAAAAGACGAAACAAAACTCATAGGTATTTCTGTGGGAGAAAAATTTATCTATTCAATAGACTTTTCTGTGTGAGACAGATTGGTTTACCAACTCTTCGAATTTGGGTCATAACAACTCTTAGTTGTGGGTGATATCAGCTAAGGGAATCAAGTGAACAGAATCCGGCGTGGTTCTGGAGGCGTAAGGAACGCGACTGTACATTGATCAGTGTGAGATTGGTTAGGGCTCAACTACATTCCAGACCGAAGTTAACTTGCAGTAGGCTAGTGTCTGTAGCGGCTTAATACAGTGTGGTGTTCAAATCTGGACTATGTCCCGGGGTTTTTCTGCATTTGTGGTTTTCTCGTTAACAAAATTTCTGGTGTCTGTGTTATTTCTTTTCCACATTATATTTGTTTATATAATTGAAATATCACAGATTGTGCATAGTTCAATCAATTAGATAATCCAACTGTGGATGGGGGAAAACGGTTCGCTAGTTTTTTAGGAAAGTGAAGAGTCGAGCGTGTTGTCGAGACTCCTCAGCCGAGCAAACTGCTGAACCTTACACAAATGCACCGCTGCAAAGGGGGTGCTTAGATTCGAGAGATTAATCTGTAAGACTCCGACCTAAACCAAGACAATGGTCGTTCCAGAGTCAATTCGGTCACAAAGAGGGAGATGGGTTGATCTGTAGGACGGAAGCTGAGAATTATGTGGGATCAGTGATGAACAAGGATTGTGGGTGTGTTGAAAGTTTCTGCAATATTGCTGAACTGCTAAAGTTGAGTTCTATGAATAAGTTTGTATCGAGTTGTTGACGGATTATGATGATGCTGATGATGATATTGTCCTCGATTTAGACTTATTTATATTGCAAGAATGATGAACCACTGATCCCTGTAAGTGTGACGGTTTCTTGAGTGAAAGAGTGGAAAAGTGGGAGATCATGGTAAAGTCAGTTCCATGTCGTGTGGAGACTTGACTGATCGTGCACCCACTACTTTGCTAACTCCTTCAACCGTTGACACAACTTACGCACATTTCTTGTCGTGGATGAATCCATGTGCTGTAGGACGCCAGACCAAAACCCTAGTTGTTATCCCCCAATTTGTCGTGATTGATGTCTCACGAAACATGGAGTCTGCATGACCAGACATGTATTTAGTTTGTCGAGTTGTTGGTGATTAGGCAATGAGCCTAGGTTTTGTTGAATCGAGCATGTTTGGCAAATGCTCGGCGATTCATGAATGTTAATGTTGTTTGTCCGAGCAAATATTGTAAATTCAATGAGTTGTTGAATATTGATGAGTTCTTGAATATATGTAGATTATTCGAGCAAGCGAGCAAGTATTGCTCGATTCAACGAAATCTCGATAAATTTCTTGAATATTGATAGTTTGGATCAATATTCGAGCAATCGAGCAAGTATTGCTCAATTCGACGAATTCTTGAATATTGAGAATTTGACGTGCAATTGAGCAAGTATTGCCCAATTCGACAAATTAACGAATGTTGATAATTTGACGTGCAATTTAGCAAGTGTTGCTCAATTCGATAAATTACTAACAATTTATTAAATATTGATAGTTGAATCAATATTTGAGCGTCGAAAGCGAGTTGCTCAATTCGACGAAATATTTATTGGTGACGCAACCCAATAAAATATAAAAATATTGGTAGATTACCGAGATATTATAATTAATCCCGTGGATCAACATAAATTCATTTGGTGTTTGAACTTGCTCGAATAATGATTTGTTGAGCGTTTGTTCGAAAACCCAAATTTTTGATGAATTGCTCATTAGTCGGCCAATTGCTGAAAATAGGTCATGAGCAAAGGAGGGACCGATCACATGAGCCCATGGACGTCCATGTGATGCCAAATTGCTTTCAGTGGCGTGCACCGGGGTTCTCGGTTGGAGAGTTGGTGAAAGAATGATGATTATGTGTCGGTTTCATCATTTATTGAAATATTGCTGGGTTCAACATTAGACAAAACCTAAGTATTAAAGATGGGGGACCGACCAAGAGAGCATGGGACCGGCTCTTGGTGGTCACGGGACCTATTGTCGGTCATTTGAGCAATCTCCAGGTTGGTTGGAGAGAGTTCGGGCCCAGTATGAGCAATTGCGCAAATCAGGTCAGAATTATGAAAACATGTGGTACCGTCTTTGTGCAAGCCTTAGGGATAACCCCTGGTCGGTCATTAAGGCGTGCACGTGTTGCCATGGTGTCCGTGTCCCCGTGACCGAGAGTTTTGGTATTTTCGATGTGCGTTCGAGCGATATTGTGGATTTTGGAAGAGTTTCATCTTATTTGAAATTCTTGATTTTTGTTGGAATGAGCATGTATGCTCAATTGATCAATATTTTGTAAATATTAAAATAAGAGTATTTTAATATTTAAAATTGCCGTGAGAGGCTAGCCGGTCATATGACCATGTTGGCTTTTGAATTTTCATGGGTTGAGCAAAATTTCAGAAATTATGAAGAAATCATGATTTTTGCTCAAACTAAGGAGTTTCATGAATTTGAGGAAAATAATAATTATAAAAGACTAGGGATTGCAGGGTGTGGGACCGGCCACGACTAGGGCATGGCCGTCCGGCTATGTTTCCCGGTCCCACACTCTTTTCCCTATTTTATAATATTATTTTTCATGAATTCGTGATGTTATGGAGAATCCATGAGTTTTTGTTGAAACGGAGGATGTAGGATCAGAATATTGCAACATCAATATCCTTGTGAAATCCTTGAACGACACATTGCGAATATATCGCGGATTGGTAATAAAAATGACACAACAGATGACGACAGCCTGAACACGAGAAAGATGTGAAGACCTAGCGAGATTTAGGAGTGTTGCGAGATTTAACACTTGAACACTTGCGAGAGTGTCGCAAGCCAGATCCGAAAATAAAGGACAGCTTAGCTGTCATCCACTATGTAATGTCCTATATAAAGAGCCGAACAGGCTTAAGGGAGAGAGAGAGAGAGATCTTTTTAGAGTGGAGAGAAAGTTTAGAGGAGAGAGAAAGTCTAGAGTAGCAATTATATTCTTGATTTCACTTCCTTCTTGTAAAATTTCTAACTCAATTAATAAAGAGATTGATTGTTGATCTTAAAGATGTATTGAATATTATGAATTCTTGTGAGGTGTATATTGTAGGGTTTCCTGCAATTACATATGGCGCTAGAAACCGGGAGGATTGAGGATTAAGGATTAGAGATTGTTATTAAGATTGTTCAAATCAAGAAGACAATGAAACAAATTGACAAATCAGTTAAAGTAGAGAAAATTAAAATCAAGGAATATAATAGAAAGTTGGAGTGTAGCTTGATCACAAAAACAATGATTAATGAATTCCATGAAAATATCAGAGGGAGAATACATAAACGAGATTTTGAAGGAAAGAAAATTATGAAAATGGAGAAGATTGGGAAAAACAGAAGATTACATTCACAACAACAGAGATACCAATAGAAAATTTAAACCACACATCTCCTTTAGTAATCACGGTAACCACACGGAAAGAAAAGGAAAAATCAGCAAAAACTATGGAAGAATGGGCGGCAAATAGAACTCTAGTTGATACGGGGAGTTCGACGAATATAATATTTTACCATGCATACAGAGGAATGGGATACAAAGATGAAGAGATGTCTCCTTCAACTTATCATATTCATGGCTTTGGCAAATCTATAACAAAACCAAAAGGAGAAATAGAGGTGCGAATTTTGCTGGGAGAAATTGAAACACAAGTGGCACTATGCGTAGTGGATATGGAATCACCGTACAACATGATGTTGGGAAGGCCATGGATACATGCGATTAAATCCGTAGCATCAACATTACATCAATGCATCAAATTTCCTATGCCAAGTGGGATTGGTGAAATTAGAGGGGAAGCTGATAAAGCGAGATTATGTTATCAAATTGAAGTGAAACAATATGAAGGACTTGCTAAGAAGCGAAAAAATCGCAGAAAAATGGCGAAGGAGGCAAAGAAAGAAGAAGAATTTAAAGCTTATATGATAAGAGCAGAGGAAGGAAAAGGGATACCCAGCGAAATTTCGGGAGAATGAACTGAGCCTGAGAAGGAGATAAAAGAACCTACACCTATGGGAGAACCTAAGGCCAGTTACACTGCGGCGGAACCAACAAAGGAAGTGAATGTTGGAACCGAAGAAGAACCCAAAATACTAAAAATTGGGACTAAGATGGAGGCAGATGAAGAAAAAAGAACTATTGGTCTGTTGCGAGAATTTAAAGATATTTTCGGGTGGAACATGGATGAGGTGCCTGGAATAGACCCGTCTGTGGCATGTCATAGGTTGGAAATTGACAAAAATGTAAGGTCATTCAAACAAAGAATCAGAAAAATCGCAACAACATATCATCCTCAAATAGAAGAAGAGTTACAGAAGATGCTTGATGCAGGAATCATAAGACAAGCAAAATATCCGGAGTGGATAGCAAATATGGTCGTAGTTCCAAAGAAAAAAAAGGGGATAAGAATTTGTATAGATTTTACTGATCTAAATAAAGCCTGTCCGAAGGATAGTTTTCCGTTGCCAGATATTCCACAAATGGTCGAATCAGCAGCAGGAAATGATAGAATATCTTCTCTAGACGGATATAAAGGCTACAATCAAATACCTCTCGTTGAAGAAGATCAGGAGCATACTGCCTCTAGAGGGTTATATTGTTATACAAAAATGCCATTTGGTTTGCGAAATGCTGGAGCAACATACCAAAGGATGGTAGAAAAGGTGTTTGCGAAATGGATACACAAAACATTGGAAGTGTATGTGGATGATATGTTAATAAAAAGTAAAGAAGCAAAAAATCATGTCCAAGATCTGAGGGAAGTTTTTGAACAAATGAGACATTTTAACATCAAAGTAAATACAGAAAAGTGTATCTTTGGGGTCGCATCGGGAAATTTTTTAGGTTACATCGTATCAAAAGAAGGAATACAAGTTGATCCAGAGAAAGTGCAAGCAGTTCGCGACATGCCAACACCAGCGACGGTAAAAGATGTACAGAAGTTAAATGGACTCTTAGCTTCGCTGGGAAGGTTCATTTCGCGATCATCGGACAAATGTAAACATTTTTTCAATATACTCAAAAAGGGGGCGAAGTTTAGATGGACAGACGATTGCGAGAAAGCTTTTCAAGGAATAAAGAACATCGCGAATATATCTATTTCGCAAAAAGCAGAACCAGGAGAAGAATTATTAATCTATCTTGCGACAACTTCGCATGCGTTAAGTGCTGTGTTATTGCGAGTAGACGCAGGAGTTGAAAAACCAATTTATTACATTAGCAAAACCTTCAAAGCTGCAGAGAAAAATTATTCAAAGATTGAAAAACTAATTTTGGCATTAGTTTATGCAGCATTTAAACTTCGAATATATTTTCAGGCACATGAAATAAGGGTGACAAAAATACCAATCGAGTCAGTAATGAAAAATTCAAAAGATCGAGGCGAGTTGAAAGATGGAATGCACAAATAGGACATTTCAAAATCAAATATGAAATATTATCTTTACCCAAATCGCATGTTGTTGCAGACTTCTTAGCAGAATTTCCTTTAGAAGATGATGAAGCTGTGGAAGAAATGATGGATGTAGAAGAAGAACATGGAAATCCAATAGATCTATTAACGGAGCCAAATAGATGGGAAATATTGGTGGATGGATCATCAAATGGGGAAGGTAACGGAGTTGGAATTGTTTTGATTTCGCCAGAGGGCAACAAAATAGCCTTTTCCTTCAGATTGGAGTTTGCATCCACCAATAATGAGACAGAATATGAGGCTGTGATATATGCCCTGAAGTTCGCAATGGAAATGAAGTTGGAAAATGTGAGAATCACTAGTGATTCGCAATTGGTCATTCGTCAAATAAAAGGAGAATACACTACAAATGAATCATCCATGAAGAAATACAAAAAACTTGTTGAGGAATTGTCAGCGAGAATCCCAAAAATTAAATGGAGACACATATCAAGAAAAGATAATAGACTCGCGGATGCTTTTGCTTTTATCTCAAGTATGATGATAGACCCAACTGCGAGATGCATAAAGATACAAACACTTTATCACCATCAATCAATAAAGAAGAAGAAGAAGAAGAGGTAGATGTAATGATAATAGAAGGTGGAGAACAAACACCTAATATCGAAGATTGGAGAGTAGAACTTCATGCATACCTGATGAGAGGAGAAACACCAAGGAATAGATTGGAGGCGCACAAATTAAAAATCCGTGCGACAAATTATGAACTAAGGGATGGAATACTGTACCGGAGATCCTTTAACGGACCTTCACTCAGATGCTTAACACGAAAAGAAGGAGAAGAAGTGTTAAAGATGTTACATAGTGGGGATCTTTGGCAATCACGGCGGCGGAAGATCTTTGGCATACAAAGCGAAGATGCAAGGTTATTATTGGCCATATATGCATGAAGATGCGAAGCAAATATCAAGGCGTTGCGAAGATTGCCAAAGGCACGGGAAGAAAATACATGCACCTGGAGCACCATTAACGTCTTCAACAAGTGTATGGCCTTTTGGAAAATGGGGTTTAGATATTGTGGGACCATTTTTACCGGAGTGCAGGCAAAGAAGATATCCGATTGTCGCGCGGACTATTTCAAAATGGGAGAAGTAAAGGCGGTACAACACATTCGCGACAAAGATATTTTTACATTCATATTTGAGAATATCATATGCAGATTTGGAATCCCCTTGAGTTGGTATCGACAATGGGAAACAGTTTGAGGGACGAGAATATAGAAGCTGTTACTTAATGCATTTAAGATAAAATGTGGGAAGTCAACTCCTTTATACCCTCGGAGCCAACGGACGAGCGAAGCAACAAATAAAACAATCGCGAGATATATTGAAGAAAAAAATTAGAAGGGCATAATAGAGCATGGTGTGAAAAGGTACATAATGCAGTATGGGATTACAACACAACCAGGCGAGAAGCTACAGGAATGTCACCTTTCTGTTTAACATATGGATTTGAGGCTGTGCTACCAACAGAAGTTATTATTCCAACAACAAAGAGAATATCTTGGGAATAAAATCTCAGTGCGGGTATTATTTTAACCAAGCTAGATGAATTAGAAGAAAAAAGAGAAAGAGCTTTACAGCATATGGAGAATTACCAGCGAATATTAGCCCGAGAATATAATAAACGTGTTAAAACATGCGAATTTCAACCAGGTGATTTGGTGCTGCGAGAAACACCAATATATCAGCGAGAAAGTGGTGGCAAGCTTGCGAAAAAATGGGATGGACCTTATATCATTAAGGATATAGTTGGAACAGGGGCATATAGATTGATGGATCCTGAGGGTAAAGATGTGGGTCACAGACTCGATAGACCGTGGAATGGGTTATACTTAAAGAGATATTACCCGTAAAAGATTGTGGGGAAAGAATAGACTGCAAAATGATGTATGGTTGAATCAAAATGAATCTATATGAAAATCTTGTGAAATAATTACTGCGAGATTATACTAAACAAAGAAAGACCATGCAAAAATTTCGCACGAATAATGACAAGAAATAATCAAAGATCAATGACATAATAGAAAGGGGCGAACCTGCTATGGCGTACACCCTAGTTCGTGAAATCAAAATTTCGCAAGAGGCAAATGTAAGACCTAAAGTGCGTCATAAAAGGGGGTACCTGTTGACATGGCTCAGGGAAAAGGTTACACCGCCCCTGGAACCTGAGTCATGGAGATTTGGGGTCAATAAAGCCCATCCAGGAGAGGTACCTTGGATTTTCAATCTAAGCTTATGAATTAGATTGGACGACCGAGGGTCTCTTCTTAGGAGTCAGAATTTGATCAAGGTGTCGAGGTACACGGTTGAGCCAAGAGTGCTTGGGGCATTTGAAGTGTCTCGGCCATTCTTGGCAAGTCTTGGCTTATGCTGCACTCGGCCCGAAGAAAACTCCACTTAGGGTGCAGTCTCGTAACCATAAGCCCTATAGGCAAAAGGGATAAGAGGCTGCGAAAACAACTGGTTGTTGTTAAGACCGGATGGGAGGAGCTAGCCTTGTATGGCAGAAGTACGCCTCCTTGAAGGGGCAACCAGGGGGAAGATAAGGGCGGCACCCTCCATTAGGGAGCTGATAAGTGTCTTAAAGACGCAAATGTCATGAGGCTTTTTACTCACGGGAGTATCAAGGCTTGTCATATTTGTGCGACAATCTTGAAGAGGCAATAATACAAAAGAGAAGATAAGACGAGATCAATGGGTCATTGCATGCAAGTGTAAGGACGTCCTGCGATTTCGTCGCAAGACGGCAGTGTCATGGGGCTTTATGTTCGCAAGAATTTTTAGGCCTGTCATATTGTCGCAACAAAAATATTCTGCAGAGGCAACAATACTAGAGAAATGATAATACAAGATCAATGGGTCATTACATGAAAGTGTAAAGATGTCCTGCGATTTTGTCGCAATGACAAGAGGTGGCATAATAAGACCTTTAACTAGGAAGGCAAAATAAGACCACATGATTCAACAAAAGATTTATAAAAACTAACTATTATTTATGCAGGTCACCCATCGCAAGAAAGATAATGAGAGGCAGTATGGGAATTATTAAACAATGGACATTATCTTTCTCGCAAATAAACACAATAATAAAAGAGTAAATGCATCTCAAAGATGACTGAAATGCACCATATGCAAGAAGTTATACAAATGAAGTAGTCCAAAGAAATAAAAATTACAAAAGAAGTTCAAGCTTCAATATCGACTTTCTCGCCAGACGGAGATGATGGGCGTCCTTCATTAATTCTATCACTCTCACCAGCTTTCTCGATTTCGCTGGCTTTTTCAGCTTCGCCAGTCCTTTCCTCATTCTGGTTTATTCCAACTTCTTCTTCATCTGGATTATTATCGACAATTTCATCATTTGGAGGAACCTCCTCTTCATTTACGAAATCTTCGCCACTTTCATAATGATAATCACTATCAGGAGAACCAGGAACTTCATCATCATCTACTTCCAAAGGTTCGACAGATATAGGGGAAAGAGATTTGGATAATAAGATATTATTCACAAGAACTTCAGCCCTGAGATGAACTTTGCGAAGAAGTGCCTTCTGGTGATTCCTACTTTGGATATCTTTGGAGTAAGCGAGATAATCAAATCTTCTTTCTGCCCGATCGCGAGAACGAGCAAGAGTAGAGGCAAGTAATGCATTCTTTTTACGAACCTTGGCATAGATAGATTCCAAAGTAGAAAGGGAGGAGCGAAGATCTTTCTCGGATTCTGCAAAAACAAAGAACAAAGAAAATCGTTCAGGCGAAGGGTTCGCAAGGAAGACATAATAAAAAGACTTAACAAAGAAAAAATGGTTGAGGCAGTCAAATTTTATGACTACCTTCCTTTTGCGAGATAAGATATTGAGTTAAAGCCAAGCAACTATTCTCCAAGTGGTCCATGGCATTATCAAATTTATCTCCAACCAAACCTTTCAGTCGAGATCGCAAACTTTTTTCATTAGAAATGAGTAAGGTGTTTTCCGTCGCAAGAGAAGTGTAGGATTCTTCTAGCTTGGAGTATTGATCTTTGAGTTGACTTGCCTTTATGCTTAAAGTTATTCTACCTTGAATAAGTTTATCTCTCTCAGCAGAAGATGATTTTGTTACTTCTTTGAGTTTATTTCTCAATGAGCAGAGGGATCGTTCTTGATCATTACATACTTTTTGGCAAATGTTAAGTTCTTGCGAAGAGATCGCCACCTTATTTAAAGGAACTCGCTTCTCCTGAGATAGGGTTTCATTCTCATCTGATAAAGTTTCCAACTCCAGATTAGCTTTAGTCAAAAAGTAAGAGAGGCGAGATAATTCACTACTTAATAAGTTTTGCTTCTGGACTAATTGAGCATTCTCCTTGGTAAGATTATCTATTTGATCAACAAAGTACGTATGAAGATTATCTAATTGGTTATATTGATCCATCCAAGCATCTCTATCCATTCGGGCTTCTTCGGCGACAGATTCAAACTGATATATCTCCATTTTTCATTTCTGGTTTAGAGCTTAAAGGGCGAACAAGGGTTTTAAAAAATAAATAAATAATAAATTTACCTTTTAGTTCCTCATTCTTTTTGCGAAGATTGTCACGATCCAGGGAAACATTTTGAAGCTTTTGATTTTCAAAATGAAGAGTGTCACATTTCAAGGTCATGGCCTGGAGGTTATTCTTCAAAGTTTCAACTTCCTTTTCTAAGGATGTCTGCGAAGCCATTCTGTCAGAGCCAAAATATTTACTTAAAATTTCGCAGACACCAGATTTGATAGGATCAATAGAAACTTTCTTGACATCATCCAGAATATCTGATAAAACCTTGAAAGCGATATCCATCCCTTCTAGATTTTCTTTAGTAAAGGGGGAAGATTCAGATGAAGAAGTGATGATGGCAGAAGGTGGGAGAGTGGAATCATCTTTCGCCATAGATGTGTCATTTGAAGATGAAATTTGATGAAGGTTAATGATTGGGGTTGAGGCAGTGTCCAGAGAAGAGGTATTGACAGCAGAAGAAGAAAAGGGTTCATTCGCAACAGGATTATCATGAGGAATTTCATTAATAGAAAGGTCAAGAACAGGGGAGAAGTCTGCAGCGACATTTTCGCAAATAAGAATAGGGGATTCAGCTTGCGAAGATATCGCAGGAGGTGTTGAAAGCTTAAACAGAGGAAAGGGAACAGAAGTTTCAACAGTTTTAGGGTGGCGAGATCTTTTGGGGGGGCCTATCGACATTTCCATCACCCTGCGAATCACAAGTCAAATAAGAAATAGAGGCAACAATATTGTTATTAAAAGAATAAGTGTTTCTTAATACCTTGCTATTCGCAGGCTTTCTTTTATTCACAATGATTTTTTGCTGCGAACTCTTGGAAACATTAGGGTTTTGGATGGTGAACTTGGTGCTAGAAGTGTTTTTGCTAAAACAGAAACAGTATGGGAATTATTCAAAGATGAACAATATCAAATAAAACAGTTTCAGTAGAAGAGATCAATCCTAAAAAGATCAGTTTCAGCAAAATCAAAAAACCTTGATGGATCCATAGGAACAGTAGCAGAAAGATGGAGAGGATTTATGGAAAGATGAACAGTATTAAAAAGTTGCAGACGACAAAAAGAAAATTTACAGAGAATGTAGAGATGAAGAAGACGAAGTAAAAGAAAGAAAATATTCTTATGATGGATCTCTTCTTAAATAGATAAAAGATGATGACCGGTTAGCATTTAATGTGCCGGTGAATAGGGGAATATTTTACACATGTAAACGGTTATGCTTAATTCACGGAATCCTGTCAGCAAAAATTAGGGAAAGAAATGAACAACTGCGGAAAAATTAGGGAAAGAAATGAACAGCTGCGGCATTTTGAAATTATTAGTTCTCATGACATTCTATCCTTCGCAGAGAAGACATGAGAAGAGGCAAGATGTAGGATCAGAATATCGCAACATCAATATCCTTGCGAAATCCTTGAACGACACATTGCGAATATATCGCAGATTGGTAATAAAAATGACGCAACAGATGACGACAGTCTGAACACGAGAAAGATGTGAAGACCTAGCGAGATTTAGGAGTGTTGCGAGATTTAACACTTGAACACTTGCGAGAGTGTCGCAAGCCAGATCCGAAAATAAAGGACAGCTTAGCTGTCATCCACTATGTAATGTCCTATATAAAGAGCCGAACAGGCTTAAGGGAGAGAGAGATCTTTTTAGAGTGGAGAGAAAGTTTAGAGGAGAGAGAAAGTCTAGAGTAGCAATTATATTCTTGATTTCACTTCCTTCTTGTAAAATTTCTAACTCAATTAATAAAGAGATTGATTGTTGATCTTAAAGATGTATTGAATATTACGAATTCTTTTGAGGTGTGTATTGTAGGATTTCCTGCAATTACAGAGGAGTTTCATGAATTTAGGGAATAATAAATACAAAAAGCTAGGGATTGTGAGGTGTGGGATCGGCCACGGCTTGGGCATGGCCGGACGGCTATGTTGCCCGGTCCCGCACACCTTTCCCTATTTTATAATATTATTTTTCATGAATCCATGAAGTTATGGAGAATTCATGAATTTTGCAAAAACAAGGAAAGTTGCTAAAATCAAGGAGTTTTTCATGAGTTCATGAAAATAACAAAATAGGGCAAAATAATGGAAGAAGCATGGGGACGGCCGGCTGGCCGGTGGGCCCGGCCCCTGGGCGCTCCTTATTATTTTATTAATATTTGTTGTTTTCTCCTGTTTTTCGTAGGATTCCTCATCTATCCATATTTTTGGATGCTCGTTCGTGCATCCGGGTGCTCAGTCGTGCATCATTGTCGAGTACACTTACACCATTTTTGTGGGGCTTACTCAGTGATGATCCAGATGCCCGGTTATTGAGTATTTATTGCTAATCCATGAAATTCAGTATATAATAATTCATGAAATTGAACAATAAGAATGAGTAGTTATTTATTATCAATTCAGAGGATCATCTATGGATTCGACCATGAATTTGGAATAATAAAACAGGCATTACCATTCCATGGGATCGTGGATTCGACCATAAAATCGGAGTAATAAAGTTATCTATTATCATTCCATAGGATTTATGAAATCGGAGTAATGAGATAATACGGTTGTTTATTGCCATTCTATGAGATCAAGCCGTGGATTCGATCATAGAATAGGAACAATTGTTATTGCCATTCCATGGGATCAAGCCGTGGATTCGACCATGGAATAGGAGCAATTGTTATCGCGAAAAACCAAAAGCCAACATAGTTACACGACTGGCTAGCCTTGCACGACAATTTTAAATATTACAACACTTTTATTTTAATATTTTCAAAATATTGATGAATTGAGCATACATGCTAATTCCAACAAAAATCAAGAATTTCAGTCAAGATGAAACTCTTCTGAAAATTCACAATGTCGCTCGAACGCACATCAAAAAATACTGAAACTCTCAGTATGGAGACACGGGCACCACGGCAACGCGTGCATGCCTTCATGACCGACCAGAGTCATTCATAGGGCTTGCACAAAGCCGGTCCCACATGTTTTCATAATTCTGACCTAATTTGCTCAATTGCTCATATTGGGCCCAAACTCTCTCCAATCAACTGGAGAATTCTTCAAATGAACAACAACTGGTCCCGTGACCACCAAGAGCCGGTCCCATTCTTTCTTGGTCGGTCCCATCTCTCATACTTAGGTTTGATCACCCAATGCTGAATCCAGCAATATTTCAGAAAATGATGAAACTGGCATTTAATCATCATTCTTTCACCAACTCTCAAACTGAGAACCCTAGTGCGTGCTCACTCAAGCACTGGGCACCACATGGACGCTCATTATCCCATGTGGTCGGTCCCTCTTCACTCATGACCAATTTTCAGCAATTCGCCAATTGATGAAGGATTGATCAAAAATTAGGGTTTCGAATAAACGCTCTACGAAATCATCATTCTGAGCAGGTTCAAACACTAATAAATTTATGATTGATTAAACAACTAATATATGAATTAATTATATAATATTCTGTAATCTACCAATATTTTAATTAATATTTTATTGGGTCATGTCACCAATAAATAATTCGCCGAATTGAGCAACACTAGCTCAATTGCTCGAATATTGATCCAACTATCAATATTCAGTAATTCATCAGTAATTTGTCGAATTGAGCAATACTTGCTCAGTTGCACGTCAGATTATCAAAAATCATTAATTTGTCGAATTGAGCAATACTTGATCAGTTGCTCGCCAAATTCTCAATATTCAGTAATTCGCCGCATTGAGCAATACTTGCTCAGTCGTTCAAATACTGGTCAGTAATTCATCACTGAATCTACAATATTGACATCATTTCAGAGAACTACATGTTCGGCTCATGAATTGCTGAGCATTCATCACTCATGATCGATTCAACAAAATCTAGACCCATTGTCTAATTAGTCAACAACTGACTAATTAAAACATGTCTGCCTTGCAGACCCCACGATTCGTGAGACATCAATCACGTCACAAATGGGGGATATCACTTAGGGTTTTGGTCTGGCGGTCTACAGTACGTGGATTCATCCACGACGAGAAATGTGCGTAAGTCGTGCAAACGGTTGAAGGAGTTAGCAAAGTAGTGGGTGCACGATCAGTCAAGTCTCCACACGACATGGAACTGACTTTACCACGATCTCCCACTTTCCCACTCTTTCACTCAAGAAACCGTTATACTTACAGGGATCAGTGGTTCATCATTCTGGCAATATAAATAAGTCTAAATCGAGGAAAATATGATCATCAACATTATCATTATCCGTCAACAACTCGATACAAACTTATTCACAGAACTCAACTTCAGCAGTTCAACAATATTGCAAAAACCTTCAACACACCCACAACCCTTGATCATTATTGATCCCACACAATTCTCAGCTTTCCTCCTACAAATCAACCCATCTCCCTCTTTGCGACCGAATTGACTCTGGAACGGCCATTGTCTTGGTTTAGGCCGGAGTCTTACAGATTGATCTCTCGAATCTAAGCACCCCCTTTGCAGCGGTGCATCTGTGTGAGGTTCAACAGTTTGCTCGGCTTGGGAGTCTCGACCACACGCTCGACTCTTCATTTTCCTAAAAAACTAGCGAACTGTTTTTCCCCATCCACAGATTGGCGACCACAGTGGAAGATTAATCTCTTGGATGCAATTTCTCATTTTCACAAAATGGTTGATCTTAGGTCAGGTTCAGTTACCAATCCTAACCCAAACAATGCTAGCACTAGCAACAACATTGGTACTCCAGAAACCGTTCCTGCTTCCAACAGTGGTGGTAACGCTACTCCTCCTCACACTAATGTCGAAAATCATCCTCTCTTTGGTCGACATTCTGAGGAACTCAGAGAAAATCCACCCACCATCGCTGATCTCATGAAGATTCAGGAAGTGCTCGCTAAAAATCAAACTGATATGGCTGCTACTCATAAGGAATTATGTAACCATCTCAAAACTCTCATTGACAAGATGTCAGACAAAACTCGGGAGAAAGGAAAAGACAAGGAAACATCTCCGGCCCTGGATACAGAAGTTATTCATGTCCCTGACGATGACGAAACCCGCAAATCTGCAGAACCTGAACCTGCTAGTTTCATCACTTGTGAAGATCTGGAACATTTTATGGAGAGCCGGGGAAAGGGCCATGCACCATCAATTTATCGTCATCAGCCTCCATATCCTGCTGCTACACAAAGAATCCCTCTTCCAAAGGGTTACATTTCTCCAACTTTCACACTCTACAATGGAACGGGGAATGCTCGAGAACATGTTTCTTGATTCCTAGAAGCATTAGGAGAGCATGAACACAACCATGTTGTCCATTTGAAGGAGTTTTCAAAATCCCTGACGGGTCGAGCATATACTTGGTACAACAACATCGCACCAGGAAGCATAGCTAATTGGGGAGAAATGATTAATGCTTTCTACAGGAAGTACTTCTTTGTCTCTGAGCAAATTACTCTTTCTGACTTGGGAAGGATGGCCCAGAAGACTGCCGAAAATCCGAATGATTATGTGAAGAGGTTCCGGGTTCAAGCTTTGGATTGTCATAATCCCAACGTTACTGAACAACAACTGGTGGACTTATGCATCAATGGGATGATCCCAGTCTATAGAGCTTTGCTGGAAAATCTTCGTTTCCAGACTTTCTCAGAACTTCATGAAGCGGCCAAGCGATTAGCAACTACTGCTCCCGCCTTGCTGGAAAGAACTAAAAATGTCAAAGTAGAGGAATTGAAAGACACTCGAAGCAATACTGCCAGACGCCTAATCAACAAGCAGTACAATGTTGAAGCTTCCATGAATGTTGCTGAAGGGAGCAAGAGAAAAGCCAGGCACAACAACATAAGAATGCCTCTTCGACGTCTCACCCTCCGAAAGCTCCAAGGAAGGACAACTAGACTAGAAATTCACAATCACCGAATCAGCAGAATGATAAGGAAGTACCTGATTTCCCTTTTCCCATTGAGGAAGTGATCGAACTACTAGAAGTCTGGATCCAAGATGGTGCAATCAAACTACCTCCTGTCAAGAAGGAACCGACCGTAGAACAAATGGAAAATGCACGCTACTGCCATTTCCATAGGTACGTTAGCCATCCAACAAGTGACTGTAGAAATTTGAAACGCATATTCAAAGAGAAGGCCGACTCAGGAGAACTGGGGACTGAAGGAGTGCACAGAAATCCTCTCCCAATCATAACATTCTCACCCTCCGAACAGCCGGTCAAGAAAGCGGTTCAATACTTAATCGAGCATGTCTGCGAGTTGATGTACCTGTCAAAGGCCCAAAGAAATGATATGTTTGCCGCACTGAACCATATTGTGTCGGTAAAACGGCTAGCAATCCAGCAGACACTCCATGAACCTCCAGTAACAGACGAGGAAATGTACAACTGGGGACTTCTCACTATGGTGCACCTCAAGGAAAATGAATTCAAACGAGCATTAGTCGATGTTGACACTGCTGTTAACATCATCCCTTTAAAAACCCTCAGAGTTGCTGGTATCACTCGTCAAGAAGCAACTCGTGCTCCTATCTCAGTCATAGATCGTGAAGGAATCCCCAGAGATGCTTATGGCTACATCATTCTCAACATAAGAAATGATTCAACCTAGACGGAAACTAAATTCTTCATAATTAAGGAATATCCTGGATATGACATGATTCTTGGGCGAGCGTGGATTCATGATGGAAAAGTTGCTGCGATATCTTCATCTTCAGTTAAACAATTCTCCATCGAAGAAAGCTCTGATTTGGAAGATGATCAACCCTTCGAACATTTGGTAAAAGTCGAAGCCTTGATGGAACTCACACAAAGACATGGGGAGGGTGCCTACGAATTCGTTAGGAAGTTTCGCACTCAGGCAAGTCTCATTCCCCCTCATGCATCTATACTATCGACTTTCAAATATGCTACCTTCATCCAGGGACTCAATCTTACTCATGGCCAAGCTATCATCAAATGCTATGAGTGGATAGTCTCGTCTCAGCTGTACTACAATGCATGGTTGGAGTCTCTTCCAACTAAGCACCCCATTGAAAGATTCATCACTGAAGATATAGCTCAATTTGACAAGCGATATCCAGCATACCCTTTCTTGCGTGAATGTCCACATGTGCCGCAGAATTGGAAAGCTCCACCAACGTGGAATCCACGAGGAATTCCAAACCATAAGAAGTTATTCAAGGCACGGGCAACAAATTTCATGAAGGAGATTTGGTTCTTAAGGCAACCAGACGCAATTTACATTCCACAAAGAGTTCTAACTGGGAAGGACCTTTTATAATTGCTAAGTCAGTTGCTGGAGGATACTACAAATTAGCTGACATCAAGGGCAAGACGATTATACCAGTGATTCATGAAAATTGGCTCAAGATTTTCGACGCATGAAGCATTCATCATTGAGTGTTTTATGTCCAAAGCAAACGCTCAAAACATTTTACATTTTGCATCTTAGGATTTTCTTTTGCTTGTATTTTTAAATTCCTCCAAAACGTGTGCATACTTGCACCCAATATTTGAAATTCAGCAATCTATCAAAGTTCTTTATTTAAGAAAAATCTCTATCAAATCCAAAATCCAAAAGAAAATCCTCAGTCACTCATAAATTCAAAACCTATCGAAAATCAAAACCCAAATAAAATCTCACATCTCTCAGAAGTTCAATGTTCATGAGATTATGGAAAAGAAATTTAAGGAAGCCGTCAAACAATGATTTTTGCTTCTCAGCATTCTCCAAGACTTGCAAAGCCGCTTTCTCCAACTCCATATTTTCGGTCAGCTCAGCAATCTCAGTCATTTTCTTCATCACAGCATCACTAGTAAAAGGAATGCTCATCACTACTTCATCCTTGATGGTGTTGATCTTCTGATGGAGCCACTTCAAATTAAAGTCAAGTCTCTCAGAATTCTTCAAGTTGTACTCCCAATCAAAGAGTACATCTCGAGTCACGGTACTTTTGTCCCTGGTACGAATATCATCTATAACACGTAACACGCTCTCTACTTGCCTTGTCAAGAAATAGCTATGCTATGGATCTTTCATAACAACAAAGTAGCCATACATCTTCCACAATTTCTCGTACATAGCAGCATACTCAGTGGGAACGCTAAATCCACCAACTAACGTGTGATTTGGGAGTGTCTCACTGAACGAAGGAGTAAAAAAAATCCCTTCATTAGGATATTCATGCACTATCATACGCTTCTCAATTACTGGAGCAGCGTCAACAATCATAGAGACAACTTCAGTCGAAGCAGCTTCTACCATTCTTGATTCGGGTTCCACCATCTCAGGCATAATGGGAGTTTCCGCCACCTCCACGGCATCAAAAACCAGCACTTCATGACCCTGATGTGCTGGGATGGGAGTCTCATCACCGACAGCTCCAGGATTTCCCAAACCGTCATTATTGGATCCGTTATTCCCAACTTCAACATTCGGCACCTAATGTGAAGATTACATGGGATTAGAATGATTCAAGCGTGGAAACCCAATACAACCATAAAATTAAGAAAGTAAGTGAACTAACATCATCCAAGTTCCTTATTATACATTTAAGACATGCACAAGTAGTGTGAAAGTTATGAAGCACGTTTTCAAACAAGCTCAGCTGAAGAAAGTTTACACTGCCCTGTGTTCAATGACGAGCTGGGAGCAATTTATAAGGAATCTAGAGTTGGGTTATACACCATTATCTTTGTATGGAAGTCATCTACAACATGTCAAAATTTCATAACAATCGGATGAATGAGCAAGGAGATGTGGCCAAAACATTGGGCAACATGCAATCTGGAAAAATCCTGAAAGTCTCCTGGAACTTTACTGTTTCGCCTTTTTCAGGCCCTAAACATGCTCAAAAGTCAAAAAGATTCTTACATAAAGTTTGGAAATTTCCTGGGCTTGAAGATACATATGCAGATATCGAAAATCCGACTCTAAACGAGGATTCTACGGTGTTTTTACTAAAAGCTGAAGTCTGAAATTTCCTGGTGACGTATTTCGGCAAATTACTCGTATACTTGCATGGATTTTCACTCATTCATTCATAAATCAGCAATATCATATATCTATGAGGAGGTCAAAGGAGGAATACTTACTAGGGGAGTCTCTAAACCATACGATGGTTCGGCAATGTTGGAATCTCCGTTGGCGACTCCGTTATCTTCATTTGGTTCGGGATTTCGGGAACTCTCCATGTTTCCATGACTCAAGGAAGAGTGTGCTTCATCAATATGCTGCTTATCTGCAATGATTTCCTCCTGAATATATCAACAACAATCAGCACTAATTGTTTCAAAGGCATATTACAATGATTAGCGCAAAAAAGGAATACTTACGTCGACTTCTTCGTCAGTATTGGATCCCTGAGTTATTCGACCAGGAGCAAAACGAAGACCATCAATAATAGATGGAGCAAAATTCTGAAACAAATTAACAATTTTCTTTCAAGATCCCAATTATATGGACGAGAAAGTCACAATGGCAAAGAAAGGCGCTAACAACTCACCAAAGAAGCGGCAGGGGACTGTATATTGTTCGGTATCATCCTATGAGATGTCCTGCTCCTGCCTTCTCCTCCCTGAGGACTTTCTTGAAGGTTTGGAGAGTTTACATCAATTCGAGGTCTCACAACACGGCCATCCTATCACAGGGTCAACAATACAATTAAAAGTGTGATTGACATACTTTGGCTAAGATCATAAAAAAAGGCACTCACCCGTGTTGCATTTGGAGACGTCTTCCTTTTGTCGCCACTGGAAAGGTATCTCAGGCTGGGTCGACAAGAAATCATGTCAGAGGAAGGGAACTCTCGAACTGGGGACTTCGCATCCATTGCAAACTTGTACACACGCTCAAGTTGCTGACGCCAGAAGCATATGTAGCCTGGGGTTACGAAGGTATCTCGGTCAGAACATGGAAATAAATAATAGTTTCCTTCCACATGCGTGCAATCTAAGTGAGCCTTCAGGTACTCAATCTCTGGCTTATTTGTTCGATGACCCGGAATACACTGATCAAGACCCATCTGTCTAGCCCCTCTATCAATGTTATATTCTTCTACCTGGAATTCTCCATTCATTATTGATATCAAGAAACCAGGAGTACAACTCAAGACAAAAGATCTCTCTCCTTCGCTCAGACCAGCACCAGTACTCAACATGATACTCTCTTCAGCAGTATCGAAAGTGATCAATTGTGAGAAGAGATAAGGAACCGACACCCAGGGGCGAAAGTTGAACTCGGATTCAATGTCCAAAACGTCAGTAATGCATATCTTATATTGTGGTTGCTTTTTAGACCAACGGATGATCCTGGCGTTATTCTTCTCAAGGAAGGCATGACGAGTATCGACCTTAGGTCCTTGCAAGATGCTGCGGGGAATTAGGGCGTAACTATCGAGATGCTCCCACATCAAGGCTTGGAGGAACATGGTATTGGCATATGTCTCGACTTTCATGAAGCC
The DNA here is from genome assembly GCA_023531295.1 of Papaver armeniacum. Taxonomy (NCBI): domain Eukaryota; kingdom Viridiplantae; phylum Streptophyta; class Magnoliopsida; order Ranunculales; family Papaveraceae; genus Papaver; species Papaver armeniacum. The sequence goes on from JAJJWW010016731.1 coordinate 275,755, forward strand.
ATCAGAGATACTGGAATCTATAACTAAAAAATCTAAATTGGCGAACAATGAACCCAAGAATAGACTGCCAATGGGAAGTTTCTCACCTTTGGCCATCTTTATGGCAAAACGAATTACGAACGGCTTCAACAAATGTCCACAATCTTCAAAGATATCCCTGGAGAGACACAGGCATAAGAAGGCAGTGATTGTTAAAGTGTCATCAACCGGTTCTTCAGAAATCCAATCTCTCGGCCACCAGTATGATAACCATTGAGCATAACAAGATATGGGTGACTCATTGAATTCATACATCTTGGCCTCCTAAACATTAGATATCTCCTTCTCCTCTGCTGAAAGTTCTTCGTGGAAATTACCGGTAATGGGAAGGTGCAACAAAGCAGCTACATATTCTAAAGTGATGGTGAATTCTCCCCATCTACATATGAACGTGTGAGTAGGACACACCGACGGGCGATCAAAGATACCATACCTGGTATATCATGGTTGATGACTAAATCTCCAGCAGCTTGAATGGCTCGTGTCACCTGGGCACAATCCAACATGGTCCTCACACGGCTACGACACAACATGTGTCTTGCCCATCCAGAGAAATGCATCAAAGGTTTTCTTGAAAGCTTGAACTCCACATGAGAAGCCGAAAAGTGTTTCTCTTGCAAACAAAACCGAATTACAGCTTGAGGAGACATCAACTTATTCATAGTAGTGCTCCTGGGATTTATTAGCAACCGAAACGAGGAGCCTAAGGGACGCTTTTCAGGTCTATACAGATACGTAAAGAATTTGTCCTCAACAATTGGGATGTTCTTAGTCTTGGCATTTTCCTCTTTCTCCTTAGAAATCTCAGAATCATCATTTCTGGAGGAACCATCATCTCTGGAAGATGCGTCTGTGGAAACATCCTCTCTAGAAGAAACACCATTCTCAGAAGAGCTACGGGATTGAGTCATTTTTGCAAAGATGCTGCGACATCCATACACAAATTTTATCAACACAATGGAATTAAAGCAACAAGACAATTATGATGCTCATATCAATGTCTACAAAATGGTAATCCTCAACTCTTACCTATTTACGATTTCACGAACTTAGTGATAACAACGAAAACCCCAAAACTTGCTCGTTCTTTCAAACCTGCAAAGTCGAACATAAAACATATTATTCAAGAGTCAACACTGACTTCTCAAGAAACAATGAATAATTTACATAACTTTCCATGTGAGCATTCATTGATTTTTACGTGTACATACACTATAAAATCACTAAACTCATACATACACTACGAATTCATCAACTCATAAATTGTTTGCTTTCAACAATTTTTCATAAATCAAAACTTGATTTATATTTAATAAAACGTGAATAACTCACATACCTTTTTTTTTTTTTTTTTAATTTTGCTCAATCGAGCATTCGTTTATGAAACGAGGGTCTTTTCTATTTTTGTAAAAGTCTACATATTTCAAACAAAATTTTGGAAGTTCGTAAACAAATTTTCATCATGAACTCCAGGTCTTTTCAAAATTCCTTTAACTCTAAGGATTATTATTTGTTACTTTTACGAACAAACCTACGTTTCCAAAAGTATTTGCAAAGTTCATGCTTCAAAAACAAACTTGGGTTTTCATGAAACCTAATAAACAAAACTTTTGCTACTGCAACTAGACCATGTCTATTCAAAAATTTATGTATCTCTTCCATATTAGGGATTTTTGCTCGTTCCTTCAACTAACGAACAAACAGGTATATATATATACGTTTTCTAAAAATCCCTCATAAATCCTACGCATGCATGCAACCATGGGATTTTTGGTTTTGTGAACAACTCATCAATCATAAAACTAACAGCAAAAAAAAAAAAAAAAAAAAAATGGATGGACGTTGATTGATCGGCGAGTGATCTTGACTTTGGTTCTCCGGAAAAAAAACTTCCTCCCTGCTGAACTCGTGAGATGATGAAGAGAGCTTGATCGGTCAAAAAATAAAATTATTATTAGGGTTATTCCCTTTTATATCAAATTTATTTCCAAAACCTAATAAAACATGGGTTTCCTTTTTTGGGATCGGACCCGTAAATCCTAGACCGACCATAACTAAGCTTCCGAACGCCCAAATCAGCAGTGCCTCATCTCTCCACGCTCATGAGATGACACTCTATCTTACTATCAGGGTCCTCATCTGTGCATTTGCTCGTACATGACATCATTGGGGTAAATCGAGGATTCTGAAACTACCTTTGTAGACTGAGTTCAATCACCGATCTCATCGACTAAAAATCACCATTTAATGCTTATTGCGGAACATGACTGTCCCTCACTAAGCAGGGGACTTAATGTTGATGGTGGGTTTTCAACAAAGGGTAAAACCGTAAAATCATGAGGCATGTTTTTGACAAGGCTTTCAGGCATGCAACGATTCATATTTTACGAAGCCATGATGAATATGTTTTCGAAAAGCCTCCACTAGCTGAGCGTTCGATCCCTGGCATTTCGTCGTGACCTCTATGCAGAATAACGTATTTGGGCGTTTCTCCGTAGATTGAGAGCTTAACGCCTTCAGGACGTCGGTGATACTCATTGTTCCCTGACTGCAGGAGAGAGACCCACCTCCCACATAGAAGAATAGTTGGGCGGCGGACGCCTTAAGGACGTCGGTGACACTCACCGTTCCCTGATTATGTGGAGAGACCGTGCATAGATTCAGGCGGTTCTCCGTAGATTGAGAACACTAACGCCTTCAGGTCGTAAACAACACTGTGACTCCCTGACTATGCACCATTTAGAATGGATGTGACGCTTTAACTGGTTAATATCTTTTCTACAATAGATTAATTATGCCGTGACATTCACCACTGAATTCCCCGAATGATCTACAATTGCTCCTATTCCATGGTCGAATCCACGACCTGATCCCATGGAATGGCAATAATAATTGCTCCTATTCCATGGTCGAATCCACGGCATGATCCCATGGAATGGCAATAAACAATTGCTCCGATTCCATGATCAAATCCACGACTTGATTTCATAGAATGGCAATAAACTACTACATTATCTCATTATTCCGATTTCATGATCGAATCCACAGTTAATCTCATGAAATGGTGATATATAATTTTAATTACTCCGATTCTATGGTCGAATCCACGATCCCATAGGATGGTAATGCTTTTTTTAATATTCTAAATTCGTAGTCGAATCCACAGTTGATCCTATGAATTAATAATAAACAACTATTCATTTTTATTACTCGATTTCAAGAATTATTCTCCACTGAATTTCATAAATTAGTAATAAATACTCAACAACCGGGCGTCTGGACTACCACTGAGTAAGCCCCACAAAAATGGTGCAAGTGGGTTCGACAATATGCACGACTGAGCACCCGGATGCACAAACGAGCATCCAAAAAATATGAAACAATAAGGAATCCTACACAAAACAGGGAGAAAGCAATAAATATTAATTAAATAATGAGAGGCGCCCAGGGCTGGGCCCACCGGCCGTTCGGCCATGCCCTAGCCATGGTCGGTCCCACGCCTCTCCCATTATTTTCCTTATTTTTTGTTATTTCATGAACTCATGAAAACTCCTTGATTTTAGCAACTTTCCTTGTTTTTGCAAAACTCATGAATCCTCCATAACTTCATGGATTCATGAAATAATATTATAAAATAAGGAAAGGTGCGCGGGACCGGGCAACCTAGTCGGCCGGCCATGCCCGGGACGTGGTCGGTCCCAAACCTCACAATCCTTAGCTTTTTATAATTATTATTCCCTAATCTCACGAAACTCCTTTGTTTTCAACAAAACTCATGGATTCTCCATAACTTCAAGGATTCATGAAAAATAATATAAAATAGGGAAAGGTGTGCGGGACCGGGCAACCTAGGCGGCCGGCCATTCCCTAGCCCTGGCCGGTCCCACACCTTACAATCCCTAGTCTTTTATAATTATTTCCCCCAATTCATGAATCTCCTGGGTTTGAGCAAAATTCATGATTTCTTCATATTTTCTCAAATATTGCTCAACTCGCGAAAAACCAAAAGCCAACATAGTTACACGACTGGCTAGCCTCTCACGGCAATTTTTAATATTAAAACACTTTTATTTTAATATTTTCAAAATATTGATGAATTGAGCATACATGCTAATTCCAACAAAAATCAATAATTTCAGTCAAGATGAAACTCTTCTGAAAATTCACAATGTCGCTCGAACGCACATCAGAAAATACTGAAACTCTCAGTATGGAGACACGGGCACCACGGCAATGCGTGCATTCCTTCATGACCGACCAGAGTCATTCCTAGGGCTTGCACAAAGCCGTTCCCACATGTTTTCATAATTCTGACCTAATTTGCTCAATTGCTCATACTGGGCCCAAACTCTCTCCAATCAACTGGAGAATTCTTCAAATGACCAAAAACTGGTCCCGTGACCACCAAGAGCCGGTCCCATGCTTTCTTGGTCGGTCCCATCTCTCATACTTAGGTTTGATCATCCAATGATGAATCCAGCAATATTTCAGAAAATGATGAAATTGGCATTTAATCATCATTCTTTCACCAACTCTCAAACTGAGAACCCTGGTGCGTGCTCACTCAAGCACTGGGCACCACATGGATGCTCATTATCCCATGTGGTCGGTTCTTCTTCACTCATGACCAATTTTCATCATTTCGCCAATTGATGAAGGATTGATCAAAAATTAGGGTTTCGAATAAACGCTCTACGAAATCATCATTCTGAGCAGGTTCAAACACTAATAAATTTATGATTGATTCAACAACTAATATATGAATTAATTATAAAATATTCGGTAATCTACCAATATTTTAATTAATATTTTATTGGGTCATGTCACCAATAAATAATTCGCTGAATTGGGAAATACTGGCTCATTTGCTCGAATATTGATCCAACTATCAATATTCATTAATTCATCAGTAATTTGTCGAATTGAGAAATACTTGCTCAGTTGCACGTCAGATTATCAAAAATCATTAATTTGTCGAATTGAGCAATACTTGCTCAGTTGCTCGCCAAATTCTCAATATTCAGTAATTCGCCGCATTGAGTAATACTTGCTCAATCGCTCAAATACCGGTCAGTAATTCATCACTGAATCTACAATATTGACATCATTTCAGAGAACTACATGTTCGGCCCATGAATCACTGAGCATTCATCACTCATGCTCGATTCAACAAAATCTAGACCCGTTGTCTAATTAGTCAACAATTGACTAATTAAAACACGTCTGCCTTGCAGACCCCACTATTCGTGAGACATCAATCACGTCACAAATGGGGGATATCACTTAGGGTTTTGGTCTGGCGGTCTACGACACGTGGATTCATCAACGACGAGAAATGTGCGTAAGTCGTGCAAACGGTTGAAGGAGTTAGCAAAGTAGTGGGTGCACGATCAGTCAAGTCTCCACACGACATGGAACTGACTTTACCACGATCTCCCACTTTCCCACTCTTTCACTCAAGAAACCGTCATACTTACAGGGATCAGTGGTTCATCATTCTGGCGATATAAATAAGTCTAAATCGAGGACAATATGATCATAAACATTATCATTATCCGTCAACAACTCGATACAAACTTATTCATAGAACTCAACTTCAGCAGTTCAGCAATATTGCAGAAACCTTCAACACACCCACAACCCTTGATCATCATTTATCCCACACAATTCTTAACTTCCCTCCTACAGATCAACCAATCTCCCTCTTTGCGACCGAATTGACTCCGAAACGGCCATTTTTTTGGATTAGGCCGGAGTCCTACAGATTGATCTCTCGAATCTAAGCACCCCCTTTGCAGCGGTGCATCTGTGTGAGGTTCAGCAGTTTGCTCGGCTGAGGAGTCTCGACCACACGCTCGACTCTTTATTTTCCTAAAAAACCAGCGAACCGTTTTTCCCCATCCACAGGAAGTTAAATATTATTGATCTTGATCAGAACACAGTCAGAACATCTGCATTCAATGATGTGACTAACTCAAGCAAGTATTTTAACTTGTCTTGGGCTGATGAATGTTGTTCTAATCATGTTGATTTTGATAAATCAAGTGAGATAGCCTTAGAGATGTACAACCATCACGGCTGGACATTGGAGTGGCATATGGGCCAAAGACAGAAGTACAACCATCACGGCCCTTCACGGGACCTGGCTCAGGAAATATTCAGCCGTTATGGCCGGACATTAGAACTGACCTGTGAGCCAGAATTGAATGTACGACCATCACGGCCGTACATCGCTGTAGGCCAGGGTGGTGAAGTGCATCCATCACGGCTTGGGTAGTTGATGAATGATTTTTGCTCCCATAATCTAAGTTGTAAAAATGTAAAGTTAACATATATAGGGAGGGGTAGTTGGTTGACGGTGCATATGCGGACCATGCACCAAGTAAGCTTCATAGCTTAGCCGGAAGAGTATAAATGATGCCTAAGGCTCATTTATAGTTGTGTAGCCTCGCGAAGAGGGCATTTGATGCTTAGGCATCATTATGACATATTGCGGACCAAACATGCATCACCTGGATATATTTTGACGGAACGGCCTATACGGACTAGGCCATTACTATTATAGCTTGGCCACGGCCATGCAAACGAGTTGGGTTAAGTTTCTGTCCCTTAGCGATCAACTACGGTCTGTGCTTGATCCCTTTATAGTAGGGAAGGGTACGTAGGCAGCCGCAATGAGTTGCAGCATTGCCGGTCCAGCACTTTGTCGCTCATATCTGCGAGATGATTGCGACATTCTGGCCTCTCATATCATCTGGATCGGTAGCTCGACGCAAGAGATGATTGTGGCCAAACTTGATGAGGCAAGTTGTATTCCATTCACTGGATGATCATACTTCCTATCAATGCGTTCGACATAGGCTAAAAACCCGAGTGTCGTAATTTAGCTCAAGAGGAGTCTATTTTGATGGGAAACGGCCTAAAGATCAAGACATGTTGATCTATAGATCTACATGGTCACCAGAATTTAGCCAAATTCCATCGTTTAGGGCCTCAAAAGGCCATTTTTTTCGTATTTATAAAGTTTTTATTTTCTTGATAAACCCTCTGCGTGACAAGGGTAAGTTGAAATGGTGTGGAAGCTAAGTTTGCCGAATCATGCTCGTCGAGCATGCCTGCAAAGGCGAATGGATGTGCATTTTCCTAGCTTTAAGGCCCGGATCGAAGCATCATCATGGCGCATCGGGGAAGTTACGGCCTACGGGGCAACGCGCCAAAGGCGGAATTTTCCAGTCCGTCACACTTCAGGTGAAAAATCTTGAGATAGATTGTCTTAATGATGAATTCACCAGAACCCTGTTGATGAGTGCCAAATATTGTATATTTCTACACCTTTCTATTGGCATTTAACTCATCTTTTGCGCTTTAAAATCATATATTATCCCAAATTCTGTATTTTCATTGTTTTCAAGAATAAATTCTTGTACTAATTAATTTTGTGTTTTTAGGTAAGTAAAATAAAGCTTGGATGAATTAAGGAGCCAAAAAGAGTAGAGAAGTAGAGACAATGAGAGAGAGAGACAACGAAGACTCGTGCTAGAAGGCATTGAAGAATGTCTTTTGCACCTCATCCGCAGGTGAAGATTGTTGCTTTCACATCTCAAAACTAGAAGTGGGCTTGAGATACTAGCTTTAAGAAGGTTTGGGCCAATACAAACCCAGTTCCATCCTGAGCCGTCGGATTCAATCTAGTTGTTGAACATCCAACGTCATATCCACACAGTACATCAGAATTGCTACATCTTCCTAACACCCTAGCACCTACCACTCTTCCCTAATCGAGCAGAAAGCCAAACACCTCCTTCAAGTCATTTTCATCTCCTTCACCTCTCTTCTCTCTTTCACAGAACCAGTGCCTTCATTTCACCTCCATCAATCAACTTCATCCCCAACCACCTCTGAGCTCAGCCACCCTATGCAATTAAACTCTTAGACTCTATCTCTCTCAATCTTATCTTTTCTCTTGTCAAGAACAGTAACCCTAGAAGCTAAGATTGAGAGAGATAATCCTAGGGTTATCTTCAATAGCTAAAGCAAACATCAAATCAAGAGTGCAGGTCTGATTTGCAGAAGGGGTTTGTCCAAAAACATCTTTTGGGTGAGTGGGTATTCTCTAATTTTCGAATTTAAGTGATTGAGAAGAAATTGATGTATAAATACATGAGAGATTTTGATGTAAAATTCATGCCCGGATTAGCCGTTGCACCAAGTAGTAGTTCATGTTTGATTTTATTATCTCCATGATGTTCTAATTCAATAACTAGATAAACTAGGCCTGCTAAACTTTACTACGATCAACACATTTTATCTTCCGCCCTTGGTTTTCAGCAAGGTGACCCCCTCGGTCCTCTTTTGTTTGCTCTAACACTTCACCCTCTTGTGAAGTCCATTGCCTCCCGTTGTAAACTTGATCTGCATGCCTGGTACTATCATTGGTGATACGCTTGAGGTTGCTAAAGCTTTGAGCATAATTGAATCCGAAGGCCCATGTAGAGGTTTACATCGAACATTAAGAAAAGCGAAGTTTTTGGCCTACGGTTGATCCTCGTAGCACTCTTGAAGGTGTTTTTCCCGGTGATATTGGTAGACCTCGCAACGGTGTTAAACCACGGGTGGACTGTGAGTTTGGATTTGGATTTCATGAGTGACATAGTTGAGTAGGGTGAACAAAACCATTTGCTTATGTCCGCTATTAAGAAACTCGAGAGATCCGCGAGTGAGATGTTATTACTTCGTAATTGCGTCGGTGTGTCAGACTATTCTTTGCGTTGCGTACCACCAACCCTATGACTTTACAAAAAGCCTTTGATCTTTATGACGACCATCTTCTACAATATTTGAAGCTTTTAATCACGGGAGATGGGGCGGGTTTGGGCCTTTACAACGAGAGGATGGCTACCTTGCCTATCAAGGATGGTGGTCTTGGTATATATACTATATGTCGACACTCCCGGCTATTGTTATCTCGCTTCCCGAGTCAAATTGCTCCAATGCGGAAGGTTATTCTTGGTAACTTATTTTCTCGGATCACGGTTAATACACCCCGAGACGGCTCTTGAACTTTATTCGGGTATGTGGTTTGCCTTGACTTCTTTGTGTCGATATCACTCGCCCCCTTCTATGCACGCCCTGGCAGTCACTTATTTTGATGCAGTTAAGAAGCAAATACCTACCAAATATTCACTATCGTAAGAGATTCTATTCGTGGCAATGTAACCGTGTCAAACACGCACAAGATTACCTTCTAGTTGTTCCAATTCTTGGGTTGAACCAATGCCTTAGGCCCAACAGTTAGAAGTTTGTAGTATGTTATCGTCTTGGTATCCCATTATTTCTTGAGGATGGTTTATGCCCGTCTTGCAATAAACCTATGGATATTTTTGGGGATCATACGCTCCACTTTGTGCTAATGATGTTGGAATTAAGTTTCGACATGATTTGGTTCGTGATGTAATTGTTGACATATGCTTGGTCGGTGTCCATGCGCGCAAAGAAGTTGCTCTAGGTTTTTGTTCGATGACAACAAGGATTTACGACCTGCGGATATTCTTGTTCTTAGCTGGGAGAATGGTCAAGATGTGTATATGGATGTTACGAGGTCTCTAGTTCCTTTGGTGAGGGTGTTCGTGCCTTTATTCCAGGCCAAGCCATTTCACGGGCAGTCGCGCGTAAACGTACTAAGTATTTGGATGAATGTACCTCACATGGTTTCGGGTTGGGTGTTTTAGCTTTCACTACTCTAGGGGAGCTTGGTGAAGATATGATTTGTTTCTTCAAGCGTTTGAAAAATTGTTTAGTTAGTAATGATGCTGGTAGTGGTCCAGGTAGATTTATTTTTCATAGGTTGGGTGTTGTTATTCAGAAAGGGGTTGGTGCCCAGCTTGTAGCTCGGTTACCAACTAAAAGTGTAAAATCTTAATAATAATGATTTCATTATTAAATTAAAAAATACAAATAAATAGAGTACATGACATAACTAGGGTGTAGATGAAACCCTTGATTATATGCTACGTTAGTCAATTTCCTGTTTTTGTTCTTGTTGTGCTTCATTGCTTTAGGAATGATAGTTAGCTAATGGATCATATTAGCCTGTGATCAGTTGTACTGTAAGAAGACAGTTGATACTAGGGGTGAATTAGTGAGACTATTCGATAAATCATCTATTAGTGTCTTCCCTGGAAAGGAACAAGAACATTATTTGAATAAGTACTGCCTTAACATAGGATGGAGCGGTGGATTCGACTGCCATGGTACCTTATTTATCTACTTGTTAGATTACTCTTTGCTTTTGTTTTTGTTATTTCAGTCACTACCATCATCAAGTCGTATCGGCAAACAAAACCCCATTTTTGGTTACTTTTGTTCTAAGTCAGTTGTAGTGAGACCATAGCTTCAACTCTACACCCACCTTGTCCTTGTGGATCGACCTGTTCTTGCCCTGTGTTGCATATCGATATTGTGCACTTGCAGTTATCATTGTAGGTACTCTTTATAAGCCTACCAAGTTTTTGGCGCCGTTATCGGGGACTCAGTAGCGGTGTAGCTAAAGTTTTCTTCTTTACTTTACTGATTTTTAGTTTAGACTTGTATATATTTCTTTGAAATTTTTGTTTTCAGTCATTGTTAGTGTAACTCATTTGTTTCCTTGCTTTTTATATACATATTTGGGTATTGAAGTTTTATCTTGATCACTATCAGGTGCTCATAAAGTTGCGGCAAAGGAAGAGAAGCGAGTTGTTGTTGTGCATACTTCGGTACTGTACCAACAGAAATAAAAAAAACCACTACAGAAGCTACAAAAAAATAATAGCAATATTCAGCTTGTGAGCTTGGTGTAGCCTTCTCCCGGATGCGCACCGGAGGTAAGTTTCTTAACACTACAACAGCATGACGTCTAGGACTGCTTGTAATTGCTTAGCTTGAATGGTTTAATATTGAGTTTAACAATTGTTTTATATATCTTGTTAACAAATACGAGTTGGCCTCTCGTTATTTGACTATGTTTTTATTACCATAGTCCTATAAAAACCCATTTCAGGATTGATAAACGTCACAGCTCTCTGTCATTGTCACATCAGCTTCAGTTTTAATTTTTCTTGTTAGATTTTGTTAGTGTAATTTTGTACTGTGTGTTGTGTTTAGCCCTAGTAGCTTATATATAGTTTTTGCATGCATCATTATGTTTAGGACTTGTTAGTAGCATTTAGAATAAATTTGTTTTATTTTTGTTTCGAAAAAAAAAAAAAAAAAAAAAAACAATGTCAGGATTTTGGTCTGCAACTGGGGATGAGCACAAATCCATTAGAGAACTTGCTTACGGGCATGTTTCACGTTATGAGCCTCCCACAAACTATGATGTTAATAATTATAGGGATTGTTATGGACATTTTCATAGTCCTGAGCCTCAATACTTGGACCCTAATGATTATTCGCACATGTATCATTCGTCACAGGGAGAAACTGAACATTTTTGTAATGCCCAGCCCACACAATCATCACTTTTGAAACAGTTAGAAGCTCAAATCACAGCTTTAGAAATGCAAATATATGATAAATCTATCACGTCTAATTCAACTAGGCAAGTTGAACTTTCCGTTTGCGTCGTCTGTGGCTGCACAAGTCATTTAACTTAGAACTGCCCTGTTTTGCATGACTTTAGGCAGTCCAGAACATGTCATATTGATGCTCCCTATCAGAACCATCCCTACTCGCAGATTTGCAATTCAGTATGGAAAAATCCCTGTTACAATGATACTAATAATGAATTAAATTTTGAGAACAGTGTGTCTAGTACTACTCATATAACTAATATTGAATATGAACCTAATATAGAGGTACAAGAAGGGACTTGAAATACTACAATTTTGAATAAGGAAATTCATTTATGTTATGGTGATGATGATGATGTTATGTTAGAAGAACATGTTTATGCTGAAAATATTGTGGAACCTTTGGGTTCAGAGACATTAGGCTTCTATGCCTCGACCTTCATGAATGATGTTTCTTCTAGTATTCCATAATATGTTGAGTTGGTTGAAACGATGCTGAGGTTGATCTGCTAACAATGATGATACCAATGAAGATGACAAATGATTAAAGATGTTGCTGATAATGATGATGTTACTAATGGTGATGCCTGATTTTTTCTATTTCATGGTAATGATGATAGATAATAAAATTTTAAGAAGAATAAGAAGAATATTTGAATAACGGGAGGGTGTTGGAATTATAATTCAAATATTAGATTTAGGATAATTTTGTTTTATCTTTGAATATTTTTAAATTTGAATAATTGTTTTTTAAGTGTCCTAGTCTTTAGGAAAATACTAAACATGTTTAAATGTGTGACTTAATTCCTACAAATTAGGATTTTGTTAGTAGTGGGATAATGAGAGTATTATAGGGTTTTGAGTTACTGCCTATATAAAGGTTAGTTTTCTATTGTAAAATAAGCAGAAAGATTATCAATGTAGTTTTTATATTTTTGAGTGTTTCAATCTCTCTCTCACTCCTCTCTGTGTTATTGTGGAAATCCCACATTTATGTCTTTGAGGTGTTCATTCTAAATTTGTAAATCAATTTGAAAAACATTTGGTTAACTAATTGATTTTCATGTAACCAATCTATGAAGATAGAATGTACGATTTATAAGATGTTCTGTTAGTTTCCAAAAAATCACTAAGAGTGAATATTTACTGAGTTACCGGTAAAACGTACTAGTAAATTTGTAATGATCCCCAAATCAACCTGAATTTTATCCTTCCCTAATACCCTGGGACGTTGCTGCTTGCGAGTTGGGATGGATGACCTTCGACCAGAGTAAGGGATAGGGTTTCGTGTCGGTGATCGATTACAAGACTGGACTTTCTCATCTAAACTACAAACTTAATAATAATCAAATGATTAATTAAGTAAAGATCGACAAGTTTTGTATTCGACACCGATTTGAAACACTTTCCCTTGTTTATATAATCACTATTTAAGGAACTCATATTCGCATTTACCAAAACTGTTCCAGATTGATTTTCAGAGGTTGAGAGAGCAAGTGAAAGATAGGAATGAGAATGACTTCAAATGATTACTTTGGCCTTAAATAGGAATAACAAATACGCAAGAGTGCAAAGGTATGGGTTAATTAGTAACTCAAGTCGTATGTGAAATGCAGTACAACTTCAAGAAAAATACAATCTCCCCACATCTTGGAGGACAACAACAATAGTACTACAACTAGTAGTACACATTCAGCAGAATTAGTACTACTCCGTGTCCGCATTCTTAGTAGTTAGTGAAAATGCGGGGGTCTAACAACCACACCCAACAATTCGTTTGGCATCTGAGAGGACTTACTCCAATACACTTTCTAGAGAATCAACTAGAAAGTCAGACTCAATCTAGAGTAAAGTATATCAAAGAGTTTAATAACTCTGTTTCACAATGTAATCAGCAAATCAAATAGATAGGAATCCGCGAGCCTGATTATTATGTGAAACAACTTGAAAGGTACTAAAGGCCAATGTTCAAGTGTCAATCAATGTAAATCAACAACCAAAGGTTGGATATTCTAATTGATTGATCTTAACGCACAACCTGTGATATTTCAATTATATAACAAAATATAATGCGGAAAAGAAATAACACAGATACCAGAATTTTGTTAACGAGGAAACCGCAAATGTAGAAAAACCCCGGGACCTAGTCCAGATTGAACACCACAATGTATTAAGCCGCTGCAGACTCTAGCCTACTACCAATTAACTTCGGATTGGACTTTAGTTGAACCCTAATCAATCTCACACTGATTCAAGGTACGATTGCGTTCCTTACGTCTACGATCACGGCGCGGGATACTACGCACTTGATTCCCTTAGTTGATCTCACCCACAACCAAGAGTTGCTATGACCCAAATTCGATGACTTGATAAACAAATTTGTCTCACACTGAAAAGTCTATAGATTGAATAAATCTGTCTCCCACAGAAATACCCAAGAGTTTTTGTTCCGTCTTTTGATAAATCAAGGTGAACAGGAACCAATTGATAAACTGGTCTTATATTCCCGAAGGACAGACTGGTATTATCAATCACCTCACAATAATCTTAATCGATTAGCGAAACAAGATATTGTGGAATCACAAATGATGAGACGAAGATAGTTTGTGATTACTTTTATCTTTCCTATCGGAGAAATTAATCTCGAGCCAATTATTTCAATTGTACTCAATACGATAGAATCGGGCAAGATCAGAACACGCAACTACAAAGAAATTAAATAGTTTGGTCTGGCTTCACAATCCCAATGAAGTCTTTCAAGTCGTTAACCTACAAGGTCTTGATAGAAACCTAAGGTTAAAGGAGAATCGACTCTAGTTTATGCAACTAGTAACACACAGGAGGTGTGGGGATTAGGTTTCCCAGTTGTTTGAGTTCTCCTTTATACAGTTTTCAAATCAGGGTTTGCAATCCATGTTACCTTGGTAACAAAGCATTCAATATTCACCGTTAGATGAAAAACCTGATTCAACCAAGCTAATATCTTTTAACCGTTAGATCGAATTTTTGCTTGTCATACACAAATGAAATGTACCCTCATTCAGGTTTATGTAACCGTACCTAAACGTGTACACCATGTTGGTTCACAAATGGTTCACCGAGGTTAGCCATATGATTACTCTCATATCAACCTTATTCATCTTAACCATAACTAGTTCAAATGACTCAAATGAAACTAGTTAAAGAGTTGTTCAATTGCTATATTCTCATAGAATTATACAAGAACACAATTGAAGCAAAATCGGTTTGATTCACTTGAATGAATCATGAACATTATATCCACGGTTTGCAAAGATTGCATTCCTTATTATATAAATATTTATGTTCATGTTCATAATCGATTTTAGAACTTTAACCTTCAAGTATGCAAACGGGTACGTATACTTGAAATATCCGGACTAAGAATGAGTTACGCCAGTACCCAAACGGGTACGCGAACTTTAAATCCCAGCAGAATTTCTCGGACATGAACCTGTACGCCAGTACGCAAACGGGTACGCATACTTAGGTTCCCTGAATTCTCAAACCAACAGGTACACAAACGGGTGTGCATACTATGGTTCCCGGACATGGATTACATAGGTACAAGAGTGCACAACTTGACATATCCAATAATGGTTAAGTATTCTAAACTCTTATTTCAATCATTGAAACTTTCTAGAGGATGACAATAGCCATTTTCACACACTATTAGCATCAAAGCAATTTTCAAGTTATTGAAATAATCATTACGAAACATCCCAAATTTACACCAAATGATTGTATCACACAAGACATGAAAGATGTTGCTCGAAAATTTTCACATGATATAAGATGAACTTGGTCGAAGCGAAAGATTGCCAACACATATTTCGATAAATATGTAAGCGAGATAAACTCAGCTCGAAATCTCAAATGTGTATATAGAAAGCTATATCGTAATACGATTTATGTCTCAATATAGGAGATAGATTAAAAATAGACTTTCCAAGTGATAGATGAGTTTAAGTCTCCACATACCTTTTGTCGATGAAGTTTCACAAGCGCCCCTTAGTAGTTCTTCGTCTTCAAATGATGAACGCCGTGAAATCTAAGCTCAACTACACAATCTATGTCCTAGTCCGAGACATCTATAAATAGGCTAGAAATCAAGACTTATAGTTTTGATCACTAACATTGAAAAACATGCTTGAGATAGCAACTCATGCGAGTTCTACCGAGCAGTGCTCTAACAATCTCCCCCTTTGTCAATTTTAGTGACAAAACTATCAATACATATGGATTACAAAATAAATAAAAATTTGTAGCTTCTCATCCAAATGTTTGATCTCCTTGGCATCTTCAACACGACTCGAAATCTTCGTCACTTCCACATAATCCATGATTCTAAACGTGTTCAATGATAGGTGTCTAAAACACCTAATTTACTATCTAGTAGTTACGCTTTCTTTGCTATTTTTTCTTGTGAATTATGTACTTTACGCGTGTTTTTGAGTTATTAGGTACTCTGGAGTCGCATGGAGAAAAAGAAGCGGAAATCATTCAATTTGAGCAAAAGGGCAAAATTGTCATTTCATGGGCGAACACTAGCTAGAGCCCAGTCAAGGTTAAGGGACAACTCTCTTTTGGAAGAGTATTAAACGACAACCAGGATTGGTTAGGGGGCTGCTAGCTGTGTAGCCCTTATCGAAGCCACCTAAGTGGGAATAACCATCCCATTCTTACACCTAAACCTAAGTCGAGAGAAATGTTTTCTCTAACATTTATCTACTTCTCCACTGAAATGATTGAGAGGCGATGTTACTTTGAAGTTGAGTCGATGGATTTGAAGCAGAAAATTCGACAACAATCGAAATGGGTATTACGTAGATTTGATTTTGAGGTGATGTTGCTGGATTACAAGAAGGAAGAAGCGAAATTGTAGCTGCTTGGTTCATGAAGCTGAAGAGAAGATTTTCATGGGTTCGAGGTGATGAGATTGCAAAAGAAAGCAGACTCGGATGACGAACCATGGATCGGCGATGGTTGTTCTCAGAAGACTATCGATACGAGAAGAAGTTGCTAACGTGAATCGAGAAGACATTGTTGAGTTCGAATCGGAGTTAGGGTTAATGGTGAATGATATTGTTTCTCATGGTGACAAAAGTGATGGGTTTGTGGAAGAATTGTCTTTGGTCTTTGCAACGAGTTGAATGGAGTTTGCACTAAATTCGATTTATAGTGTTCTTCCAATTTCGGCTCTAATCGAGATGAGATTGAAGTTGACCAAGCGAAAAGAAGGAAAATTGATTGAAGGGTCTAGATTTGATAAGAAAAGATGGGTTGAACTCGAATTCGAGTTTGGATTGATTATGGTAGTGAACACAGGTAGCAAGAGATGGAGCTGTTGCCGCCAATGGAAGCTGTAACTGGAGCAGCAATGCAAGGGAAGCAGTGGTGCTATATGTGTGAATTGAATGGAGAGGCAGGAATGAACTAAGCTACTGGCATTGCAGGTCTCAGGTGCAAGACCTTGCTGCTGTTGGAGCTGTAATGGAGTTGAGGGACTGGTGATGTTTAGTTGGGTATGAATCTGATAAAATAGATATATGACTAGGCTGTATGACAGGGAAAACTCAATGGAGAATGGCTCAGGTGATAGCATTTGTTGTTGCTAATCTTTGAGGTTCGGAGTGGTGTTTATAGCCAAGGAAATGGTGCTCTGCAACAGACTGAGGTTGCAGCTCAAATAGAGGGATAGGTGGTAGCTGGTGCAGTCGAGTTTGGTGAAAGCAGAGAGATAGCTAGTGAAAGAAGTGATGACTAGTTTGGGTCGTTGTTAATGGAGTCGAGAAGTGTCGCTGCTGCTGTGAAAATGGCAGCTGCTTTTACCATTGGTAGAGACAAAATGGAATGGAGATGCAACTTGGTGTCAACAGCTGAAACTTGAGTTGAAGTTCTGAGGTTAAGTAGTGACGGTGGTGATGGCCAAAGAATCGCATTGCAAGTGAAGAATGGTGCAATGAGCTGCATGAGCTGTTGGTGTTGTGCTAATGCTGATTGTGAGACAACAAAACTGTGGCTGCAATTGAATATAAGGCAAGGAAATAAAAATGTTGGTGTTGTGTTTGCTGCCAGGGAAGGAGTATATGTGTGTTGGTGCAGGTATGTGGAGTTGGGCCCAGTGCGAGTGCGGCGAGCTATGGATTATCATGGGTTTGAGGTGTGATGACCGAATACGAGGATGTCTCGAGATGAATGTTAGGTTCGGGGGATATTGCAGATGGAGTAGTGGATAGTTACGGTGGCTCCGAGAGTGTCGTAAATGGAATGGATGTGAAGGTTCGAGTCTTTGGTATTAATGGTGCTTTGTTGAAAAGAGTTGAAACCCCGGGAAATAGAGATAGAAGGGCTGATGATGATGTAGGCCTTGTGGTGAAGTTGTGGGATGCTCATTCTTTGTTGTCACTTGCGATCTGGTGGTTGTTGCAGTCTGGTGGTTGTTGCAGGGGAGTAAAGAGCAGCTGTAGTTGTTTGGAAGTGAACTGAATTTGGCGGAGGAGAATCGATCTTTGGTTTGCAAGTCTGCAGGTGATAGGTGTTTGCGAAGTTGAGCTATTCTTTGTAGAGTTCAATTTGCTATTGTCTCGGTGGGCGCGAGTGAATTGATGATGTTGATGCAATTTTAAAATGGAGAAGGAGATGGTCTTGCTTCAAGGAAATGGTGCAAAGATTATGCCAGCCAAGATGGTCAGCTAAGGAGTTAGTGAAGCACAATCTTAGTGCAACACGAGCATAGTTCGGTGCAAAGGCCTTGGCCACTCAGCTTATCCAGTTTGAGTAAGAAGCTAGTTAGACCACGACTCCACGACTCGATGACTCGGTGCTTGGCCGAGTTGACCAAAAACCGAGTTGGATCGCTGGACCGGTGTTGATGGGTGAAAACTACTCCTGAGAATTTGGTAATTTGGGGTGTGGATGAGGAATGAATCTAAACCTTCAACAAATGCCTAGCTTGCGGTGAGTGCTTGTAGATTCGAGAGATCAATCTGTGCAAGTCCGGCCTAAACCAATAAATGGCGTTCCAGGACTTGTTTCGGTCACAAAGTGAAGGAGATGGGGTTGATCTTAGGGAGGAAGCGAAGAAGGTGTTGAGATTGTGAAAGTGTTGGCTTGCTTATGACTTGTGACGGAAAAGTGGCAGGCTTACGGTTAATGTAAGGAGGCTCACGGATGTTGATTTCTCTGTCTCGTACGAACTTGTATTGTTCTCCGTTATTCCTTGTTGTTGGAAATAGGGCGGAGACCCTATTTTATACAAGTCATTGAGCCTCATTCACGTTTTCGTGGGAAGTGGAGGTAGTGGAATGATGGAGTAGTGGAGTTGTGTGTCGGTAACACACGACCGGTCTTGCCCACTTTTCCGGTTCATCTCTAACCGTCCATGACCTCCTAACACGTTCTTGTGATGGCGCGTTGCCTGTGCCGCACGCTCGTAAACCGCGAGACCAATACCCCGGTAAGTATCCCCCGATTTGTGACATGATTGATGTACGGAATGTGGATCGTGGATCCACGAGAGATAGCATGTAATCTTTGAATTGAATAACTGCGTTATTCGGAAAGTCGATACTTGTGAAGTATCGTGTGTATTTTATGCGAGTCTTTGCATTACGGTGTGGTAAAGTGATGGGTAATGACTCCTCACTAACCAAATAACTCGACAGGGTTGTATAACCAAGTGGTGAAGTCGGACGGATGAGATGATGTTTGAGACACTCATCTGCGACCGTCGATGAAATCGGGGGTTTTTAAAGAGAGTGCGCAAGCATCACTCTTGACTTAGTCGAAACCAAGCATGGGAAGGATTTTGTAGAGGACCGACCATACATGCGTGTTGACGGCATGATGGTGTACGCGTCCATGTCTCACCGTCTCATGAAGATGCAATCTAGGCCACTCAATTTGACCGTCAAAGAGGAGTGGTTGAGATCGGTTTGCAGAAATCCCTTGCCGCAAAGGAGTTGGAAACCGCATGACATCCCAAGTTTGGGCGTGCGTTCCAAGACGACCCATCTTGGTCGGTCTTGGTCGATCATACCAGCGTGTAGGTGGTAGGCTAGTGTTCACACCTATGCCTGATTATCCCATGAAAACGTGATCTAAGCCACTCAAATCATCCGGTGAAGTTGAGCGGTCGAGATCAGTTTAGGATTTGGGAGATGTAACAGCGTGAGTTTGGTCGGGCGTTTTGGATTAGCCGGGCATGGTATGCCTTGGCCGACCGCAAGAGGAGGTAGATGGGCCCACGGCGGTCATGCTTTGGTATGACCGGCCTTGGTTAATCAATCTGTGACCCTCCATTAAATACGGAGGAGAAGATGGACGCGCGTGATGACTTGAAACCCTAATTTTGGCTTTCAAAGCCGCGCGACCATGCTCTTTTGGCGGACGAATTTGTTGTAACCAACCATGGTTGGTTTTGACCGATTGGTCAAGTGTGTAGGCGGTCACACGGTGATCGTGTCGACATGCTCGGGCCCTTTGAGTCTACATCTACACCCTCCATCTATGCTGCGAAGATGGACGGTTGAGACCGTTTTTGCGGCACATGTAATATGCCGCAAACCCTAATTTAGGGTTTTCCGTCCATAATGCTTGGTATGGACGGTTTCTTGGCAAGCGAAGGCCAATAGTCGACCATGCGGGGTCGGTTGTGTGTATTCCATACCTGCTTGGGGGTGATGGAATTGATCTGTGGTCATCCAATCATGCTTGTGGAGTTGGATGACTGCGATCAAATCATATTTGGCAAGCTAAGGCCGTGTGTATTCCATACCTGCTTGGGGGTGATGGAATTGATCTGTGGTCATCCAATCATGCTTGTGGAGTTGGATGATCTGCGATCAGATCATATCCGAGATCGATACGATCAAGTCCGGATGCTCAATCGGGCTAGTATAACACACCGAGAGGGCTCAATCGGGCTAGTATAACACACCGAGAGGGCTCGGGCTAGTATAACACACCGAGAATCAGCACATACGGGTATTTCGTACATGGATTCATTATAGTGCTTGGAGGTTCGTGTTACTCTGTAAGAGTAACACTCGATCGTCATGCCACAGCGATAATGGGTACGGGAAATACAAGGCCGATATGAAATTCACGGAGAAGGATTGTTGCTACATGCTCCAACTGGGAGGAATTTCATGTATTCACGAGAATGGGATTGTTGCTACATGCTCCATTCTTGGTGAATTAAGTGAGGAGTATCCGTCACTTATAAACGGCTTTATCTTTTACAAGATGTCGGCCGCATGATTTTAGGTTTTTACAATTTTAACCTTAAACGAAAATCCACCATCAACACCGGGTTGACCCGTTGGCCGATGGCCAAGGCGGACTTTGCATGACCACCCGAGATATACTTTGGAGACACTTGGCCAATTTCAAACCATAATCCCCAGTTTTCCGCGACAATTTTGGACATAATTTTACATGGGTTTTTCTCACACATGGGCTTGGTGGACTAGTTGGAGATGGGTTTTGAGAAGACCTAAATTTGGAAAGAGTATCCTTTTGGAATTGAAGAAACATATAAATAGAAAAGTCTTTCTCAAACCTAAATATATCTCCATTAGGGAGGCTTCTACTTTTGTTCTAGAGTTTCACATGATAGGTTCTTCTAAACTCTTTATGATGATTTCCAAAAACACAAGTAACTAAGTTCTTATTATTGGTTTAAGATGTAGTTGGATATTGCAACCAAGTTATGATTTTTATGAATTAGTTTTCTCTCAAAATCATTGTTCACTTTCTACGGGTTATAATAATTGCATGATTGATGTATTGCAATATGATTGAATGTTTGTTTAGTTAAGTCTAGAATTGATTGAACTCACATCCATATCTATAGCTATTTTAGGGTTTTCATCGAGTGATAACCTCGAATACGAGTAGCATGATATGATTCTAGGTTGTAGTGATACATCCTTGTAATCATATGTAGAAATTGACCTTTGTTCGAATTGTTTTGCGCAATGTATTTCAATTGCATTGATTAGCCTATTTCGAAACTTAATGCTCCTAGGAATTGAACTTGATTAGCGCAAGGCGTTAGGTTATTCTTTAGGTAGATTTCACATACGCAGCTCTAATGTGTGTGTTGATAACTTAAGAAATTTACGGAGTATTCTTGCAATAAGGTATTCTATGGCTTTTGATGATAGCGAGATTAAATACGAATTCTATTCATATAATCATAAACTTGTTTACAATTGAAGATGAAACCTTTATCCAATATTTTCACCTCATTGATTTGCGTGTTTACTTTTATTTGTTTTGCTTTTATTTTATTTTAGTATATAAAAATCAGCAAACCCCCGGTGTTTTATATAGGAAACCATAACATATTAACAACCAAGACCTCTCTGTGGGAACGATCCTTTCTTGCCCTTGCTATATTTATATTTTGAGTAGTAAGAAAGTGTAAATTATATTTGTGTCGGCTGACAACCGGTCAAATTTTGGCGCCCTTGCCGGGGAGGCAGCGGTTGTCACTTGTTTTTGGTTTCTTATTTTTGTATTTAGTTTTGTTTTATTTTTTCTTATTCTTTGGTTCTTAACCGAGTTTTGAGAATCTCGTTTCAGGTACCAATTCTATATCTATGGACGGAGCATTTTGGAGCAATCAATACGGCTTTCAACCTCAACAACATGAAACTATCACCCTTATGGGGAATACAATCAAAACCAATCCTTTGGTTATGGTCAATATTCCACGTACCCTTTTAGTTGTTCTCATACATTCCAACCTTCTTACGGTGGGTATGTAAGTGAGCAACCACAAGGAGGGGAGACTAGTTG
The DNA here is from genome assembly GCA_023531295.1 of Papaver armeniacum. Taxonomy (NCBI): domain Eukaryota; kingdom Viridiplantae; phylum Streptophyta; class Magnoliopsida; order Ranunculales; family Papaveraceae; genus Papaver; species Papaver armeniacum. The sequence continues at coordinate 298,170 of JAJJWW010016731.1, forward strand.
TATTCCTATTCATATTTCCTCTAATTTGGTAGATGAAATGCAACAATTTATGGACAGCATGGAGTCAATTCGTAGACAACCAAGCGTGGAACCAATTTCATCGACCGAATGTGCTCATAGTATGTTTGGCCCAATTTCTGATCGTAGTTATGATCATCCACCCATTCAAAGGGAATATAATTGGCCTAACAATACTGAAGTAAATAATTCTACTTTTTCTTTGTCGAACGAGCTTTACCAACAAATGGAACAATATTTTCAAAATTTGGATGGATCACTCCAAGAGCTTCAAAAAGGTGTTTCTACTTTAAGACAAGGCATTGAAGAATACAAAGAGGACATGCAAAATTCTGCGAAAGACCAATCTTTGGGAAGTGGTAGCCAATTTTATGATGACTATGATAGTGATGATGATTATTATGAACATACATCGTTTGAACCAATTTATGGTGGCAACCCCGAGGAGTGTACAATGGAGTCTTTTTGCGGTAAAGTTGATTGTGTTGAAAAGGACCACCCTTTGGAAATATTTGGTGACATTAGTGTAGTTAACTCAACTCATGGTCTTTATAATGATCAAACACCTATTCAAAAGGTACTTGAGTATGATGAACCTAGTGTGGTACAAAACTTCCTTGCAACAAGGTGTGAGTCTAATGAAGAGGAGTATGTTGAGAATGAGACCGGTTTGACCAATATTGTGGAAGACCCAATTGAGCTTGCAAAGGATTGTAATGATGATGTTTATGTCGAGACTTTGGTTAAGGCAGAAACAGACGAAGAATGGTTGCAAGGTTTGATAGAGGACCATGATATACAAGAGGTGAATAATTCACTTGAGTTTTTCAAGGATGAAGAGGATTAGTGATACAAGAGATTGTGCAAGGTTTGTCTAACCCGTTGCCTATTGTTTCTTCTCCTTTACCTCTTATTGGTTTGAATGTATGTGCTTGAGAATATTGTTGGATGACTTTGTTTCTCGTTTTCCGCCATTAGAGATACTTGATTCTCATACTATGCGGGTTATGGAACAAGAAACCGTGGAAGTACCGACTTCTATATTCTTTATACACTTCCAAGTGTGGACAAGAATAAGTGTGGGGGAAACTTTTATCGGTTCATAGCTTCATTTCTGTTTTATATTACTAATATTTGTGTGAAGCTAGTGTTTGCAAAGCAGGTTCTATGGAAGGATCCTCAACTTTTCAGATTGTTGGTATATGGGGAATGAATCTTGCAAGGAATAGTCGGGCTGACGACTTTAAACCAAGCGCTAAATAGGAGGCAACCCATAGGTTTTGTATCTCTTATCTTTTAATTTTTCTTTTCTTGTTTTTAGCTTTTTCTTTTCGCATTTTGTTATATGATTTCCCACCTTGACTTTCTTTGGACAATTCAATTTACATTGAGGACAATGTAAAGTTTAAGTGTGGGGGAGTGGTTAAGCATTTGCGTTGTAATTTTTTCAAATTTTTCAACTTTTGTGTAATTAGTGAATAAGAAAACTCCAACTTGTAGTTAGTTTAGAGTCACATAGTATACATGTCGCTAAGATTACATCGATAATCTCATAATAGTGACTGAACTTAGAGATGACAGAGAACATGATCGGGTTTCTTACTTGTATGAGAGTTAAAGTTGGATTTAACCATGCCAGTGGCAAATAAGGTGCAGACTGAATTCGGTATTAGAGTAGTGATCCCCTATAGTGGAGACTACCCATGTTACATAATGTGAGGCACCAACCTTCAATTCTTTGTACTGTCTAAATTTGTGCTTTTAGAGTGTGTGTCACCGTACGTAAATTCGGGCAGAATGGTGAGCTGTCCAACCTCCCACCATAGAAGCACTATTTTGATCTCTTGAGTGCTATTTTTATCAATCATGATGGTGACATCGAATTGCTAACTTACATACCACTTGTAATCTTGTTCGCAGTTAGCACCATCCACCTTATCTCTCTCTACACCAACAGGTTCATAGAAACACCATCATCATCAACAAGAGGAGCATCACAAATTTGAAGGAAAGTTGAAGGCGTTCGAGGTTTACAAGCAACAATAAAAAAAAAAAAGTGAAAATTATCAAGATGAGAGTTCGAGAAGTTTATGATATCAAGACATATAAGTTGTGAAGAATCGAGCGGTAAAGTACTTACACTATGGCCTTTGTATTTTATTTTATTTGTATTCTACTTAGTCTTATTTCTAAAAAAAAAAAAAAAAAAAATTAAAAAAAAAAAAAAAAAAAAAAAAAAAAAAAACGAAAATTAGAAAAAAAAAAAAAAAAAAAAAAAAAAAAAAATAATTAAATTTTGGGTTTGTATAGTTCGTTTTTAGTTTTGTATTATTTCAATAAAGCCAATGGAAAGAAGGAATATCTACAAAGAAGTTTCAAGCAATAAGGAATTTGAGGAAAAGAGTTATATTGTCAAGATTCTACGAAGTTCAAGAGTTATCATCAAGAGTTGAAGACCGAAGACGAAGATGAAGACACCGATTGAAGACCGAAGACGTTTCTATGGATCTTTGTGAGAGTGGTGCTAGCTGCACGCCGAGCAGGATAACGAGGTAAGTAAGCATATTCCCACCCTCGTTAAGTGGTTGATTTCCTTTCGAAGAGATCGTCAGAAAAATGGGTTTTCGAAAATTATTAAAGGATGTGGGTTTTCAAAACATTCGGAGGGTTTTGCCTTCCTACCATTCAATGTGTCGCAGGATTCTCTCTTCATTCCAACCTGGACACATGTGTGACCCATAAAAAGCTGTTTATTATTGAGAGCAATTTCATAAAACCCTTTCTTGTGGCGAGTCGAGACTTTTGATCACTCCGAACCCGAATTTTTGTCGAGAAGGGATGGTTATCTCTCTCTCAACTTTTAAGAATGAGATTGTGTTCATTTATGTGTCTAACTTCTTATGACTAGTGTGCAGAATCTCTATGTCTTCTTAGCGCGTTGGATACTATCATTTCGGAGAACTAGTAAGTTGGAAAAGTAGGTTTTGTGGGTATATCTCTAGTAAACCCTCACGAGACTATAACTCGTCCACTAGGGACACCTAGGGGTTTAAAGGCTTGTTATTTATGCTAAAAGTGAGTAGTAGCCTCGACGACACGGAGTTGTATGTATTCTTTAGAATTGTTTTGTTTGATTTGCTCGAGGACTAGCAAAGTCTAAGTGTGGGGAATCGATAGGTGTCTAAAACACCTAATTTACTATCTAGTAGTTACGCTTTCTTTGCTATTTTTTTCTTGTGAATTATGTACTTTACGCGTGTTTTTGAGTTATTAGGTACTCTGGAGTCGCATGGAGAAAAAGAAGCGGAAATCATTCAATTTGAGCAAAAGGGCAAAATTGTCATTTCATGGGGCGAACACTAGCTGGAGCCCAGTCAAGGTTAAGGGACAACTCTCTTTTGGAAGAGTATTAAACGACAACCAGCATTGGTTAGGGGGCTGCTAGCTGTGTAGCCCTTATCAGAAGCCACCTAAGTGGGAATAACCATCCCATTCTTACACCTAAACCTAAGTTGAGAGAAATGTTTTCTCTAACATTTATCTACTTCTCCACCTGAAATGATTGAGAGGCGATGTTACTTTGAAGTTGAGTCGATGGATTTGAAGCAGAAGAATTACAAAAGAACAATCGAAATGGGTATTACAGTAGATTTGATTTTGAGGTGATGTTGCACGGATTACAAGAAGGAAGAAGCGAGAAATTGCATTTCTTGGTTCATGAACTGAAGAGAAGATTTTCATGGGTTCTGGTGATGAGATTGCAAAGAGAAACAAACTCAGATGACGAACCATGGATCGACGATGGTTGTTCTCAGAAGACTATCGATCTGAGAAGAAGTTGTCGCTAACGTGAATCGAGAAGACATTGTTGAGTTCGAATCAGGTTAGGGTTAATGGTGAATGATATTGTTTCTCATAGTGACAGAAAGTGATGGGTTTGTGGAAGAATGGTCTGCTTTGGTCTTGCAACGAGTTGAATGGAGTTTGCACTAAATTCAGTTATAGTGTTCTTCCAATTTCGGCTCTAATCTGAGATGAGATTGAAGTTGAGCAAGCGAAAAGAAGGAAAATTGATTGAAGGGTCTAGATTTGATAAGAAAAGATGGGTTGAACTCGAATTCGAGTTTGGATTGATTATGGTAGTGAACACGGGTATCAAGAGATGGAGTCATTGCGCCAATGGAAGTCAGTATGCTTGGAGCAGCAATGCAAGGGAAGCGGTGGTGCTGTATGTGTGAATTGAATGGGAGGCGGGAATGAACTAAAGCTGCGGCATTGCAGGTCTCGGGTGCAAGACCTTCTTCATGTTGGAGCTGTAATGGAGTTGAGGGACTGGTGATGTTTAGTTGGGTATGAATCTGATAAAATAGATGTATGTCTAGGCTGTATGACAGGGAAAACTCAATGGAGAATGGCTCAGGTGATAGCATTTGTTGTTGCTAATGCTGAGGTTCAGGTGGTGTTTATAGCCAAGGAAATGGTGCTCTGCAATGATCGAGGTTGCAGCTCAAATAGAGGGATAGGTGGTATTTGGTGCGATCGAGTTTGGTGAAAGCGAGAGAGATAGCTAGTGAAAGAAGTGATGACTAGTTTGGGTGTTGTTAATGGAGTCGAGAAGTGTCATTTATTCTTTGTGAAAATGGCATCTGATTTTACCATTGGTAGAGACAAAATAGAATGGAGATGCAACTTGGTGTCAACAGCTGAAACTTGAGTTGAAGTTACGAGGTTACGGTGGTGACGGTGGTGATGGCCAAAGAATCGCAGCTGCAAGTGAAAGAATGGTGCAATGAGCTGCATGAGCTGTTGGTGTTGTGCTAATGTTGATTGTGAGACAACAAAACTGTGGCTGCAATTGAATATAAGGCAAGGAAATAAAAATGGTGGTGTTGTGTTTGCTGCCAGGGAAGGAGTATATGTGTGTTGGTGCAGGTATGTGGAGTTGGAACTGGTGCAGGTGCAGGCAGGCTATGGATTATCATGGGTTTGAGGCTGTGATGACTGGATCTGAGGATGTCTCTGAGATGAATGTTAGGTTCAGGGGATATTGCAGATGGAGTAGTGGATAGTTCGGTGGCTCAGAGGTGTCGTAAATGGAATGGATGTGAAGGTTGAGTCTTTGGTATTAATGGCACTGTTGAGAGGAGTTCGAAACCCCAGGAAATAGATATAGAAGGACTGATGATGATGTAGGCCTTGTGGTGAAGCTGTGGGATGCTCATTCTTTGTTGCCGGTGCGATGGGGTGGTTGTTGCAGTCTGGTGGTGGTTGCAGGGGAGTAAAGAGTAGCTGTAGTTGTTTGGAAGTGAACTGAATTTGGCAGAGGGAGAATCGATGCTGGTTTGCAAGTCTGCAGCTGATAGGTGTTTGGCAGAAGTTGAGTTGTTGCTGTAGAGTTCAATTTGCTATTGTCTCAGTGGGCAGAGCTGAATTGATGATGTTGATGCAATTTTAAAATGGAGAAGGAGATGGTGCTGCTTCAAGGAAATGGCTGCAAAGTTATGCCAGCCAAGATGGCTGGCTAAGGAGTTAGTGAAGCACAATCTTAGTGCAACACAGCATAGTTCAGTGCAAAGGCCTTGGCCACTCAGCTCATCCAGCTGAGTAAGAAGCTAGTTAGACCCTGACTCCACCTGACTCGATGACTCGGTGCTTGACCGAGTTGACCCGCCGAGTTGGATCGCTGACCCGGGTTGACCCGTTGACCGGTGACCGGGCGGACTTTGCCGGACACCTGTGATATACTTTCCGACGACACTTCCGGCCAATTTCCGGCCATAATCCCAGTTTTCCGGCGACGAATTTTGGACATAATTTTACATGGGTTTTTTCTCACACATGGGCTTGGTGGACTAGTTGGAGATGGATTTTGAGAAGACCTAAATTTGGAAAGAGTATCCTTTTGGAATTGAAGAAACATATAAATAGAAAAGTCTTTCTCAAACCTAAATATATCTCCATTAGGGAGGCTTATACTTTTGTTCTAGGGTTTCACATGATAGGTTCTTCTAAACTCTTTATGATGATTTCCAAAAACACAAGTAACTAAGTTCTTATTATTGGTGGAAGATGTAGTTGGATATTGCAGCCAAGTTATGATTTTTATGAATTAGTTTTCTCTCAAAATCATTGTTCACTTTCTACGGGTTATAATAATTGCATGATTGATGTATTGCAATATGATTGAATGTTTTTTTAGTTAAGTCTAGAATTGATTGAACTCACATCCATATCTATAGCTATTTTAGGGTTTTCATCGAGCGATAACCTCGAATACGAGTAGCATGATATGATTCTAGGTTGTAGTGATACATCCTTGTAATCATATGTAGAAATTGACCATTGTTCGAATTGTTTGCGCAATGTATTTCAATTGCATTGATTAGCCTATTTAAAACTTAATGCTCCTAGGAATTGAACTTGATTAGCGCAAGGCGTTAGGTTATTCTTTAGGTAGATTTCACATACGCAGCTCTAATGTGTGTGTTGATAACTTAAGAAATTTACGGAGTATTCTTGCAATAAGGTATTCTATGGCTTTTGATGATAGCGAGATTAAATACGAATTCTATTCATATAATCATAAACTTGTTTACAATTGAAGATGAAACATTTATCCAATATTTTCACCTCATTGATTTGCGTGTTTACTTTTATTTGTTTTGCTTTTATTTTATTTTAGTATATAAAAATCAGCAAACCCCCGGTGTTTTATATAGGAAACCATAACATATTGACAACCAAGACCTCTCTGTGGGAACGATCCTTTCTTGCCCTTGCTATATTTATATTTTGAGTAGTAAGAAAGTGTAAATTATATTTGTGTCGGCTGACAACCGGTCATTCAACTCAGCATCATAGTTGTTGAAGATCTGTAGCGATAACAATGAGAAAATAATTGCTCTCAATCATTGTTATACAATGTCATAGTATTATTACACAACATCAAAGTTCAATTGTATCACAACTTTGACAACAATACTATGGTGATATGTATCATTCCCCCTTAGTCAATACTTCATCTCAACATGAAAACCACTCCCCCTTACATAATGATCCGCAAACCATATGTATTTTTAGTATGAAACTACACATTATTCTCCCCCTTTTTGTCAATATAAATTGGCAAAGGTACGAAAACTAGTGGGATCCTCATGAAATTTTCATAGAGATACTTCATGACCAAAAGAGAATAACATACCAACTTATGTAGATGCAATCATAAAGTCGAAGCTAAATGCATTCATCAATGAGTTTATAAAGATACAAGATAACCCCTATAATATTCCACAGCCGCACTCCCCACAAAGATTTGGCAATTAAGCACAAGTTCAATTAAGAACTCTCCCCCATAATATGTCATTCCCGAAAGAACAAAGGGTGTTTACAAATAATTAAAGGGAGGAAAAATAATAAAACTTGGATTCTGTAACACTAATAATTGTTGCAAAATAACTGTAACATGAAATGATATGTAGGATGTGTCGCTGTTACTGTAGCTCTGCGACTGCCTTATGGCGTCATTGTTCTTCGTGTTCTTCCTCCTTGTGCAGCAACAGAAAAATATTCTGCAGCACTGAATTTCGCTCTGTTCTTCTCCCAACTCTCCGTTGTCCCAATGTTTAGTTTTACACTCATTACTTTTGAAATCTACCTTAGGCAATGAATTGGAGTCAATAAAACCTTATCGTATGATCTTTTATTGTTTAGAATTGATATCTGAACCATATGAGTACGGAAATTGGTGGAATCCTAGCCCTAGTCTTTCCATAATTTTCACAACACTTTTTAATTGAGTTAGTTATTTTTATTTATAAAAATTAGTCTAAAAAAATCTGTTTTCACAAGTCTCATCGAACCTATTACTACAACATCATTGAAAATACCATCAATTTTTGGATCACAACTTTGACAACAATACTATGGTGATAGGTATCATTCCCCCTTAGTCAATACTTCATCTCAACATGAAAACCACTCCCGCTTACATAATGATCCGCAAACCATATGTATTTTTAGTATGAAACTACACATTATTCTCCCCCTTTTTGTCAATATAAATTGGCAAAGGTACGAAAACTAGTGGGATCCTCATGAAATTTTCATAGAGATACTTCATGACCAAAAGAGAATAACATACCAACTTATTTAGATGCAATCATAAAGCCGAAACTAAATGCATTCATCAATGAGTTTATAAAGATACAAGATAACCCCTATAATATTCCACAGCCGCACTCCCCACAAAGATTTGGCAATTAAGCACAAGTTCAATTAAGAACTCTCCCCCATAATATGTCATTCCCAAAAGAACAATAAAGGCGACCTTGCTTTTACAAGAAAAGAAGGATTTCTTTGGATATCACCAAATTACATGGAAACATGGATTTGAATCCAAAAATATCAATTGAATCAACCACAAAAAATGATCAATTCAATTGGTCATGCTCGACATAAGAGAGCTTACGGAGCAACACAGTATATGCACAAAAGTGTGGATCGGAGATCGACCAATACTGCGGAATACACAAGCATTCATTCTATTTTCTATCACTATTTGCACAATGACATATAATAGACATAATCCTTGTAAACAAAAGTTCATCCTTTCTTCCATCAATATTTGCATAATGACTTAAAAGGCATTAACTTTTGTTTGTCAAAAGTTCGTCTATCTTTCATCAATACATTCATATCGACATAATAGAGATAACTTTTGAACAAGTATGGGACAGTCACAAGTTCACGGACGTAAACAACATATCCCATAACAATTTGCAATATATAAAATCATAAATATTAAAATTGCAAAAATCATCTTCCAAAAAACTTAGAATTTAAATAAATAAATCTAAAGACATGAAGATGAAAACGTTGGACATAGCTATGTGTACTCACAATAATGGCTATTCCAACCCCTAGTTATTCTTCGAAAAACACAAGAAATAAATTCTAATAAGAAGATTTATTAGACAAAATCAAAGAAATCTAAAAAAAAAAAACACAAGCATTACTCCGAGTTCAGGTACGGAAACGTTATCCGATTCAGGACTTCCAGGCTTGTGACCGACGGTATCAACTGCGTCTTCGGAGAAGATATCCTCATTGAGAAGATCTTTAACATGTGACTTCATGAGAACAAGATAAGAGTTAACCTTTTTCAACTCAATTCGTAGCATGTTAAGATCTTTCACAGGATTCTCAAGCTTCAGTCGAGTCTTACCAAGATCAGTAAGAAAACCATGAACCACTTCAGCAGAGACCATCTCAGCATTTTCTCGATCTTGATGAGAAAACGCATAATAGCATGAGGCACAGGATTCGAGCTCGTCAGTTTTTACCAGGGTTCTTTTCTTCTTTAACACAAATTCCAAGTAAACTGAATCATCAATTGAATCAGCTGGTAGCTTCCAAGGGTTTGAAGGAGACCCCATTCTTAAAACCAGGAATAGAGAGTATGCATACTCTCGTAAAGATCTTTGGAATTTATAAGGTTTCACAAGAAACATGATTTAGGGTTTCCTAAGCTGGTCTGTGACAAATAATATGGGTACTCGTACAAACACAACCTTGACCCTAAGAAAAAAAACAACGGACCAAAGCAGGAATCAAACAACCAGGAGTGTTGTTTCTTCACAAAGTTGTTTGCTACGTGAATAAATTCACAGAATTAAGCTCAATAAATTTTATATTCTCACAAGAGAAAAAATTCAGAGCATATAAGAGTAGCACCTTTGACACAACAAATTGCCAAAGAAAGACACAAATACTTATGCAGAGATGTTTGTGAAAGATCACCCAGCTAAAAACGATAAGTAGATAGTGCAGATAATCAGAGAACATCTTTCCCTCAAGTATATATACCTAAATAATTCTCACTCTTCCAGGATTTTTCTTGAGAGTGAGATTTCAACCTTGTGATTAATTTGCACAAGTATGAGCTTTGAGCTCATTAAATGACCGTTGTTTATGGTTAAACCTTTTTCTCCGAGTCTTTGGAGAAAAACCGTTTTGATGTTAAAAGTTATCATAAAACTTACTGTCATCAAAATATGACATAGAGTTGATTCTTACCTGAAGAATTTTGACCAGAGGGTATTGACAACTTGTTGATGAATTCTTTATATCCTTCAATTATCATTTTTAATTTTTCTTCCATACCTCCATTTTTGCTTTCTTCTTCTGGTACCTTTTTCACATCATGTACAACATTATCTCCCTTTTTAAAAGAAGAGAAAACATGAGTTCTTCTTGATCGAAAGGTGTTGGGGAGTCTGTTAAGTTCTTGAACATTTGAAGAACATCTCGAACTGACTTTCCTGGTAGAGTACACAGGGTGAGTACTAAAAAACCAACACCTTAGAGAATTAAATCTAAGGTGTGTTGAAGACGGATAATAGAATTGTCATTCAACCTAGATTTCTCATTTTGTTCAACGTGACCCTTTGAATTACAAAAGAGACACACTTTCTGATCACCCGAGTAGATGGAACAGACTCGACACCATCGTTGGGAGACTTCTTCCTTCCATGTGATGTGGTTTTTCCTTGATTAGAGGAATACACGGGCACATTTTTTTACCTTGAAGGGATTTCAATTTTGCTTCTGAACCAGAAATCTTTCCAGTTAAATCAGAAGTAGTTGGTATAGTGGACTTTTTGGAACATTCTCGAATAGAGAGTTTATTTAAGAGATGTTCAATTTCAAAAGAATCCTTTTCGAGTTTTTCCTCAAGTAGAGTTCGTGAAGAACAAACTGATACATTCTCCTCTTGAAGGACCTTTAGACGAGAGTCACGCTCATTTACCATACCAACAAGAACATTGATTTTGTGTTTCAAACGGTTAACATCATCAGCCTGAATTCTAACAAGTTTTAGAATTACTGCACTCTCTTTGGCTGCATTCCTTTCAACTTTAGAGTCAGAATCGTCAGTAAGGTTGTCAGAGTAACACTTGTCAATGTACGTCTGTTTCCTTGGAACACTGGGTTCATATATATTTGAGATTGACAAATCTTTCTCTTTAATAGACTTTATGGAAACATAAATTTTATTTCTGCCGATGCGTTTATCAGAGACAATATCGTCCATCCTCAGATCGCCACAAACACATACTTATAAGGTTTTAAATGTGTTTGCCAGCTCTGATACCAATTGAAAATGCGGGGGTCTAAAAACCACACCCAACAATTCGTTTGGAAATATGAGAGGACTTACTCCAATACACTTTCTAGAGAATCAACTAGACAATCAGAATCAATCTAGAGTAAAGTACATCAAAGAGTTTAATATCTCTGTTTCACAATGTAATCAGCAAATCAAACAAATAGAAATCCGTGAGCCTGATTATTATGTGAAACATCTTGAACGATACCAAAGACCAATGTTCAAGTGTCAATCAATGTAAATCAACAACCAAAGGTTGGATATGCTAATTGATTGATCTTAACGCACAACCTGTGATATTTCAATTATATAACAAAATACAATGCGGAAAAGAAATAACACAGACACCAGAATTTTGTTAACGAGGAAACCGCAAATGCAGAAAAACCCCGGGACCTAGTATAGATTGAACACCACATTGTATTAAGCCGCTACAGAATCTAGCCTACTACCAATTAACGTCGGACTGGACTGTAGTTGAACCCTAATCAATCTCACACTGATTCAAGGTACATTTGCGTTCCTTACGTCTCCGATCCCAGTAGGATAGTATGCACTTGATTTCCTTAGTTGATCTTACCCACAACCAAGAGTTTCTACGACCAAAGTCGAAGACTTGATATACAAATCTGTCTCACACAGAAAAGTCTATAGATTGAATAAATCTGTTTCCCACAGAAATACCCAAGAGTTTTTGTTTCGTCTTTTGATAAATCAAGGTGAACAAGAACCAATTGATAAACCAGTCTTATATTCCCGAAGAACAGCCTAGTATTATTAATCACCTCACAATAATCTTAATCGACTAGCGAAACAAGATATTGTGGAATCACAAACGATGAGACGAAGATAGTTTGTGATTACTTTTATCTTTCTTATCGAAGAAATTAATCTCGAGCCAATTATTTCAATTGTACTCAATACGATAGAATCGGGAAGATCAGAACACGCAACTACAAAGAAAATAGTTGGGTCTGGCTTCACAATCCCAATGAAGTCTTTCAAGTCGTTAACCTACAGGGTCTTGATAGAAACCTAAGATTAAAGGAAAATCGACTCTAGTTTATGCAACTAGTAACACACAGGAGGTGTGGGGATTAGGTTTCCCAGTTTCTAGAGTTCTCCTTTATATAGTTTTCAAATCAGGGTTTGCAATCCAAGTTACCTTGGTAACAAAGCATTCAATATTCACAGTTAGATGAAAAACCTGATTCAACCAAGCTAATATCTTTCAACTGTTAGATCGAATTTTAGCTTGTCACACACAAATGAAATGTACCCTTATTTAGGTTTATGTAACCGTACCTAAACGTGTACACCATGTTGGTTCACAAATGGTTCACCGAGGTTATCCATATGATTACTCTCATATCAACCTTATTCATCTTAACCATAACTAGTTCAAATGACTCAAATGAAACTAGTTAAAGAGTTGTTCAATTGCTATATTTTCATAGTATTATACAAGAACACAATTGAAGCAAAATCGGTTTGCTTCACTTGAATCAATCATGAACATTATATCCACGGTTTGCAAAAATTGCATTCCTTATTATATAAATGTTTATGTTCATGTTCATAACCGATTTTAGAACTTTAACCTTCAAGTATGCAAACGTGTAAGCATACTTAAAATACTCGGACTGAGAATGAGTTACGCCAGTACGCAAACGGGCACGCGAACTTTAAATCCCAGCATAATTTCTCGGACATGAACCTGTACGCCAGTACGCAAACGGGTACGCATACTTAAGTTCCCGGAATTCTCAAACCAACAGGTACGCAAATGGGTGCGCATACTATGGTTCCCGGACATGGATTACATATGTACAAGAGTGCACAACATGACATATCTGTTAGAGCATAGCTCGGTTGAACCCACCAAGCGTTGGTATGTCAAGTTTGGTTGTCATATTTTAGTGAACCAAAACTCATTTAAAGAGTCGCTTGATTATGTTCTAGAGTGAACTTCGTATATGTTAGCTTGAAAGTATTAGGATATGAGACATTACAAGTATTCCGAAGACTTGAAGAAGTGAAGAAGTAAGGAGCTACAATGACAACATCATCCTTCCACTTGAGGTTAGTGATATTTGACTTAAACTTTTTCATTCCCTAACGTATCTTTCAAGTCGTGCATATTGAAAACATAACTGCGAAGCATGAATGATTACACTCTATTTAGACGTATTATTAAGGAATACAATACTAAGTATAATGCTTATATTTTGAACTTCGTATATAAGACATCAACATAATCGTTTGAATGCTATTGTGATTATGTATGGGTATGAGGTGAATATTTCATCCTAAGAAACAATGTTTTACATTAGTTTAAAGGAAGTAAATTCATGAACTTGTTTCGTGAATCGAAAGGAAATCTCTAGGCTTATTGGTATTGTTATTCATTGCATATCTTTTGAACTACCTGTTAGAGCATATCTCGGTTGAACCCACCAAGCGTTGGTATATCAAGTTTGGTTGTCATATATTAGTGAATCAAAACTCATGTTAAGAGTCGCTTGATTATGTACTAGAGTCAACTTCGTATAGGTTAGCTTGAAAGTATTAGGATAATGAGACTTTACAAGTATTGCGAAGACTTGAAGATGTGAAGAAGCAAGGAGCTACAACGACAACAATCATCCTTCCACTTTAGGTTAGTGATATTTTACTTGAACTGTTTCATTCCCTAACGTATCTTTCAAGTAGTGCATATTGAAAACAAAACTGCGAAGCATATTTGAACTCTAGATAGACATAGTATTAAGGAATACAATACGAGGTTTATTGCTTAACCATTAAACTTTGTAGATAAGATATCGCCATAATCATTTGAATGCTATTGTGATTATGTATGCGTATGAGGTGAGGATTTCATCCTAGGGAATAATGTTTTACATGTGTTCAAAGGAAGTAAGTTCATAAACTTGTTTGTGAATCGAAAAGGAAATCGCCAGGCGTTATTGGGATTGTTATTCATTGCATATCTTGTGAACATCCAATATGTGTGATTTAGTATAACCGTTCATAACTTGGTTGTGTTCTTGGTAAAACTATTCACAAAGGCCTGACTTATGTATTGGTATAACTTTTATTAGTAAAACCGATCTTAAGTAATCACCTGAGATGGTATGATCGGGTTTGTGATTTTATGTATGACCAAATATGGGAAATGGGAACCGATCCTAGTAAGAGGTGCAGTACATCACAAAGGGGAACCGATCCTTGTATGATGTGCATCAAGGTTTATAGCAGAAAGGGGAATCGATCCTATGGACATGTGCAACACGTTTTTAGGTTAAAGGGAACCGATCCTATGGACATGTGAAACACATATAAGTTAGATACCATATATATGTGGGGAGACGATCCTAGTACCTAGTCAACCGAATTTTGGAAAGCTAGTGTGACTATGCACAGTACTCACATGGAAGGTAGAACCGAAACTTGTTTTGGTAGAACCGTTAAAACCATGATTTGTGATTGAATGTTATTTAATCAATCACATAGTTCTTGAAAGTCAGATGAACCAATTCTAAACTTGTTTGGAAGTGTGGCAAATCGGTTTCAAGGTTGTAAGTGTGAAAGAGAACTTACAAAGTTAAGATGTCGACATACTTTGAACACGTGCTGTGAATGTTTACTATTTAATTGTTCAAAGTTACTCCTTAATAGGTAAGGGAAGAGAATCCCAGGATCGAAACATAAATAAATTAAGAATCGTTTAATTAAGGTTATTAACTTCATATTTAGGAAAATAAGAATTAGTAATGTGCATTTACTAATTAGAGATTTTCGGAGAGATTTCGATCATTATTTTTGGACAGAGCATTTCCAGGAATTATGGAAACCGAATTTGTGGTTTAATGTATATCTTGAGACTATTTTCGTTTTTGGAAATTCCTTGGTGTCCAAACTTCCTTGTCTATAAATACTTGAAGTTTGCCTTTCTAGCAAACTAATCCTTCGTAACAGCAAACTACCTCTTGTTGTGCTGCTACTGATGAATCCGCCTATTCGGAGAGGAGAGTAACCTAATTAGGCGAAATCTCTTACGGCCGCTCAGTTTAAAGTCTTCTTTGGGATTGAGAAGCTCTATTAGTACCGTTGGTGGGAAACTAGATAATTGCGGTTTATCTTTTGTTTTCTTTGATTTGATTGACTAACGGTGGTTGAACTTTGATTGCACCTAGTTTGTTTATGCTTGAGAATCTTTTCTTATGATATAAGATTCACTCAAACTAGTTCAGAGTTTCGACAGGGATCTTTAGACTGTTGTTAGTTCTAAAGACGATCTTGTGATAATCCATTGTTAACATACTCCGTTCTGTGCGTGATTTATCACAAGAGATTCAAGTGATTGTGTGCATGTGTTTATTGAAGAGCTAAGAAGATTTGAAGACAAAGAAGATATTGAAGATTTCTGATTTGTGGGTTCATAATCTTTGGTGTGCACAATACTTGTTTTGGTAAAAGAGGATCCAATTAATAATCGGTTTATCCTTGTGATAGATTGGATTGATTAATTGAGTAGATCGGCATCAACACAATTCTTTGGATTAAGAGTGTTATTGGCTTAATATTAAACGATTACTTCAGTAATTGAACATAAGATAGATCTAAGGACCCGATGAAGGAGTTTATGTTAAGATAAACAGAAGAGCCTTTTTCCGACTCATATCACTTGGTTGAATAGAGTTGATACCAAACAAATTTGTTGTTCCTTTACTATTTGGAATACGAACCAAAGGAATTGTTCCAAGTACGTGACTTAGGTCGGAGGCGTGGAATACAGACGGAACTAGGTGAACTATAGGTTTAGTTTCTTGGTCTCAACTATATGAAGTTAGGTGTAATTTTGTGTAGCGGCTTAATCCTGAGAGTATTCAATTTTGGACAAGGTCCCGGGGTTTTGCTGCATTTGCGGTTTCCTCGTTAACAAAATATTTTTGTGTCATTTACTTTATATTTTCTGCATTATAATTGTTTTATTATAATTAAAGTAAATCACACAGACGTTAATTCCTATTTATTACTTGATAAGTAAATCCTATTGTGTTTGGTTAAGTCCGAACTTTTTTATCAAGTAACATACTTCGTTGTTGTATTGTCTCGATCTCGTATCCATAGACGATCACACGAAGTGTAAACCGATTAGTTGTATTGTCTCAACTCAGTCCATAGACAATCACTTTCGTAGGATGGGTAGGAAAAGTTTTAGCTTGAGGTATATTTGGGTACCCTCGCCTTTTCACTACCAATATGTATGATTAGTATAACCGTTCATTACTTGTTTATGTTCTTGGTAAAACTATTCACAAGGCCTGACTTTTGTATTGGTATGACTTTTATTATTGAAACCGATCTTAAGTAATCACCTGAGATGGTATGATCGATTTAGTGTTATTGGTATGACCAAATCTAGGCAAAGGGGAACCGATCCTATGAAGAGGTGCAACCGAGCACAAAAGGGGAATCGATCATTATAAGAGGTGCAACACGTTTTTAGTAGATGGGGGAACCGATCCTATGAACATGTGCAACAAGTTTTTAGTGAAAGGGGAACCAATCCTATGGACATGTGCAGCAAATACAAGTAGTTACCATAAGTATATAGGGAACCGATCCTAGTACCTAGTCAACTGAATTTTTGGAAAGCTAGTGTGACTATGCACAATACTCACATGGAGGTAGAACCGAAACTTTTTTGGTAAAATCGTGAAACCTATGATTTGTGATTGAGTGTTTTTAATCAATCACATAGTTCTTGAAAGTCATATGAACCAATTCTAAACTCGTTTGGAAGTGTGGCAAATCGGTTTCAAGATTGTAAGTATGAAAGAGGACTTACAAAGTAAAGATGTCGACATACTTTGAACATGTGCAGTAACGCTTATCTTTTATTGTTCAAAGATATTTCTTAATAGCTAAAGGAAAATCCCGAATCGAAAAATATGTTGAGAATCTTTCAATTAAGGTTTTTAATTTTATTTTTGGAAAATGAAAATTGGTAATGTGCATTTATTAATTGGAGATTTTCTAAGAGATTTTCGGTCAATGTTTGGACAAAGCATTTCCAGGAATTATGGAAACCGAATCTGGAATATATTGCATATCTTGAGAATATTTTCGATTTTGGAAATTCCTTGGTGTCCAAACTTCCTTGGTCTATAAATACCAAAGTTTGCATTTCTAGCAAACTAATCCTCAGAACCAGCAAAACTACCTAGTTGTGTTGTTACTAGTGGAGCCACCTATTCGGAGACGAAAGTAACCTAATTAGGCGAAATCTCTTATGGCCACTCAGTTTAAAGACTTCTTTGGGATTGAGAAGCTCTATTAGTACCGTTGGTGGGAAACTAGATAATATCGGTTTATTATTAGTTTTCGATTGATTTGATTGACTAACGGTTGTTGAACTTTGATTTCACCTAGTTTGTTTATGCTTGCAATCTTCTCTTCTAATATAAGATTCACTCAAACTAGATCGAAGTTTCGACGGGGATCTTTAGACTGTTTGTATATCTAAAGATGTCGTGTGATAATCCATTGTTAACAGACTCCGTTCTGTACGTGATTGATCACAAGAGATTCAAGTTGATTGTGTGCAGGTGTTTATTGAAGATCTAAGAAGATTTGAAGACAAAGAAGACTTTGAAGATTTCTGATTTGGGTTCATAATGGTGTGCACAATACTTGTTTCGGTTAAAGAGGATCCAACTATAATCGGTTTATCCTTGTGGTAGATTGGATTGATTAGTTGAGTAGATTGGCATCAATACGTTTCTTTGTGATTCAAAGTATTGATTGCAAAATCTAGACGATTACATCGGTAATTGTTAGTAGATAGATCTAAGGACCTGACAAAGGAGTTTATTGGGATAAACGGAAGAGCCTTTTGTCAAACTCACATCACTTGGTTGAAAAGAGTTGATACCAAACAGATTTGTTGTTCCTTTACTGTTTGGAATACGAACCAAAGGAATTATTCCAAGTGCGTGACTTATTCATAAGTTAGAGGCGTGGGAATATAGACGGAACTAGGTGAACTATAGGTTTAGTTGCTTGGTCTCAACTATACGAAGTTGGTTTGATTTTGTATAACGGCTTAATCCTGAGAGTATTCAATTCTAGACAAGGTCCCGGGTTTTTTCTGCATTTGCGGTTTCCTCGTTAACAAAATCTTGATGTGTCTTTTAGTTTTCTATTTCTGCAATTATAATTGTTTTTATTATAATTAGAAGTAAAATACACAAACGTTAATTCCTATGTACTTGATAGTAATCTTATTGTGCTTGGTTGAGTCCGAACCTCTTATCAAGTAAACATACTTCGTTTTTGTATTCTATCGATCTTGTATGCATAGACGATCACACGAAGTGTGAACTGATGCGTGTCGTAGGTGCAATCAAATTAATTCAATATTTCCACTCAATTAAAAATAATATAATGGAAGTTAAGTTCGTTCCCACGAGGAGCAAGTGATCTTTAGTTGTAAAAGTTGTCACGAAAGGGGGGTGTAAAAAGCAAAATAAAAATAAACAAAGCAATTAAAATCGAAAGTTGAAAGATGAAAACAATAAGAGAGAGAAGATCAAGGAATCCTTCTTCGTTACGAAACAATGATTTAAAGTTATGTTCTTTTCTACTTGTTATTAGTCACAGATTATCACCAACCGTAGGATAGCAGTCCGCTTAGCTAGCCCCCAAAATCCCTAATTTCACCGAGTAACAGGTCCGCTTAGTTATCGATTCTATTCAAAAGAACCACCTTGAGGTAAAACTTACAAGATGTAATTCCCGAATGCATTAAGTTTTATGAATTTAGGTTTAGTACTAGTAGTTAAACTCGGTTCGCTTGGTTCACTTTCTAGCGTTGTTTCTACACACAATTGCTCCACGGAATCCCTCCGCAAGGTCTCGTGTTTTCTACTTGTGTAAAGTGTCGAGAACGATTACGTATTCCCTAACTTATACTAGATATAGATCAATTAACAAATCAATTTAGCGTGCACTCCAAACAATCTATCAATCAATCATAAGTGTCTTTAAGATCACTCCTATTAGTAAAAACAATCGATAATCATGTGAAAAATCTCAAGATAGAATTGAAAACAAAAACTCAAATCATGTTAAGAACTAGGAATTCATCCTCAATCAAAAAGAAATTTAGCTACTCATGTTTTTGAAATTCACACAATTAATAATTATTAAAAGAAGAAGTTTCAAATTCACACAAGTAATTAAAAAGAAAAATCTTAGAAAAGCAAGCAAAAAACACAAGTGATGTGTGTGTAGAGAGGTGTAGAGAGATATGTAGAAGTTGTAGAAAACTTCTCTATTTATAGGCTTCAACATTCTCCAATTCTTCCAAGGATTAGAATCCTTTTCCTTTTTTGCAATTCAATTTCCAAATCAAGCTTTTCTCAACTCTTCCACCATCTCTTTCCAAATTTGAGTCCAATTCTCCATCCAATTCCTAGCCCAAGTCTTCATACCCATGAGAGAAGTCCATAGAAAGTTCTGGAATTTTGCTCACGGAAAAGCGGGATTGTGGCCGGAATTTGGCGGGAAAACGTCGCCGCCGGCCGCCTGAAAATTTCTCCGTCGAGAGAATATTCGACGGAATATTCCGTCCGGTCCTCCGTTAGGACTGACGGTCAAAGAGTCAACCGTCAGTCAACTGTTAGTCAACGAGTCAGGGGAAGAGTGAGTTAGCTACCGAAGTCGACTCCCGATTCGGTGAATCAACTCGAGTCGACCTAAGTCACTTGGCCTAAGCCACAATCTTGCCAGGCTCTTGTGTTGCACCGGATGGTGCATCACTTGCTGCTCCCGACCATAATGGCTGCTCAACCTGCAATTGCTCAGCCTTCTCGGCTTTCTTTAAACAGTTTGCCGAGCCGAGTTCACTAGCATACATCGAGAACAATCACGCCTAATTAAAGCGGCTTCAATCAACTCTACAATCTAAAGCTCTACCAACCAGCACCAGGAATTCTTATTCAAATCACCACCTCATGTCTCTGCATCATCACTAACAGCTTCAAAATTCAGTGCAACTCTGTTTCCAAACCACAGTAGCCACCTGCAACAATGCCGCCAACAACCTCAATTCAGAACCACCAGTCTTAGCCTATAACTCCAGCTTCGCACTTTCTTGCATTCCATAACCCATGTTATGCACCTTTTTGTGGCGCAATAGTCACAACTCCATCCCGCCATCTCTTGTATCGCCATTTGTAGCTCCATTCATGAATTTCAACCATTCCTCGATTGCTAGGTCCTGTTTCGAGCCTCATATCCTAACAACCTGCAATGCCATCTCTTTCGTTTCCCTAAACCTCCCTACAAACAACTAAACAAATTCAATTCAACACACCTAAAATATCGGCTTCCCCTTGTTTATCAAGCAACCCTGACTAGACAGATTCAATTTGAGCACCGATTACAACTCAAACAAACCCATACTCGAATTCACTCCACATCGCGAGAGAATCGAGCAACATACCAATAACATCTCTCGATTCCTTGTTCTTCATCTTCTTTGATTCTGTTGCCTTGTCGACCCATCTTCAATTTCCTTCTTTTCGAGTTATCGGTCACCTCTCAATCTATAGCAGCAACCATGGCTGCTTCTCGTTCTTCTTGACACTAACCTCGCCTCTTCTCGATTCCGGTCCTCAAATCACAAAGAACCCAATTTCTTCCTCGTTGAACCGATCCATACCACCACTAATCGAAGCAACATCATAATATTTCATCAATTCATCCTCTCTAATTGACTTCTTCTCTGTGTTCTTCATATCAAACCCTAGCTCAAATCAGTTCTTGAACAACGGCCGGCTTCTTCTGAGCTCCTGCGTATCATCGACGGTTTAAGAATTCCCTTTCTCGATCGATTTTGGTTTAACAAAGACCATGACGCCGGGTGAAGAATGATTGAAGAATGATTGAAGAGAGAAATAACTCTCCTCGATTTAGGTTTAGTTAAAATGGGGCGGGTATGGAACCGTGCATGTATGGGTCTACGGGTTTAGGGTGTGGGTAGATGGATGGGCTTAGGTTAGGGTGGATCGGACATGTGGGCTTGGGTTTAGGGTGTGGGTGGATTGGACACCCACCATAAGTACACCCCAAATGTGCTATTCTCACTCCTTCTTTTGGATAAGGGACTGCTCTTTGACCTCCCCTAAACCTTGGCTTGGGCTCCATATAGTGCTTCCTCCTTGGTGAAATGACCTTTTTGCCCTTTTGGCTCAAATTGGGTGCTTTCTTCTTCTTTTCCTCCGTGCGACTCCAAAGTAGCTATAAAACTCAAAACAAGCGTAAAATACATAATTTACAAGAAAAATAGCAAAGAAAGCATAAACTACTAGATAGTAAATTAGGTGTATTCTACACCTATCAAATTCCCCACACTTAGACTTTGCTAGTCCTCGAGCAAATCAAACTAAAAACTCACAACTTCAAAGCGTTCTAGCGTCACAAGCATCAAAGAGTTATGAGGACATAGAATTTCGCATGCTAGTAATAAGAAGTTAGAAATACCAAAGAACATATTCTCATCCTTAAATGTTGAGTGAGAAATAACCACACCATAATGAGAGAATGCGTGTTTGAGAAACGATCAATAAGCATTTCGCCTCGACTTCTGCCTCACCATAAAGGATTTTATGATAATTGCACTCAATAAGACAGACTTTTTTATGGTTCTCACATGTGTGCGGTAGGAATGAAGATAGAAATCTCGCATCACGTTGAATGGTGGGAAGGATAACTTAGAAATATTTTTAAAAACCCACATCTTTTAATATTTTGAAAAACCATTTTTCTGACGATCTCTAAGAAAGGAAATCAACCATTTATATTGAGGATGGGATTACTTACTCACCTTCACATCCGATCGCCAATTATGATAACACCACTCTCACGGTATCCAATAGAAACATCTTCCGCTCCTTATCTTTAACTTCTTGGTTCCTCGTCTTCGGTTTCAACTATTGATGATAAACCCTTGAATTTCATAAATCCTTAACAATTCTTAACTCTTTTACCTTAAAAATCCTTGTCGCTTGAAACTTCCTTATATATTTTCCTTCCCCACGGCTCATTAAATAAGAACAAATATTTCTCTTGTTTTTTTTTTTTTTTTTTTTTTTTTTTTTTTGTTTCAATATTTTTTTTTTTTTATGTTTTTGACAAGAGAAATTAAATACAAAAAAATAAACCATGGCCGTGGGAGAAGTATTTTACCGCTTGATTCTTCACAACTTGTATCGTCTTGAAATCATAAACTTTCAAAAATTCTCACCTTTTACTTTTCTTCGCTTTCATGAATAAGTCTTCATACTTGAATATAAAATTACCTCATTGTATTGTAAGTCCTCAACCTATATGTGAATTCCGCTCTTTGTATGTTGCTTTACTTGTATTTGAAATTTGCTCTTTTTCCGTCCGTTGCTTGTAAACCTTAAACTTTTCCAACTTTCCTTGTAGATTTTGATGTCGCTCCTTGTTGATGATGAATGTGTTTCTATGGATCCGTTGTTGTCGAGAGAGAGAATGGTGCTAACTGCAAATCGAACTACAAGAAGGAAGCTTTCATCCATGGACGTCACCCTCATGATTGACAAAATTAGCACTCAAGAGATCAAAGAGTAGTGCTTTTAGTGGTGGGAGGTTGGGTAGCTCACCATTCTACCCGGAATTTACGTACGGTGACACACACTCAAAAGAAGCTTTTTAGTAGATGGAAGAATTCTGGTCGGTGCCTCTCATGATATGAATACGGGTAGTCTCCACTAATGATTGATCAGCAACTCTAATAACGCACTTCTCCCTGCACCAAATTCGCATCACCGGCATGATTAAATCCATTATTTAACACTCAAACAAACAAGAAATCCGAATGTAGTTCTCTAACATTTCCAAGTTCAATTATGTCGGTCAAAATCTCTATGTAAACATACCTAGAAGTATGCTAGTGACTCTAAAATCTTTAAAAGTTGGAATTTTTATGTAAAACTTTTTTTTTTTTTTTCAAATTTTTTCATTTTTTTGTAATTTTTGTTTTAAAAACATGCTTAACCACTCCCCCACACTTAAACCTTACATTGTCCTCAATGTAATTGAATCCTCCTAGTAAAGTCAAGGTGGGAAATTTTAACATGATAAGAAATAAGAAAAGAAATAACAAAAAGCAAAAGGATAAGAAATACAAAACCGATGGGTTGCCTCCCATTAAGCGCTTGTTTTAAAGTCGACGGCCCGACTTAGCTCTTGCGGCACATTACTCCTCCGGAGGAGTGCATCTCGAAGTCCAATTACGTCCACATGCTCCGTTGGAAAGTTTTCATAATATGGCTTTAACCTATGGCCGTTGACTTTCAATTGTTGTCCTGTTTTTCGCTAACAATATCAACTGCACCATGAGCATAAACATTAGTAACAACATATGGTCCCACCCAACGGGACTTAAGCTTTCCGGAAATAAACGTAACGAGTATTAAATAAAAGAACTTTTTGCCCCACAACAAAACTTTTCCGCGAAATCATCTTGTCATGAAAAAGCTTAGTCTTTTCCTTGTAAATCCAGGGCACTCTCGTAAGCATCATTACGTATCTCCTCTAGCTCATGTAGTTGTAACTTCCTTTGTTTCCGCTTCATCATACTCCATGTTGAATTTCTTTATCGCCCAATAAGCCTTATGTTCAAGTTCAACCCGGAAGATGACAAGCCTTACCATAAACCAACCTATATGGAGACATACCAATCGGTGTCTTATACGCCGTTCTATACGCCCAAAGTGCATCATTGAGCTTAAAGCTCCAATCTTTCCTCGTGGTATTCACCGTTTTCTCAAGAATGGACTTTATCTCACGATTCGAAATTTCCGCTTGTCCACTAGTTTGTGGATGATAAGGCGTACCAATTTTGTGTGTTATGTTGTACTTCTTGAGGAGAGTGTGGAAAGCCTTCTTGAAATGTGAGCCTCCATCGCTTATCACCACTCTTGGTGTTCCATGCCTATTGAAAATATTTTCCCTTACAAAATCACAAACAACTTGAGAGTCATTAGTTTTGGTGGCTCTAGCTTCCACCCATTTGAAACATAATCAACGGCAAGAAGTATATAAAAATTCCCATTCGAATTGACAAAGGGCCCATAAAATCAATGCCCCACACATCAAAAATCTCAACGGCGAGAATTGGTGTGAGTGGCATTTGATTTCGAGCACCTAGATTGCCCGTTCGTTGACATCTATCACACGATTTACAAAAATATATGAATCTTCAAACAAGGTGGGCCAATAAAATCCACTCTCTAGAACTTTGAGAGCGGTACGTTTCGAACCAAAGTGGCCACCACATGCAAAAGTGTGGCAAAAGGAGAGAATGGATTGAAATTCGGAATTAGGCACGCACCTTCGCATTATTTGATCAACGCCATATTTCCATAAGTATGGTTCATCCCACACATATTGCTTAGCGATCTTCTTAAGTTTCATCTTTTGGAAGTTAGACATTGTACTAGGTACTTTCCTTGTCACCAAGTAATTCACTATATCCGCATACCAAGGTGTTGATTCGTCCATGGAGAAAAGTTGTTCGTCCGGAGAAGCGGTCATGTAATGGAAGTTCCTCTTGAGACATCACAAGTCTACTAAGATGATCATAGCGGTATTCTCCACACCCCTCTTATCACGAATTTCTATGTCGAACTCTTGTAACAATAGGATCCACCGAATTAATCTTGGCTTAGCTTCTTTCTTCTTTATCAAGTGTCTTAGTGCGGCATGATCGGAATACACAATAACCTTTGTACCCACCAAGTATGATCGAAATTTTTCCAAAGCAAAAACTATAGCCAATAACTCCTTTTCCGTGGTAGAATAATTGATTTGTGCATCATTAAGGGTCCTAGATGCATAATAGATAACATGGGACAACTTGTCCACCCTTTGACCCAAAACGGCTCCAACCGCATAATCACTAGCATCACACATTAATTCAAATGGAAGATTCCAATCCGGTGATTTGATAATCGGCGCACTTGTCAACATCTCCTTTAATTTGTCAAAAGCATCCTCGCATTCCTTGTTGAAGTCGAAAGGTACCTCCTTTTGTAATAACTTGCACATCGGCATGGAGATTTTGGAGAAATCCTTGATAAACCGCCTATAGAAACCTGCATGACCAAGAAAAGAACGGATTTCCCTCACCGAAGTGGGATATTGTAAGTTTCTTATTAAATCTATCTTTGACTTGTCCACTTCGAGCCCTCGAGAGGACACAATGTGACCAAGTACTATGCCGTGGTTTACCATAAAGTGACATTTCTCCCAATTAAGGACAAGGTTTGTGTCTATGCATCGTTTAAGAATTAGTTCAAGGTTATTTAAACAACCATCAAAAGAATTGCCATAAACACTAAAGTCATCCATAAATACCTCGATGATGCGCTCCACATAATCCGAGAATATACTCACCATGCATCTTTGAAAAGTAGCCGGCGCATTGCAAAGTCCGAACGGCATCCGTCTATATGCAAACGTTCCAAACGGACAAGTGAAAGTGGTTTTCTCTTGGTCCTCCGTTGCAATAACAATTTGGTTGTATCCCGAATAACCATCCAAGAAGCAATAATAAGAATGCCCCGCTAACCGCTCCAACATTTGATCAATGAAAGGTAAAGGAAAGTGATCCTTGCGGGTTGCGGAATTAAGCTTTCTATAATCAATGCACACTCTCCAACCGGTTTGAACTCTTGTAGGAACAAGTTCATCGTCTTGATTTGAACAACCGTGACTCGGATTTCTTTGGTACCACTTGCACCGGACTTACCCACTTGCTATCGGAAATTGGGTAGATTACCCCCACACTTAGCAATTTGAGTATCTCTTTTTCACAACCTCCATCATGGGAGGATTGAGCCGACGTTGAGCATCACGTACCGGCTTCACGTTCTCCTCCATTAGAATCCTATGCATGCACATGGATGGACTAATACCTTTGATGTCCGCAATCGTCCACCCAATAGCCGTTTTGTGCTCTTTCAAGACTCTAAGCAAACGGTCTTCTTGCACCGGTGTGAGGTTCTTAGAAATAATCACCGGAAGCTCATCTCCATCTCCCAAGAAAGCATACTTCAAATGGTCCGGAAGAGGCTTCAATTCTAGCTTGGGCGCCTTCACAATAGATGGTACAAGTATTTCATCATTCACGGGTAAAGAAATATAAGAAACATCACCCTTTTTAGCTTCTTGCAATGTCGCCAAAGCACCACACATCTCCACCAATTCCTTGGAGATTTCAACATCCAAGTTAGACAAGCCATGGACGTCCAATTCAATGCTATTTTGCAACACCACATCAAGTTCATCCTCTTGGTTCAATTCCACCATTTGTTGCGCTAATGAATCAACCACATCAATGGAGTAAACGGAATGCACATCACTTGGGTAACGCATGGCTTCAAATATGTTAAAGTGTATTATCTCCTTGTCGAATTCCATAGTGAGTGTACCCTTATCAACATCAATCTTCGTCTTTGCGGTCTTCATGAATGGCCTCCCAAGAAGTAAAGAAGTAGATGATCGATTCTCATTGTTGTCCATATCCACCACAAAGAAGTCCACCGGAAAAATAAGCTCATTTACTTGCACTAGCACGTCTTCTACAAGCCCCTTTGGATATATGTTAGACTTGTTTGCCAATTGGATAATAACTCTCGTCTCTTTCAAAGGTCCAAGATTCAAGGAGTCATATATTTCGGCCGACATCACACTAATGGAAGCTCCCAAATCAAGTAAAGCATGTTCAAACCTTTGTTTACCAATAGTAATTGGCACCGTGAAACCACCGGGATCCGTGCACTTTGTAGGCATCTTCTTCAATAGCATAGCCGACGCACTCTCGCCAACTTTAGTAATTTCATTATCAAGCAACCTATCCTTCTTGATGCATAATTCCTTCATGAACTTGGCATACCTTGGAATTGTCTTAATGGCCTCAATGAATGGGATGTTGATTTCAATCTTCTTAAAGATATCCATAAGTGCCTTGTCTTGAGCTTCTTTCTTGGATTTAGCAAAACGACTAGGAAAAAGGAGGTGGAGTAGTGAAAGTAGAAACCGGTTCCTTGGATTGGTCTTTTGGTGTGGAATTCTCCTTTGGTGCGGTTTCCTCCTTGTCATGGACTACCTCTTCACTAACTTCCTCATGATAGCTTGGACCCTCCACTTGCCTTCCACTTCTTAAAGTAACCGCATTAACATTCTCTCTTGGATTCACAAATGGTTGTGAAGGAAGTGTTGTGGATGCTTGAGATTTCAATAAATTCACATCGGTCGCCAATTGTCCCATTTGATTTTGTAAGTCCTTGATAGCCGAATCGGTCTTTTGTTGATTTTGTTGAAACAATGACGTAATACCTTGCATCATGACATTAAGCTTATCATCAATTGAAGATCCTTGTTCTTTTACTTGGGGTTGAAATTGTTGATAACCACCTTGTTGTTGAGGTTGGAATCGCGATTGTTGAAAACCACCTTGTTGTGCATATGGATTAGGAGCCGCCGCTTGCTTGTTTGCATAACTAAAGTTGGGATGATCCTTCCAACCGGGATTGTAGGTATTGGAGTATGGATCGTACCTTGGCCTTTGATTCGGATATAAAGCATTCACTTGTTCGGTCTCATCATCCGGAATAATTACCGCGGCCATCCTTTGCATCATAATCTCCATGTTACTTATTCTTTGATCAAGATGTGACGAAGAATCACTAACTTCATGCACTCGCCCTAACCGTTGGTTCATCCCTTGTGTAGAATTGTTGCGATTTTGCCGCCATGCTTTCAATCAACTCTCTAGCCCGGTCAAAGTCTTGTTCATTAGTGCACCACCACCCGCGGCGTCAAGAAGAGACCTATCACTTGAGTGAAGAGCTTCATAGAAGTATTGGAGTATCATAACATCGCTAAATTGATGGTGTGGACAGCTTGCCACCAACCTCTTGTATCGCTCCCAACATTCATACAATGATTCTCCCACTTGTTGTTTCAATCCACAAATCTCCTTGCGAATTTGAGTAGCTTTGGATGCGGGAAAATATCTCTCGAGGAAAAGTTTCTTCATCCCATTCCATGTTGTGATACTTAGGAAGGCAAATAATATAACCATTCCTTAGCATTACCCGCCAAAGAAAACGGAAAGCTTTCAACATTGCTCCATCCGCATTGGTATTCGGTGGAAGCATGGCCATAACTATGGTATAGAAGTCCATAAGATGTTTGTTTGGGTCCTCATTCACCATACCATGGAACTTTGGTAACTCTCTAATCAACCCCGGCTTGATCTCGAAAGTTGAGTTAGTTTGGATACACCATTGTTGTGTGTCAAGCTTGTGAGAAGCTAGGTCCTTGAGTGTACGATCAGCCATTGTTTCTTCCTCTATGTCCGAATCACTTGATGAAGAAGGAGGAAGTGGAGTGTTAATCGCTCGAATGAAATCCTTTAATTGAGTGCTTGGGATCGAAGACGTATTGGACTCGGTCTACCTCCTTTAAGCATTCACCAAAGGTATAACACCGAAACAAGATTCTCACAAACTAAGTTAGATACGGTAAAGAATCTAACAAAGCAAAAAGAATAAAAACAACTAAAAAAAAATCGCCCGTTGCTCCCCGAGCAACGGCGCCAAAATTTGATGCGTGTCGTAGGTGCAATCAAATTAATTCAATATTTCCACTCAATTAAAAATAATATAATGGAAGTTAAGTTCGTTCCCACGAGGAGCAAGTGATCTTTAGTTGTAAAAGTTGTCACGAAAGGGGGTGTAAAAAGCAAAATAAAAATAAACAAAGCAATTAAAATCGAAAGTTGAAAGATGAAAACAATAAAGAGAGAAGATCAAGGAATCCTTCTTCGTTACTGAGAAACAATGATTTAAAGTTATGTTCTTTTCTACTTGTTATTAGTCACAGATTATCACCAACCGTAGGATAGCAGGTCCGCTTAGCTAGCCCCAAAATCCCTAATTTCACTGAGTAACAGGTCCGCTTAGTTATCGATTCTATTCAAAAGAACCACCTTGAGGTCCGCTTTACAAGATGTAATTCCCAGAATGCATTAAGTTTTATGAATTTAGGTTTAGTACTAGTAGTTAAACTCGGTTCGCTTGGTTCACTTTCTAGCGTTGTTTCTACACACAATTGCTCCACGGAATCCCTCCGCAAGGTCTCGTGTTTTCTACTTGTGTAAAGTGTCGAGAACGATTACGTATTCCCTAACTTATACTAGATATAGATCAATTAACAAATCAATTTAGCGTGCACTCCAAACAATCTATCAATCAATCATAAGTGTCTTTAAGATCACTCCTATTAGTAAAAACAATCGATAATCATGTGAAAAATCTCAAGATAGAATTGAAAACAAAAACTCAAATCATGTTAAGAACTAGGAATTCATCCTCAATCAAAAAGAAATTTAGCTACTCATGTTTTTGAAATTCACACAATTAATAATTATTAAAAGAAGAAGTTTCAAATTCACACAAGTAATTAAAAAGAAAAATCTTAGAAAAGCAAGCAAAAACACAAGTGATGTGTGTGTAGAGAGGTGTAGAGAGATATGTAGAAGTTGTAGAAAACTTCTCTATTTATAGGCTTCAACATTCTCCAATTCTTCCAAGGATTAGAATCCTTTTCCTTTTGCAATTCAATTTCCAAATCAAGCTTTTCTCAACTCTTCCACCATCTCTTTCCAAATTTGAGTCCAATTCTCCATCCAATTCCTAGCCCAAGTCTTCATACCCATGAGAGAAGTCCATAGAAAGTTCTGGAATTTTGCTCGCCGGAAAACCCCGGGATTGTGGCGAATTTGGCGAAACGTCGCCGCCCGGCCCTGAAAATTTCTCCGTCGAGAGAATATTCGACGGAATATTCAATCCGGTCCTCGTTAGGACTGACGGTCAAAGAGTCAACCGTCAGTCAACTGTTAGTCAACAGTCAAGGGGAAGAGTGAGTTAGCTACTGAAATAAAGTCGGCTTCGATTCAGTGAATCAACTCGAGAGTCGACCTAAGTCACTTGGCCTAAGCCACAATCTTGCAGAGCTCTTGTGTTGCACCAGGATGGTGCATCACTGCCTGCTCCCAGCCATAATGGCTGCTCAACCTGCAATTGCTCAGCCTTCTCAGCTTTCTTTAAACAGTTTGCCAGGCCAGTTCACTAGCATACATCAGAGACAATCACTGCCTAATTAAGCAGCTTCAATCAACTCTACAATCTCAGCTCTACCAACCAGCACCAGGAATTCTTATTCAAATCACCACCTCATGTCTCTGCAGCATCACTAACAGCTTCAAAATTCAGTGCAACTCTGTTTCCAAACCACAGTAGCCACCGCAACAATGCCGCCAACAACCTCAATTACAGAACCACCAGTCTTAGCCTATAACTCCAGCCCTGCACTTTCTTGCATTCCATAACCCATGTTATGCACCTTTGTGGCGCAATAGTCACAACTCCATCCTGCCATCTCTTGTATCAGCAGCTGTAGCTCCATTCATGAATTTCAACCATTCCTCAGTGCTCAGTCCCTGTTCGAGCCTCATATCCTAACAACCTGCAATGCCATCTCTTTCGTTTCCCTAAACCTCCTCCCTCACAAAGAACTAAACAAATTCAATTCAACACGGCCCAAAATATCGACTTCCCCTTGTTTATCGGCAACCCATGCCTAGACAGATTCAATTTGAGCACCAGTTACAACTCAAACAAACCCATACTCGAATTCACTCCACATCGCAGAGAATCGAGCAACATACCAATAACATCTCTGATTCCTTGTTCTTCATCTTCTTTGATTCTGTTGCCTTGTCTGACCCATCTTCAATTTCCTTCTTTTCTGAGTTATCAGTCACCTCTCAATCTATAGCAGCAACCATGGCTGCTTCTCAGTTCTTCTTGACACTAACCTCGCCTCTTCTCGATTCCAGTCCTCGAATCACAGCAACCCAATTTCTTCCTCTGTTGAACCGATCCATACCACCACTAATCGAAGCAACATCATAATATTTCATCAATTCATCCTCTCTAATTGACTTCTTCTCTTGTGTTCTTCATATCAAACCCTAGCTCAACTCAGTTCTTGAACAACGGCTGCTTCTTCCTGAGCTCCTCTGCGTATCATCGACGGCAGTTTAAGAATTCCCTTTCTCGATCGATTTTGGTTTAACAGCAGCCATGACTGCTTCAGGTGAAGAATGATTGAAGAATGATTGAAGAGAGAAATAACTCTCCTCGATTTAGGTTTAGTTAAAATGGGGCGGGTATGGATCCGGGGTACAGGTATGGGTCTACGGGTTTAGGGTGTGGGTAGATGGATGGGCTTAGGTTAGGGTGGATCAGACATGTGGGCTTGGGTTTAGGGTGTGGGTGGATTCAGACACCCACCATAAGTACACCCCAAATGTGCTATTCTCACTCCCTTCTTTTGGATAAGGGACAGCTCTTTGACCTCCCCTAAACCTTGGCTGGGCTCCATATAGTGCTTCCTCCTTGGTGAAATGACCTTTTTGCCCTTTTGGCTCAAATTGGGTGCTTTCTTCTTCTTTTCCTCCGTGCGACTCCAAAGTAGCTATAAAACTCAAAACAAGCGTAAAATACATAATTTACAAGAAAAATAGCAAAGAAAGCATAAACTACTAGATAGTAAATTAGGTGTATTCTACACCTATCATGAACCGATTAGTTGTATTGTCTCGACTCTGTCCATAGACAATCACTTTCGGAGAAATGACTTATAGGTGGAAAAGTTTTAGATTGAGGTATATTTGGGTACCCTCGTCTTTTCAATTGGTATCAGAGTAGGAAAACACGAAAAGATCTAACAATCTGTGTTTGGTGCGATCCAACCTATAAGAATGAACTCAAGTTCTCACGAATCGACTTCAGTTAACGTTCCGCTAAGATTTAATGGGACAAATTACCCATTATGGAAGTCTGCTATGAAAGCTTTTCTTCAATGCCGAGATTTTAATACTTGGTTATTAATCGAAGACGGATATCAACAACTGAATTATTCGGAAACAGAGTTCAAACGTTTAGTATTTTATACTCATGAAGAAAGGATTCTTGCAGAGCAGAATTCTGATGGTTTGAATGACATTATACACGCAGTTAGTCATGATCTTTTACACCATGTGCTGACTTGTAGAACTTCTAAAGAAGCATGGGATATTCTTGAGACTGTATTCGAGGGAGATGAATCTGAAAAAGAAGCTAGACTTATTTCCCTTTCATCTGAATGGGAACACCTCAAAATGGATGATACCGATACTTTTGAGAAGTTTAACTCTAAACTTTTTGAGATTGTGAATGCATCATTTTTCCTTGGAAAGGCCATACCTGAAAGGGAAATAGTATGCAAAATTCTCAGATCGTTACCATCCAGATAAGAGTCTAAGAAACATGCCATAATAGAAGGAAATGATCTTTCTATACTTTCCCGAAGCTCTCTTGTAGGAAAGTTAAAGATTTTTGATAGACAAATTCTGCTGAAAAATCAAACTGAGAAACGTTGCCAAGAGGACAAGGTATCTGTTGAAAAAGAGCTTGACTTAACTATTGTGCTTCTAGCGCAACGAATTAAGGAATCTTATCTTTTGATAAACATGTTCCTGATACATTATCACTTTGCCATATAAAGGGTAATGATGAAGTACAATGCTTCAAGTGCCGTAGATTCGGACATATGGCAAAACATTGTCCCAACAGAAGAACTCAGAAGTGCAACAAGGCGTATGTCTCCACTCTTGATGGTATTTCGGAGGAAGAATCCAATGAAGAAATATCTGATTGTAATGCACTTCTTGGCAACGGTAACAATGATGAATCCTATGAGTCTAATCAACTCCTAGAGAAACTTGAGTTGGAAATTAAGAAAAATAAAAGGTTAAGCATGGTTCTTGAAAACCTTTTGAAATTCCTTTCAGATAAAACCCGTATGGTAAAATCTGAACAAGAAAAATTGGGTGAAAAACCAAGAGAATCAAAAACTAGTTTTTCTGATAAATTGATAAGTTCTTCACGTGAAAGAAATAATCACACTGCAATCTTCCTTGGAAATAAACTTATCAAAGCTCTTCGCAAGGGGATAAAGAAGACTGGTAAGTTTATGAGATATCAAAAGGAAATTGCAAACTCTTGCATTTACAAGAGAAAGAAAGAACAAAAGGAAACACAATCTATTTTGTTTATAAGTCATCCTAAGGATATCTTTGTTAACTATGGTGAGAATAATTCTCACCTCAACACACACTGATTGTGTTGAAATATGCATCCTCACTTGTTGCCCAAAATTCTGATTGTGAGGAAGCATAAATCCTGGCCAAGTTTTTCATGTCTGTTTCTTTAGTGAAAAATAATAGATATCTTTTATTTTGGAAAAATAGTTTCGGTTTCCATAAACCAAATTATTCCTTGATTTTCTCCCATCTTATATATCTTCTTCCTGTCCGAAAGAAGACTATTTTATTTCAATGGAGAAATCGGTAAAAGAAGAGTCATCTCTTGATGATTTAACACTATGTGCATCAGTTATGACTTAAACTCATGATGTCTCTCTTCATGATAACTCTCAAGATTCTCTAAGGAAACAGATTCTTACTGTTAAAGGTTGCATTAGATATCATGAGCTGATGATAAAGGATTCAAAAGAATTACTAGCTAATCATCATTCTCAACTGTTTGAGATGAACAATTCGTCTACTGAAAAGGGAAGTGCTCAGAAGAATTTGAATCCAGTTTTTGAAAATCTTCACAAGAACTGAGAAACATGAAAATAGACATTAGTTTTTCATTTTTTCAATAAAGTCTATTTATGAATAAAACTATCTTATTATGAATAAAATTATTTGATTTATAATCTTTCTTGTGATAGTTTTTGATTTACATAGCTTGTGCTTGAATGCTTTATCTTATTGCTACGTATGTGTATGAGATGTTTGATTTCGGTTTTCTAACCTTGATATTCGATCTCATATGTTGTGAACCCTTATGGTTTGGGTGACTTTTTGGTTTAGCAGGATTAAGTTCTAGCCCATGTTGGTAGGCTTTATCAAAGGATCATGAGGGGTTCTGATTGAAACAATATGTGAAAAAGTCACAATATGTTGAATCGTTTGGTTTAGCATAAAAGCATATGTGTTTTGGGGTTTTCAACTTTTTCTTGCAATAGTTAAAACCCGGTTTTCATCCTTTCTCTGGTAAAGGTTGGTTGTTGTTATTCTTTTGTTTTTCATAAGGATGACAACATAATGATATTTCGATATCAATTCTCCCTGGAAGAAGATCCAAACATATTGGAGAAGAGGATGCGAAATTTGAGGTAACAACTTTGTTAGTTAATCATTTTCCTATTTAAGAAAAGCCTGAGTTTATTGCGTATATTTATTGCTTTTGCTTAACAAAATTTCGGTACAATTGATATTTTATTCCATTATTTGTGTATGGATGTGTGTGTGATTCAATTGTTTCCGGTTAAGAAAAACTATTGTTATCTTGCTCTATTGTTTGGTTTCAATCGTTCAGGCTTACAAAATTTCGGTGCAATTGCGGTGCTTTAATGTCTATGTTGTTTCAATTGCTTCCGGTTGAGGTGAATACTTATGCAAGTTGATTTATTTGGTTTGTATGAATTGTTTATGGCTTAACGAAAGAAAAGGTTTACGGGTTGAATTGTTTAGTCCAATTCGATTCCAAATAAGAGAAACTAAGTTAATTCTGATCTTAGTTAGACTTATCAAAGTGGAGGTTTCGTTTATTCAAGTCTAATCGAATGCCTTAACAAGGAATGCTAGTTAACTAACCTAGTAATTGTCTCGTTTAAAATTTAAAGGTCTAAGTTATATGGATAATTAGAACTTGATGAGCAAAATAGAGTTATCTTTATTTTGGTCTTATCGAACAAGCGATTGTATTTGTACAATCGGTTTAGCAAAGGAACTAAAGTGCTTAGTCAATTTTTGGTTTGCTAAACTATTAGGGAAAATTGCTTCGGACAATTGTTTCCTTGGTAACATATCAAAACAAAATTACTTTGTAGTTTCGGTTTTGATATTGGTTATAAAAAATGGTGTGTGGAACCCTCGTGCTTAACTTTTATAGGTTTGCAAGTCTCTTGTGATATTTGTAAGATCCTTTCGGTTTGTCCTTTATTTGCTCGTAACTTTGTCATTTTGTGACAAAAAGGGGGAGAAATATATGGAGTAAACAAGTGATATTGGTATTGATTTATATTGATTGGTATCACTAAGCGAAAGGACATTGGTGCTTAAATGTTTATCTAACGAAAGAGTAAAGCATAGACTAAGGGGGAGTAGCATATCATATGATACTTGTAGTTATATGGACTACAAATGAATAAAAAAGACGTCCGGATTGATAAAATCTACCTATCTTACCTTTAGGGGGAGTATTAGCTTTGTTATTATAATGTCAACAACGACATTTATGGATTGAATGTATACAGGTTATTGTGCTGTTGAATTTGGGAATCAAGCATCTGTGTAATAAATTCTTGTAATTTGTTTATCCATATGATGTAAGAGTTTTGTCACTAAAATTGACAAAGGGAGAGATTGTTACAGCATAGCTCGGTTGAACCCACCAAGCGTTGGTATGTCAAGTTTGGTTGTCATTTTTAGTGAACCAAAACTCATTTAAAGAGTCGCTTGATTATGTACAAGAGTCAAATTCGTATAGGTTAGCTTGAAAGTGCGAGTATATGAGACATTACAAGTATTGCGAAGACTTGAAGAAGTAAAGAGGTAAGGAGCTACAACGACAACATCATCCTTCCACTTGAGGTTAGTGATATTTGACTTGAACTGTTTCATTCCCTAACGTATCTTTTAAGTCGTGCATATTGAAAACATAACTGCGAAGCATGAATGATTACACTCTAGTTAGAAGTAGTATTAAGGAATACAATACGAAGTATAATGCTTATATTTTGAACTTCGTATATAAGACATCAACATAATCGTTTGAATGCTATTGTGATTATGTATGGGTATGAGGTGAAGATTTCATCCTAGGAAACAATGTTTTACATTAGTTTAAAGGAAGTAAATTCATGAATTTGTTTCGTGAATCGAAAGGGAAATCGCTAGGCTTATTGGTATTGTTATTCATTGCATATCTTTTGAACTACCAATATGTGTGATTAGTATAACCGCTCATGATTTGTTTATGTTCTTGGTAAAACTATTCACAAGGCTTGACTTTTGTATTGGTATGACTTTTATTAGTGAAACCGATCTTAAGTAATCACCTGAGATGGTATGATCGATTTAGAGTTATTGGTATGACCAACTCTAGGTAAAGGGGAACCGATCCTATGAAGAGGTGCAACCGATCACAAAAGGGGAATCGATCCTTGTAAGAGGTGCAACACGTTTTTAGTAGATGGGGGGAACCGATCCTATGAACATGTGCAACAAGTTTTTAGTGAAAGGGGAACCGATCCTATGGACATGTGCAAAAAATACGAGTAGTTACCATAAGTATGTGGGGAACCGATCCTAGTACCTAGTCAACCGAATTTTTGGAAAGCTAGTGTGACTATGCACAGTACTCACATGGAGGTAGAACCAAAACTTTTTTTGGTAAAACCGTGAAACCCATGATTTGTGATTGAGTGTTCTTAATCAATCACATAGTTCTTGAAAGTCAGATGAACCAATTCTAAACTCATTTGGAAGTGTGGAAAATCAGTTTCAAGATTGTAAGTATGAAAGAGGACTTACAAAGTAAAGATGTCGACATACTTTGAACATGTGTAGTAACGCTTATCTTTTATTGTTCAAAGATATTTCTTAATAGCTAAAGGAAAATCTCGGATCGAAAAATAAGTTGAGAATCTTTTAATTAAGGTTATTAATTTTATTTTTGGAAAATAAAAATTAGTAATGTGAATTTACTAATTGGAGATTTTCTAAGAGATTTTCGGTCAATGTTTGGACAAATCATTTCCAGGAATTATGGAAACCGAATCTGGAATATATTGCATATCTTGAGAATATTTTCGGTTTTGGAAATTGCTTGGTGTCCAAAATTCCTTGGTCTATAAATACCAAAGTTTGCATTTCTAGCAAACTAATCCTCAGAGCCAGCAAAACTACCTAGTTGTGTTGTTACTGGTGGAGCCGCCTATTCGGAGAAGAAAGTAACCTAATTAGGCGAAATCTCTTACGTCCGCTCAGTTTAAAGACTTCTTTGGGATTGAGAAGCTCTATTAGTACCGTTGGTGGGAAACTAGATAATTGCGATTTATTATTAGTTTTCGATTGATTTGATGTTGAACTTTGATTGCACCTAATTTGTTTATGCTTGAGAATCTTCTCTTCTGATATAAGATTCACTCAAACTAGATCGAAGTTTCGACGGGGATCTTTAGATTGTTTGTAGATCTAAAGACGTCTTGTGATAATCCATTGTTAACAGACTCTGTTCTGTGCGTGATTGATCACAAGAGATTCAAGTTGATTGTGTGCATGTGTTTATTGAAGATCTAAGAAGATTTTAAGACAAATAAGACTTTGAAGATTTCTGATTTGGGTTCATAATCTTTGGTGTGCACAATACTTATTTCTGTTAAAGAGGATCCAACTATAATAGGTTAATCCTTGTGGTAGATTGGATTGATTAGTTGAGTTAGATCGACATCAATACGTTTCTTTGTGATTCAAAGTATTGATTGCAAAATCTAGACGATTACTTCGGTAATTGTTAGTAGATAGATCTAAGGACCTGACAAAGGAGTTTATTGGGATAAATGGAAGAGCCTTATGTCAAACTCACATCACTTGGTTGAAAAGAGTTGATACCAAACAGATTTTTTGTTCCTTTACTGTTTGGAATACGAATCAAAGGAATTGTTCCAAGTACGTGACTTATTCATAAGTTGGAGGCGTGGGAATACAAACGGAACTAGGTGAACTATAGGTTTAGTTGCTTGGTCTCAACTATACGAAGTTGGTTTGATTTTGTATAGCGGCTTAATCCAGAGATTATTCAATTCCGGACAAGGTCCCGGGGTTTTGCGGTTTCCTCGTTAACAAAATCTTGTTGTGTATTTTACTTTTCTATTTCCGAAATTATAATTATTTTTATTATAATTAGAAGTAAAATACACAAGCGTTAATTCCTATTTACTTGATAGTAATCGTATTGTGTTTGGTTAAGTCCGAACCTCTTATCAAGTAAACATACTTCGTTGTTGTATTGTCTCGATCTCATATCCATAGACGATCACACGAAGTGTGAACCGATTAGTTGTATTGTCTCGACTCTGTCCATAAACAATCACTTTCGGAGAAAGGACTTACAGGTGGAAAAGTTTTAGATTGAGGTATATTTGGGTACCCTCGTCTTTTCAATATCCAATAATGGTTAAGTATTCTAAACTCTTATTTCAATCATTGAAACTTTCTTAGAGGATGACAATAGCTGTTTTCACACACTATTAGTATCAAAGCAATTTTCAAGTTATTGAAATAATCATTACGAAACATTCCAAGTTTACACCAAATGATTGTATCGCACAAACCATGTAAGATATTGCTTGGAAATTTTCACATGATATAAGGTGAACTTGGTCGAAGCGAAAGCTTGCCAACACATATTTCGAGAAATATGTAAGCGAGATAAACTCAGCTCGAAATCTCAAATGTGTATATAGAAAACTATATCTTAATACGACTTATGTCTCAATATAGGAGATAGAGTAGAAATAGACTTTCCAAATGATAGATTAATTTAAGTCTCCACATACCTTTTGTTGATGAAGTTCCACAAGCTCCCCTTAGTAGTTCTTCATCTTCAAATGATGAACTCTGTGAAATCTAAGCTCAACTACACAATCTATGTCCTAGTCCGAGACATCTATAAATAGGCTAGAAATCAAGACTTATAGTTTTGATCACTAACATTGACAAATATGCTTGAGATAGCAACGCATGCGAGTTCGACCGAGCAGTGCTCTAACAGTTAGTACTACTTTGTATATATAATTATGGATCTCTGGTTTTACAAAAAAAATCACATTGGTTAGAAAACAACAACTGTATTTTATTGATTTTTTAAGCACTATCTTTTATCTACTGGTGTGATGAGTCACTTTTTTGTTTCCATTTTATAGCCTAGTCAGGGAGCGATAACACGCACTATCCGGCTAGGAATTAACTCACTGTGGAGAAACTACATAAGCAAGGTGAAACGTATCATGGGACATAACCTAATGTTAGTTAGGTTAAATAACGAACCAGAGCAAGATGAAATTATAAGGGATGGCCCTTGGATAATTGGAGAAGTTTTATTCGCAATCAACAAGTTTGTAGTTGGCACATCGGCAAAAGACTATGACTTTATGATGATTATTTTCAATGATGTTGTAGTAAAAGGTTCGTTGAGACTTGTGAAAGCATATTTTCTTAGACTTAATTTTGATAAATAAAAATAACAAACACAAATAAAGTGTTGTAAAAATTATGGAGAGACTAGGGCTAGGAATCCACCAATTTCCGCACTCATATGGTTCAGATATCAATTCTAAACAATAAAAGCTCAAATGATAAAGTTTTATTGACTCTAATTCATTTCCTAAGGTAGATTTCGAAAGTAATGGGTGTAAAACTAAAGCATGGGACATCAAAACATCTAAGCTAAGCATGACCCATCAATTGTAATCACAACCATTCAATGAAAATCATAAATCAATTGAATAACAGTGCAAATAGTCGTAACAAGAATTGATATAATTACCACATTTGTGAAACTTGGCTTCCTCCGTCGCCCCAGAGGATGGGTTTAGCTTCTCATCATGGAAACACGCTCAAAATTTGATTTCATTGCTCAAAGGGTTTGTAACACTTATTTCTGTTACAAACTAGCTGTTACAGAGAACGATAAAAACAAAGTGTCGTTGTCACTGTAGCACAACGACTGTCTTCTGCGGTCTAATGTTCTTCAAGCTCTCTTCACTGGCAGCAGCAGCAGCAGCAGATTTTCGAACTATTGTTTCTTTGCTCTGTTATCTCACCAATCACTCCCTCCACTTCTCAATACCCTCAGAACACTTTATATACTCTTCAGCATCGCAAATACTCGACAATAACTCCATATAATCTTCATTAATTCCGATTATTAACTTCTTCCGGTCATGGGAATAATTTCCTTTTGCAGCTCCTTCACGCATCTGCATGTACTCTGCACACTCTCAACAGATTTGTATACGCTCCATAAAAAGTTTTAAACGCTTCAAACTCATGAAAACCTTCCAAAGATGAAATAGATATCTCGCGAATATCTTAAAGAACAGACTGCCCTGTTTATTTCCAAATCACACCACAATGTTACTTTCTCGAAATTAAAGCTCTTACCATCCCTGTTTAGATTAAACCGGCTGGTATCAACTAATTGGAGCGAGAAAAATATCCCAAATCTTCTCGAGTTTAATGGAGAATATCCTCCCATATAGTCCACCCCTGTTTTCTTCAACATGAGTTAACTAGCCAAATTCAATCGAATAACTCGACCATATCAACCCTGTTTGGCCTTAACAGGCCCAATCCAACCAAATACAAGTATTGAATCTCCCTAGAACATGTTCAATTCTCGAATCCTAGTCTGCAACATTTTCCCGCCATATTTGAGAATTCAAAAGGTGGAAGATGGAGTGCCCCTAGCCTGCATGGGGTGCGAATATCCTGTGGGTGCCCCTTAGTAATTGAGGTGCCCCTTATCCTACATTGAGAGTCCGAATAACACGTGTCCTCCGGGGTGCCTTTTAACACTTTTTCGAGACGAATTTTCCAAAAATGTTTATTCCCCAAAAATACCTACACACACATAAAACACCATAATAAGTACAAAATCGAGTGCCAACAATATATAGTATTGAGATCAAATTAGACACAAAAATGTGTCTATCAAATACCCCCAAACTTATTATTTGCTAGTCCTCGAGCAAATTTATTCTATAAAATAAAATTACTACACTTAGCACGTGCAGCAAGCCGTTAAACCACTAAGTAGCCTTAGCGGCGGAGTGTTGTCTCCGGAGGGTTTACCAGAGGTGTACCCACAAAACCTTTATACTTCAGACCCTAGCTATCTACGCAGAACC
Source organism: Papaver armeniacum (assembly GCA_023531295.1). Classification (NCBI taxonomy): domain Eukaryota; kingdom Viridiplantae; phylum Streptophyta; class Magnoliopsida; order Ranunculales; family Papaveraceae; genus Papaver; species Papaver armeniacum. The sequence goes on from JAJJWW010016731.1 coordinate 339,556, forward strand.
TTGGAAGGCACTAAAGAATCTCCTTGGTTGGCATACTTATTGACTACAGGAGGAAGTACCCTGATGCGAAATTCCAATTGATGTACACGAGTTTGCACTCAAGCATACTAAAATTCATATATAAGTGACAGAGCTATACTCAGATAGTTTCTGTACATCATAACCGGAGTCAACCAATCACATGGAAAGATTAAGAATATGGATGTAGAGAAAATGTAGATGGTTTTGATGTTGAATAAGGTGAACCTATCCTAATGGACTGAGATACCGGTCTGACTAATATCAACACGGTGGCATATACAAGGGAACCAGCGGGTGATAATCCTAACTCTAGGTCAACACAACTGGCATATACAAGGGCTCCAGTGGTCGACTTAATTCAATTTATTCCGGTTGGTCTGATGGTCTGGTCTCAATATTTTTTTTTTTTTGGTATCTCAATCATTCACCCAATCACTTATAAGAAAATAAAAACAGAAGGTGAAAAGGATTCAACGAGATATGGCGAAACTACCATGTTTTTTAATTCTAACACCCGAGCTCTGTGCTTTTATGAATAGACTCTTTAGATGTTTCCATCTAATCAGATTGGTTCCTCAACTCCTATAACCAAGATGCTTCCATCCACTTAGATTGGTTAGTGACATCCTTAATAAACATAAATTTCTAGGCTCTGGAGTTTTATTTATTGCAACTAAAAAGTTTCTCCCATACCCCCAAACTTAAATCTAACATTGTCCTCAACGTTCTAAAGATGAAATTAAAAACATGAACAAGGAGAAACCGTTACCACTAGAAGGAAATGAGGAAAAATATTACCGTGTTGCATGAGCAAGGGATACCTCCCAAGGAGTGCTAAGTTTAAAGTCTTCAGGCAGACATCAAATACCTCAAAAAGGATCTTCAACTTCCAAACTCATACACCAATAGCCGAAATAGTTGTGGGTCCATAAGACCAAATAGGGCTAACACCAATATTAGGCAACTGCACTGGTTCAGAAAAATGAATAGAAGGAGCACATTCTTATCTAAGGCATCTGTCAAGACAACTGGGTTTATCTGGGGCGCGTTATTGAACTTCATATGTGTGTTTCGATAAATAGGTTCATCCGAAAAATGGGTCTCTAATACCTGGGTTATCTCCTGGACAGTATCAGGAGGATCGGGTTGCTAAGTCTGAATAGACTCGAGTAATATCTCAGACGCACATGGCTCGAGTCCCAAGTTAGGGACTCTAATTAGGGATACATGACGATCACAAGAACCATCGATATCCCCAAACTTAGGGTTTTCATTACTCACAGACAAACCTCTAACTATTGCTTGAATTTTCGGATCTTCAGAGTCCTTAAAATACTCAAGAGCTTCTTCTAGTTCTCTACCCCCAAACTTAGGGTCATCATTATTCTCAAAAAGACTTAACACTATTGCCTGGATTTCTGGGTCCGTAGAGTCTTTAAAATACTCAAGGGCTTATTTTAAATATTGATCATACATCTGGTCTTAGAGAATGGTTTCCTCAAATTCATTTAAAGAATCTCCCAGTAAAGTGTCATGCAAATTATCCTGAACTAAATCATGAACTAAAGTGCTAATCATATTCACTTCTTCTAAATCATCATTCTCAGAAGGTTTTCTAGTAACATTAAAGACATTTAGTTCAGTGGTCATATTACCAAAGGATATGTTCATAAGCCCGGTCCTACAGTTGATGACAACGTTAGCTGTGGCTAAAAATGGGCGACCTAGAATCAACGGGATTTGAGCACTTGGGTCCTGAATGGGTTGGGTGTCTAGAACAACAAAATCCACTGGATAAATAAACTTATCAACCTCAATCAGAACATCCTCTATGACACCACGAGGGACTTTGACAGACCTATCAGCTAATTGTAGTGTCATTTTAGTCGGTTTCAACTTACCAAGACCTAGCTGGGTGTATACATGATATGGGAGTAAGTTAACACTAGATCCTAAGTCAAGTAATGCCTTATCGACCATGTGATTACCAATTGCACAAGATATGGTGGGGCATCCAGGGTCCTTATACTTAGGGGGTGTTTGGTTCAGAAAAATGGAACTTACTTGACCAGCTAAAAAGGCTTTCTTTTCGACATTAAGCTTACGCTTTCGTGTACAAAGATCTTTAAGGAACTTGGCATAAGCAGGCATCTGCCTAATTGCTTCTAATAACGGAATATTGATGTTCACCTGTTTAAATGTTTCCATTATCTCGTTGAATGTCGACTCCTTCTTTGTTGGGGCTAACAACTGTGGATATGGGGCTCTAGGCACAAAGGTAGTCCTATCAGGAATTTCTTGGGACTCCTTAGGGATTGTTTCAGTTTCCTCAGTTACGGGTTCCTATTGGGAAGTTGAAGGTGGAACTACAATATGTTCACTAGGCATGGCTACCTTATTGTCTACTGTTTTACCGCTCATAAGGGTTTTTATCGAGTTCACATGGTTTGATGATTCCTCACCAACTAAAGATATTTGATGGACCCCCCTAGGATTGGGTTGAGTTTGACTAGGAAACTTACCTTCTTCTCTCTCACTTAAATACTTAGCTATTTGGCCGACTTGAAGTTCTAATTTAGTAAGAGTCTGGGAATTATCCTTATGGTTCTGCCTGGTTTCTTGTTGAAATCTAAGGTGGTTAGATGATAACATATCATGGTTCTTTACTAACATAGTAAGAGCTTCTTCTAAGGTAGAGATCTTTTTCTCAGAAGTGTTTTGAAATTGGGTTTGATCTGAAGGGTTCTGAGTATAACCAAAACCCGGGGGAGGTTGAGAATTACTAAACTGACCTTGATTCTGGCCCTTAGACCAAGAAAAATTAGGATGGTTTCTCCAACCAGGATTGTAGGTCTCTGAGTATGGGTCAAACTTTTGACGGTTCTCAAACCTAGCATTGTTATAGACATCATGAGCTTGCTCTTCACTAACCTGACCTTCCCAAAATGAGTTATCGGGCTCTATCCCACAACTAGAGACTTGAGAGGCTCTATTAGGTTCAACAAGGGACCTATTTTTAGACTGACCCATTTCCAAAGCTTCTAACCTTCTAGACAAAGCGGCAAACTTAGCATCGACGCAAAACTCGTATCTACCATATTGGTGCTACTTATATTAACCAAGAGTCTTTTAGGGGTTCAACACAAGACTCCCATTTGTTGGGATTTTTCAAATGACAACTCCTAAGAAGGTAAAAGCATCATCAGCATTTTTACTAGTGAACTCACCAGCGCACATAGCTTCGACCATGGCTTTGGTCGAATAGTCTAAACCATCATAAATAATCTCTACAAGTTTCATCTTATCAAATCCATGGTGAGGTCACTGGGATAGGAGATCATTGAATCTCTCTAAAAACCTATAAAGAGAATCTCCCTCTTGTTGCACACTAGCACTAATTTTCTGCCTAACAGCTGCAGTTTTATGCTTAGGGTAGAATTTCATATAGAAAGCAGCAATAAGTTCCTGCCATGTTTCAATGGATTCAGATGGTAGGTTGTTCAGCCAGGTCTTGGATTTATCTTTCAAGGAAAAGGGGAACATCTTAAGTTTCAAAACTTCATCAGTAAGGTCTTTTATTCTAACTGTCCCACAAATTTCCTCAAAGTCCTTAATATGAAAATAAGTGTTCTCATCATCTTTTCCTAAGAATATAGGGATCATATGAAGAATACTAGGTTTTATCTCGAAATTAGCCGTATTGGCTGGCAATTTAATGCACGAAGCTCGGTTGGTCCTAGTTGGGAACATGTAATCTTTCAAAGTTGATATCGCTGGCATAGCTGAAGTACTAGGGGTACTTTCCTCACGAAGAGACAGATTCTCAAAACTGAAGTTTCCAAAAACGGGGCTCTCAAAAGAAGAGTCTTCGAGCTCCCCGCTTCCACAAGAAGAATTACTATGTTATTCACTAATCAATCGAACTAGATTGTCTATTTTCCAAGCCCGCTCTCTAATAACCTCGGGCATACACTAGAGAAACAAAACAAAAAGAAAATCCTAAAAAGGAAGGGAAGTTCTATGCAAACGCAAACAAGGCTGACTCCACCACAGCAAACCTAATGATTTCTAGCAAACAAAAAGCATGATGGCTCCACTTAGATTGTTTCTAGACCAGTTTCTAATCTTTCGAAAAGGAACTCGTTACAATATGAGCAAACCTCTCTGGAATCAATCCGAGTTGAAGTAAGTTGAATAGAGGCGAGGGAAGCTGCATGGAGCTTTGATACCCAAGGCCTCACCGGCATTACAAGGCGGCTCAGTCACGCATTCAACTCACAGAAACCATCATGAACTTCGAAGTATGCTTAAAAGAGTAACCAATATTTTTAGAATGACTTTCCTATTAAGCTCGTTACCCTATCGGTCTCGTTCTATTCCAAATTTTAAGGCTTAGGTTCGCGTTAAGTATCGTTTTCCTAAGGTGGGCAAGAAGATAACGATGATGAAATCCGAACCCTTATCTTGTATGGCCAGTCCTTGCCCTTTACTAGGAAATTAAAACAGCCGTATTCAGTTCCTCGACATATATGCAAACGAAGGAATACAGTAACTCGCTGACAGGGGATTCGCGAGTGTTTCGACAAACTTACCTCCCGTTCTAGACGGGGGATGAACCGTTGTAGTCGACTCGGGCCACGACTCCAATGTCGTGTACAAACCCGTGGGGCTGAGACGATATTGTAATCGCCGTCCTTCTCTGCACACAGTTTATATTTAAACTACCCTTCCGTAGGGTTTAAAAATAATGTCCCAAAGTTTAAAGTCCAAAGTCCAAAAAATAAAGTGCAAAAGAAAAGGAAAGTATAAAGAAAAATATATCTAAAAAAAAAAACAAAAAAAAATGTCTCTCTTTTTTTTCCTCTTTTTTTTTTTTTTATAAAATAAAAAAAAATCTTCTTCTTTCGCTCCTTTCGCTTTGCCTTTTACTCCAAGTCTTTAAGTATTCACCAAAAGCTTTGGAAAATTTTCTTTCGCTCCTAATTCCAAATTCTGTAAGGAAAAGACAAAAACCCAAAAACGTAAAGAAGAACAAAAACAAATAAAAAACCTAAAAAAGAAAAAAAAATCTAAAAACTCTAGCCTAAAGACAAGTCCGCGTCGGCGGCGCCAAAAATTGATGATTATTTTCAATGATGTTGTAGTAAAAGTTTCGTTGAGACTTGTGAAAGCAGATTTTCTTAGACTTAATTTTGATAAATAAAAATAACAAACTCAAATAAAGTGTTGTAAAAATTATGGAGAGACTAGGGCTAGGATTCCACCAATTTCCGTACTCATATGGTTCAGATATCAATTCTAAACAATAAAAGCTCAAATGATAAAGTTTTATTGACTCTAATTCATTGCCTAAGGTAGATTTCGAAAGTAATGGGTGTAAAACTTAAGCATGGGACATCAAAACATCTAATCTAAGCATGACCCATCAATTGTAATCACAACCATTCAATGAAACTCATAAATCAATTGAATAACAGTGCAAATAGTCATAACAAGAACTGATATAATTACCACATTTGTGAAACTTGGCTTCCTCCGTCACTCCATAGGATGGGTTTAGCTTCTCATCATGGAAACACGCTCAAAATTTGATTTCATTGCTCAAAGGGTGTTTACAAATAATGAAATGGAGAAAAACTATTAAAAACCGGGTTTGTAACACTTATTTCTGTTACAAACTAAGCATTCTGAGAACGATAAAACAAAGTGTCGTTGTCATCGTAGCACAACGACCGTCTTCTCGCGGTCCGATGTTCTTCGAGCTCTCTTCACTGGCAGCAGCAGCAGCAGCAGATTTTCGAACTCTTGTTTCTTTGCTCTTTTATCTCCCCAATCACTCCCTCCACTTCTCAATACCCTCAGAACACTTTATATACTCTTCAGCATCGCAAATACTCGACAATAACTCCATATAATCTTCATTAATTCCGATTATTCTCTTCTTCCTGTCACGGGAATAATTTCCTTTTGCAGCTCCTTCACGCATCCGCATGTACTCTGCACACTTTCAACAGATTTGTATACGCTCCATAAGAAGTTTTAAACGCTTCAAACTCATGAAAACCTTCCAAAGATGAAATAGATATCTCGCGAATATCTTAAAGAACAGACGTGCCCTGTTTATTTCCAAATCACACCACAATGTTACTTTCTCGAAATTAAAGCTCTTACCATCCCTGTTTAGATTAAACAGGCTGGTATCAACTAATTGGAGCGAGAAAAATATCCCAAATCTTCTCGAATTTAATGGAGAATATCCTCCCATATAGTCCGCCCCTGTTTTCTTCAATATGAGTTAACTAGCCAAATTCAATCGAATAACTCGACCATATCAACCCTTTTTGGCCTTAACAGGCCCAATCCAACCAAATACAGGTATTGAATCTCCCTAGAAATGTTTAATTCTCGAACCCTAGTCTGCAACATTTTCCCGCCATATTTGAGAATTCAAAAGGTGGAAGATGAAGTGCCCCTAGCCTGTATGGGGTGTGAATATCCTGTGGGTGCCCCTTAGTAATTGAGGTGCCCCTTATCCTACATTGAGAGTCCGAATAACACGTGTCCTCCGGGGTGCCTTTTAACACTTTTTCGAGACGAATTTTCCAAAAATGTTTATTCCCCAAAAGTACCTACACACACATAAAACACCATAATAAGTACAAAATCGAGTGCCAACAATATATAGTATTGAGATCAAATTAGACACAAAAATGTGTCTATCACTTTACACATCAAGTATTTATAGGTCAATTCAAGTATCTCAAACTTGAATATCTGAATGTTAGTGTTATTGATGAAGCTATTTGTTTTATGGGGAAGAAGATTTTAACTGAGCCAAAAAATTGCATACCAAAATATGGAAATACTGTGAAAGCTAGAATAGAAATGGATCTCAAAAAGCCATTACACCATGGTAGCTGGTGGAAATCTATAGGAGGTGAGGATGTCTGGATTCGTTACCACTAGGATCTACAACCCAAAAAAATCTGTGATAAATGTTGGGTTATTAACCACCAAGATTAAAAGTGCATGGAATGGTATTGGGTATTATATCTAGATAGCCTAATAACAGCAGAATATGAAGAAATGTTACAAAACGAAAGGGATGTTTATGAAGGTAATGATGAAAGAAGTGTGTCTACTTCAATGACTGAAGAGTTAGGTGAAGCTGAAGCAAATGAAGATAATAGACAATCCAGAGAATGAGAAACTCCAACCTAAATCAAGAACCATCAATGAATTCTCACAACATTCATGTCAATCCACCTAATAATATGGGAATATAAGAAACTACTAGTATGAACAATATCGCAGCTCAAGAGATGATTTATAACAATCCAGAGGTAATGCATTCTGAATCCACAAATGGTTATCAAGGAGACATAACTCAGGCATACATGACTTTCCCACTTTCAAGTGTTTTTAAAAGCCAATTATTTTTTCTTTTAGTACTTCTCTTACAGAAAAATGAAAATAATTGCAAGGAACTGCAATGGTTTTACAAACAAAAATACTAGAAATTATATCTCTGATTTGAATAGGATTCTTAGTCCGGACATAATATTTTTGCAAGAAGCAAAAATTTATTGATAAAATACTCAGGTTCATAAGACCTTTAAACTTCCAAACTCTTTTTATGTTCCTTATATAGGAAGACCTAGAGGAATTTGCCTTATGTGGAAGGATGGTTTTGATCTAGATATTATATACCATGATCGAAATATGATACATTGCTTAGTATATAATAATATTTCTAAACCAAGGTGGCTGCTGTCTTGTGTTTATGGATCCCCTTATCCTCAAGAAAGGAGTGACCAATGGAACTTCATAAGAGATATTTACATGACCTGTGATATCACTACCCATTGTTAAATTAACCATCACTTTGCATGAAGATGAAAGAGTTAATAATAGTGGATCCTCTTCTTTTCTTCTAAAGCTAGTCACATCATTAATGAGGCTGGTTTAAGTGACTTAGGTTACCATGGAAATACTTTCACATGGACTAGCAATAAACATGGCACAAGGAAATAAAATCAAGGCTGGATAGAGCTTTAATGAACTCTGATTGGTTATTAAATTTTCCCGATTCTTGTTTAAAACATTTTCCTTTCTTATCTTCTGATCATTGCCCTATACTTGTTAGATTTATCTCCTAACGATATTTGTAGTGCATAAAACGGGAAGTTTTTCGAATGTTGGTAATGGGATGCTACCTGCAAACCCCAAATTCAATTATCTTGGTCTAAACATATTATATGGTCAGCATGCTATGTTCTTGATAAAAAGATGTCAGAAACTGGAAGAGATTTATCACGCTGGAACATAACCAAAGTTGAAATATTCAAGGCAGGCATAAAGAAGTTAAACAATAGCTAAGTGAGCTTCAAATACCTAACTCATGTGGCACGGAAAATACTAAAGCAGTTCAAGAGGTGGAAAAGGAAACTGAAGAATGGCATCAACGTGAAGAGGTTTGAAAAAGCGGGGGTACAACAACCACACCCAATATTTCGCTTAGCAATCAGTATGGACAAACTCCAATATACTTTCTAGAGAATCAACTAGACAGTCAGACTCAATCTAGAGAAAAGTATATCAAAGAGTTTATATCTCAATCTCTCGATTTGATCTTTACTCAAGCAAATAGAAATCTGTGAGTCTTTATCAAAAAGAGATAACTTGGATGGTACCACAGACCAATATCCAAGTGTCAATCAATTTAAATCAACAACCAAAAGGTCGGACATTCTAATTGATTGAACAACGCACAACCTGTGATATTTCAATTATATAAACAAATATAATGCGGAATAGAAATAACACAGACACCATAATTTTGTTAACGAGGAACCCGCAAATGCAGAAAAACCCCGGGACCTAGTGTAGATTGAACACACACTGTATTAAGCCGCTACACACACTAGCGTACTCCAAATTAACTTCGGTCTGGACTGTAGTTAAACCCAACCAATCTCACACTGATCCAAGGTACAGTTATGCTCCTACGCTTCTGATCCCATCAGGATGCTATGCACTTGATTACCTTAGCTGATCTCACCCACAACTAAGAGTTGCTACGACCCAAAGTCGAAGACTTTAATAAACAAATCTGTATCATACAGAAAATTCTACGGTAATAGATAAATCCGTCTCCCACGAATATACCTACGAGTTTTTGTTCCGTCTTTTGATAAATCAAGGTAAACAGGAACCAATTGATAACCCGGACTTATATTCCGGAAGAACAACCTAGTATTATCAATCACCTCACAATAATCTTAATCGACGCAGTGAAAAAAGATATTGCGGAATCACAAACGATGAGACGAAGTGTTTGTGATTGCTTTTTTATCTTGCCTATCGGAGATATAAATCTCAAGCCAATTATTCCAATTGTACTCGTACGATAGAAACAACAAGATCAGATCACACAACTACAAGAAAAGTAGTATCGGTCTGGCTTCACAATCCCAATGAAGTCTTTAAGTCGTTAACCTGGTTTAGAGAAGAAAACCAAAGGTTAAAGGAGAATCGACTCTAGCTTATGCAACTAGTATCACACGTAAGGTGTGGGGATTAGGTTTCCCAGTTGCTAGAGTTCTCCCTTATATAGTCTTTCAAATCAGGGTTTGCAATCAATGTTAGCTTGGTAACAAAGCATTCAATATTCACCGTTAGATGAAAACCTGATTAGATTCAAGCTAATATTTATCAACCGTTGGATTGAAACCTTAGCTTGTTACACACAAATGAAATGTCCAATTTTGGGTTTATGTAACCGTTCCCAAACATTGACATTTGTTGGTTCAACAATAGTTAACCAAATGGTTAGCCATATGAGCAATTTCATATCAACCATATTCTTCTTCACCATAACTAGTTCAAATGACTCAAATGAACTAGTTAGAGAGTTGTTCAATTGCTTAGATCTTATGTAACTACATAAGACACAATCGAAGCAAAAATGGTTTGATTCACTCGAATCGGTTCATGAACTTTATAGCCACGGTTTGCAAAAGCATTCCATAGTTTATATAAACATGAGTTCAATAACAACCAATTTTAGATATAACCTACTCAAGTTCGTGGACTGGGTTCGCGGACTTAAGCTCACGGAAGGAGTTCACAAACTCCAACAGAAATTCTCGGGTCGAGAACTTCCGCCAGTTCGCGGACTTGGCTCACGCCACATTCCGTTTCTCTTGATCAATAAAGTTCGCAAACTTTGGTTCAAGGAATAAGGACTTATACATATATGTGTTTCCACAACAATGCTTATATCCTACCAATGGTTATGTAATCTAAACTCTCATTTCAATCATTGAAACATTCTTAGAGGACGTTATATATCTGTTATTCACAGACCATTTTTCGTCAGAGCAATTTTCAAAGTGATTGAAACATAACATGACATTCGTTACTAGGTAAAGATGAATTTGGCTAAACCGAAAGCTTACTAACACATATTTCGAGAAATAGATAGGCGAGTTAAACTCGGCTCGAAATAGCAAATGTGTATAATGAAAGTCTATATATCAAAACGACTTTTGTCTCAAGAATAAAAGATAGAGTGAATAGACTTTTGAGTGACAGATAAGTTCAAGTCTCCACATACCTTTTAGTCGATGAAGTTCCACCAGTTCCTTGAGTAGTCCTTCGTCTTGTATGATGATTGCCATGGATTCTTGAGCTCAACTACACTTTCTATCCTAGTCCGAGACCTTTAGCTATAATAGGCTAGAAATCAAGACTTATAGTTTTGATCACTAACATTGACAAACATGCTTGAGATAGCAATGCATGCGAGTTCGACCGAGCAATGCTCTAACAATCTCCCCCTTTGTCAATTTTAGTGTTAACTTTTGTAGCTCCTATTCCACATGTCTAATCTTCAACATTACTCGAAATCTTCGTCACTTCCAAGTACTCCAATGATCCCAAAGGTTGTAAGTTTAGCATCATCGTTGTTGAAAATCCGTAGCTATAAGAACAAGAAAACAAGAGTTCTCAATCATTGTTATACAGTGTCATAGTATCATTACACAATGTCTAAGTCCAATTGTATCACAACTTCAACAACAATACTATGGTGATATGTATCACTCCTCCTTTGTCAATACTCCATCTTACATGGAAACCACTCCCCCTTACATAATGATCCGAAAACCACATGTATTTGTAGTGTGAACTACATATAATTCTCCCCCTTTTTGTCAATAAAATTGGCAAAGGTACAAGAACGGGATCCTAATGAAATTTCCGAAAGAGATATTTCATGACCAAAAGAAAGAAACACATATCATCTTATTTAGATGCAATCATAAAGCCGAAGCTAAATGCATTCATCAAGGAGTTTAAAGATACAAGACAACCTCTATAATATTCCACGGCCGCACTCCCCACAAAGATTTGGCAATTAAGCAAAAGTTCAAAAAGAACTCTCCCCCATAATATGTCATTCCCGAAAGAACAACAAGAGCGACCTTAATTTCGAAAGAAAAGAAGGATTTCTTTGGACATAGCAAATCACATACAAGTATGAATTTGAATCCAAAATACTCAATTAAATTAGAAGTTCATGATTAATTTAATCGATAATGCTCAACACAAGTGTAGTTGCAGGAAATCCCACAATACACCCCTCACTATAATTCGCTTAACTAATCCATTGAAAGATGAATAACTAAAAATGTTTATTAATTATTTTCTTAAAGTCACTACACAGAAGATAGAATTACACTTAAGGATTACAAACACTCTCCAAGTTTCTCTCTCCTAATGACTTAATTTCCAATTCAAAAGAATCCCCCCACAACAGACTTACTCATCCCTTTATATAGGGCAAATACATAGTGAATGACAGCTAGGCTGTCCTTTATTTTCGGGAGTGTCTCGCGAAGTGTCGCGAATGTACAAGTATTCATACTCGCGACACTTCTTATCCCTCGCCAGACTTCACATCTTCCTGTCGTCATCCAATGCGTCATTCCTTTTGATTCCTTGCGACTCCCTCAAAGATCGTTGTTTATTATCCTCGCGAGTTTTGTACGTTGCGATATAATGATCCTACATCTTGCCTCTTCTCATGTCTTCTCTGCGAAGGAGAGAATGTCATGAGAATCAATATTTTGAATAGCCGCAACTGCTTATCTATACCTGCTTCGATCCCACATTTTCACAATGACTTTATTACAGATGTCTATTCTTCCATTATCTTCCTGACACGTCTTTTTCAACCGCTTATTCTTGTCCACTCACGTCCCCTCTCGCATTAAATGCCCTCGTTTTACTCGAGGATTTTTCTCTCTATATATAATTTTCATATCATTCTCTTTTCCTCTTTCGCTTTCACTCTGCAACTTTTCTTTAATTCTCTCCTTCCGCAATTCGCGCTTCTGTTATTGCAAATCTTCAATCTTTTTTTTTTTTTCTTAATCTTCGATTCTTTTTTCATTCCCATACTAACAATGGCTTCACTTAGTCGTATGTACAAACCTCGTTTTAATGAAATTCAAAAGAAGTTGCAAGACAAAGGTTTCACTCTATCTACTGTTCCTGACCAAGAACCTTCATCTATTCTCACTGCAAAGTTATTTTCTGATCATCAATGTGATGATCAAAGAATCATAGTCTCACTTGGTCAACTCCTCGTAGGACTTCCCATTCCTTTGTATGATCCTGAGATGCCACTCTTTTATGAAATTCTTTCCCATCCAAACTTCTCGCGAGCTGTCTATCAGTTAAGCGGCGATTGTATCCGCCTAATGCTTGAGTTTGCCAATCGTGGCGCTGGCAAAGGATCTTTATATCCTAACAATGTCAGACACCCCAATTGCATAAACTTAGAAATAATCCCTGAAAAATACACCCAGAGAACTTTTTTTGAGAATTATGAAGTAATAGGTATGAGAAATAAGAAGTCTCATTTGGGCGCCTCGGTTGAAAAGAAAAGATAATGTCCCCGAAGATAAATTACTCATGCATGATATCGACTGGCATTCGGGTAATAATACTACTCCTCGCCAGTCCAAAGATGAGAAGTGGTGGGTTGTACCCTTGTTTTTAAGCGGATCTTACATATCCGGTTCGCATATACTTCCCAGAAAATCTCGCAGCTATCATCCTTGGGAATTTAAATGGCCGGGAAGGCAAAAGAGGTATGTCTTCAAATTTTGTTTTTGTAATCTCTTTTCCTTCGTACTCATTAAAGTTGTAAAATTTTCAGATTGACAAACTGAGGAAAAGCTTCAAGATAAATCCATTGGCAAGTACCCTGGCAATACTTCGATCGCTTACGGATGAAGTAAGAAATATCCCTTTTGTTACTTAACAATATTGTTGCCTCTATTTCTTATCTTCATTTGTATGCGAAGGTTGACGCTGAGGAAATGGAACTTGCGAAGGTTAAAAGCAAAACTAAAGCCAATGCTCGCAAGGATAAGTCTTATGCTCCATCATCTAAGAAACGAAAAACTCAACCTTCTTCTCATCTTAGCTCAAGTTCCGGATCTTCCGATGAGGTTGATAATGATAATGATAATGATATGAATTCATCTTTCCAAAAAAGAATCTCAATCGTCCAATTCTCCTATGGATCAGTTGTTCAGCATCTTCTCGGATTCTCTTCAAGGAATAGGAGATACTCGCCTAACGTCCATATGCGATACTCTCGCAAAAGTGTGCAATGCTACATTCTTTGGATGGCAATGACTCTTTCAATGGGGTTTCTAGATCAGTATCCCTAGTTTTTAAATGCACTCAATTCGTTGGTATGTATGAACTCATATTTCTCTTCCAATTTCAGCTTTTAATTTATATTTTAATGACCTTTTTATCTTCCCTCGCAGATGGAAAAACTTCTTTTGTAGTTGCCTCGGATCTTGAAAGGAGGTATAACATTCAATTGAAAAAGAATACCCAATTTTGCACAAGGATCAAAGAATTAGAAGTTGAATCTGCGAGATCTCGCGAGAAAATCCAACAATTGAGATCGAGTTTTCTCGCGAGAAGGACAAAGTTACCACTCTTGTAACGCTAATCAAAGAACTTTATGGTATGCAATTTTTCTTTTCTTATAATTTTTAGTTTATCGGTTTACTGTTGCTACCCGACTTATCACTTTCATGAGATATGTATAATCTTTCCGAAGAAGCTATTCTTCTCCACTCATTTCCCGAGCCTATGGATAATGACATTCTTCTTGCTCATCTCAACAATTCTTTAAGTAGTTCGTCGAAAAGAATTAATTCCTTTCATTAAATGAACTCCAAACCAAATATCGCCTCTTAGTAATTGAGCACAGATCTAGCTTAAGTGCAGCCAACCAATTTAAACAAATGTACCTCGAGTCTCATGAGGAAACCAAAATTTTAAGGAAGAAAATTAGCGATCTCATAGATGACAAAGATCGTATTGCTAATAATGGTGCCCAGGCATTAGCAACATTTCAAAAGTCCCTTCTCGAAGTACAAACGGAGCGAGATGAATTGCTTCGTCAGAATTCCTTACTTAGTGAGCGAGAGAATCAAATTCGTTCACTTCTTATTATAAATAATGATGATGAATTCGCTTGGGCTGCGAAAGTCTTAGATAACGCCAGGAATAATTTAGGTGTTGATGTTAGCCTTCATGCCGAGCATACTTCCTTGGTTAAAGATATGATATCCGATGAGAAGGTTATTTATTATACCTCATTTGTTTCTTATCTTTGTAGTATTGCTGTCAAGTTGTTAACTTTTCGTTGTTTACTTGTAGAATCCGAAAAAAGATTTCAAGCAAGGATTGAAGAACTTGAATTCGAGAAAGCACAACTCGCAAATAACCTCACCCTTCGCGAGAACAGATACTCCAAGTTGAAGAAACAATTTCAAACTACAGTGGCGAACTTTAATAACGATGTTGTTCGTTTTCGCAATCAAGCCATGGAGTACGTTTGCAATGATCACAAAATCCCTCTTTGTTCATATCCTTGGCTTTCTGAAGAAGTTCCTGAGAATTTGCCTGTCTCGGACGTTTCTGATAGTGAGGCCAGCGAAGAAGAAGAAGCTGGCGATGAGAATAATAGAATTGAAGAATCAGATAAAGAAGAAGAATCACCATAGAAATAATTCCTTTTGTTTCTTTCACTGCCTGTAATATCTATACATTTCTGCATCTCTTTATTGTAAGTTTCTTGGATTGTCGATCTTCATTTCCTTTTCTTCTTGGCAGTTCTTCTTTGTAATATAATTGGCTAGCGTTATTAATGTATAGCTCTTTCATTAGAAGATGAATAACAATATTTCATCTTTCTCATTCCCATACTTGCCTCTGTTATTCATCTCCATATGAAAGATTTTACTTAGTTATTTTTGAGGAATGAAACTTCTGAAATTCGCACTTATCATTTTGAAATTTATCATCGCGACGAGATCGCAAGATATCTCCATGAAGGAATCTATTGATCTCGCCTTATCATTTGTGGTGGTCTTCTAAGCGCGACCTTCCTAGTTAAAGGTCTTGCTCTGCCACTTTTTTCGCGACAAGGTCGCAGGACGTCTTTACACTTGCATGTAAAAACCCATTGACCTTGCCTTATCATTTTTCAAGTATTTTTGCCTCTGCAGGATATTTTGTTTGCAACAATATGACAGGCCTAAATTTTCTTGCGACAATAAAGCCCCATGACATTGTCGTCTTGCGACGAAATCGCAGGACGTCTGCACACTTTCATGTACAGACCCATTGATCTCGCCTTACCCTCGCGTTAGTATTGTTGCCTCTTCGGGATCATTGCACAAATATGACAAGCCTAAGTTTCCTTGCGTAAAACAGAGCCTCATGACATTTGCGTCTGTTTGACACTCTCCTAATGGAGGGTGTCGCCCTTATCATCTCCCTGGTTGCCCCTTCAAGGAGGCGTACATCGGCCATACAAGGCTATCTCCTCCCATCCGGTCTTAACAACAACCGAGTTGTTTTCGTGAGCCTCTTATCCCTTATACCTATAGGGTTTATGGTTACAAGGTGCACCTAAGTGGAGTTTTCTTCGGGCGAAAAGATGCGCCAAGACTTGTCAAGAGTGGTAAGGAAGTTCCATGCTCCCCGCACTCTTGACTCAACCGTGTACCTCGGCGCCTTGATCATACGGCGACTCCTTGAAAGAGACCCTCGGTCGCCCAACCAGGGTATAACCTTATATATATAGTTGGGAATCCAAGGTACCTCTTAGGATAGGCTTTCATGGGCCCCAAGTCTACATGACCCAGGTTCCGGGGCGGTGTAACCTTTTCCCGAGCCATGTTAAGAGATACCCCTTATATGACGCACTTTAGGTCTTACATTTGCCTCTTACGAAATATCATTCGCGAACTAGGGTGTACGCCATAAAGGTTCGTCCCATTCATTTAATCATTTAATCATTTAATCATTCTTAATTGCTTCTTGACATTCATCATTTAGTTGTTTCAATCATTCAATCATTCTTATTTAATTGCTTTTCGACATTTATCTTTGCGAAGCCTTCGCAAAATTCCCTCTTTTTGACATTTAGATTCTCGCACACTCCTTTTTGTTTGCAACATTCTCGCGAATCAATTCTTCTTTATCTAGCTTTATATATCTTTGTCGATTATTTACTTCTTATACCTTTTATTCATTGCATTCTTTGCCTCATCGATATCCCAGTCCTTGAAGTGCTCCTTTCCATCATAACAATTGTTTACTTCGCGCACTCACTTGCTATTCTTCGCGATGTTTCTTCATTTCTTATCTCTATGACATCCACCATCGACTTCTCTTTCTCTGTTCATCTTTCACATTCTGTTTCCAACCTTTCCTTTTGGCATTTCTTTCTTGCAGACTTTCTACATCAACCTCGTAACACTTCGTCCTTCCTCCCAATCTCCTTTTATAATTCCAATACCATTTGGATGAGGGAATTTTATACACTCGATGGTATGTTGACACTACTCCCAAGATTTCGTGCAGCCACGGCCGCCCAATCAATGCATTATAGGGCGATTCCACGTCAACCACATTTAATAAAATATCGGTGACAATCCTTGTAAAGGTATTCTCATGTGAACCTCTCCTTTAGGTTTATTCGTTGTGCCGTTAAAACCATATATTTTGTATGTCGAGGGATCAAATTTTCCTCTTTTCCTCCCATAGTCTTATAAGTATGGTAGAAAAGAATATTCACCGAACTTAGGTATCGATTAGGATTCTATTGATCGCCCAACAATTTTCTCGCTTCATCATCTTCCCCATCAACTGGTTTTGGATTAATGTCGGCTTTACCACCAACGGGCTATCATGTACTTCTTTTCCTTTGGGTACTTCATCTGCCGAGAAAGAGATAATCTGCAACTGCCACCCTTTCAATTGCGACGTTTTCGCCAGATTCATTACTTCTTTATTATTAACATCTCTCGCATAGACTCTACTGAGCACGTTATCGTGAAAATCTTCAATTGTACGATATGAATGAACGATAGAGTTGCAAAACAGATTTTTAGCCTTTGTTCCCACTTCTATTACAAATGCCTCTTTTCCCTTTCTTGAAACTGTTCTTTGCATTTCTGATGGTGATGCTGTTAGTACTTTCTTTCCTTTCTCTTCATCTTTTAGAAAATGATTCAATTTCCCACGATCAATCATTCTCGAGAATAATTCTCTTTATGTTTCTGCAGTCATTCGTTAAATGCCCATAAAACGGTGGTAAGAACAATATTCCCGACTCCCCGTCACGGTGGTGGTTCACTCCCGCATTCCATGGTGCTTTGGTATATCTTCCATTACAAGTATAGCTTCCCAAATCTTTTCCACACTAGCATTTAGTGGTGGCATTTTGATCTCTTCCCATACCACTGCGCTTTCTCTGCTCTCCATGATTATTACGCTTCGTCCTCCATAAGTTTCTTGCGTATGATCTAATCTCGAATTTTATTGTTGTTGCCGCGATTGTAATAGTTCCTTTCTCTCTCAAACTCCTCCCCGATCTCGACTTCCCATAGCCACTATTTTATCTTTGTCCTTCATCAACTCTCTTTTCCGGTTGCCCTTGCGAAGTGCTCGCCACTGTGTTTAAGAATTTCGATAACAAACTTGCATTCGCAGCATTCGAACTTGTATTCGCAACCGGATAAGATTCCATTTCATTTTGTCTTTCTTCTAAGGCAATATATTCTTCCTGGAGTTCTCGCAATTCAGCCATCGTAATCGTATTTTTAATTCTAAAAATCTGAATGTATAACAAACTGGTTGCGAACAGAGCGTTTACAAATGATAAGATGAGATATCTTTCTTCTACCCTTTTCACCATTTCTTTGCACATTGTCCTCCATCTCATTGTCGATGTCTTAAACTCTCGCCAACTCTTTGTTTTAATCCAAATACATCCTCAATTCGGTCGCGAGGAATTGTTACTTATATACGCTCCCAAGAAAGTAGCTTGTAAATGGTTGAATGACGAGATTGTGTTTCGGGTAACCCTTCAAACCATTTCAAGTGCTTCTCCCACTAAGCTTGATGCAAAGTATTTGCACAATATGGCATCATGATTCTCCCATTGCAACATACATCTCATATAAGCCTTGATGTGTTGTATCGCACGGAGTTGTTCCATCAAAAATGTTGGTTAACGCAGAAGATTGCACTTAGGAGGTATTCCTCCCATTTGTACTTCTAGTGTAAAAGGGTTCTTCGCGGCTTCTGCGATGGCTTCATCCAATTGTCTTCTTCCTCCTTCCTTTCTACTATTCATCAACTCTCTCATTTCTCGCTAGTTCTTTCAAGATTTGTGATTTGCCTCAGAACTTTGTTCGCTGGTCTTTAGCTCGCTTCTCTCCTCCCGCGCTCATGCCCGCTTTGACCTTCTTGTTCGTTATTTTCTTCTCTCCTTTCCATGCGACTTTCTCCTTCATCTCTTTTATCAATTCGCACACCATTATACATATTATTCTCTCTTCTGGGCTGCCTATCAGCTCCCCTCTGTATCCTCTCGTATTCTTCATTAATATTTCTATTGACACGATTTTGTTCTCGTCTCCTTTCTCGGTTGTCGTGATTATTCTGCCGGATTGCTTCTTCCAATTCTCGATTCTCCACTTCTGCTCTTGCTCTCTCCCTCTCGCGAGCTAAGCGTGCTTGTTCAACATAATGTCTCTCAATGTCATCCTCAATCTCCTTTTTCCTTCTCAGTGCTTCTCTTCCATGCAATATTACTCTTCCTTCAGCCGCTGGATCATTCGTCCCCTGAAATCGCCTAATTCCTTGATTTTCCTCATTCTGCTCCTCTTGGAAATTCTCGGGATGTGGAACATAACGATCTTCTGTTTCCTCTCTTCTTTCATGATGTTCTGAACTTGGACTTTGTGTTTCTCGTTGGTTTTCTACCTCGGCATTTTCTTGTTGGTAAGACTCTCCTTCTTTCTTCCCTAGTTGATCTTGAACTCGATCTCGCAATGCTTCTCGATCTTCTACTTTGCAATCTCATATTCTCCATCCTTAATTCATGATTCTGTCTTGTCAAATTTGCTCGCTCCTCTGCCTCTAGTCGCCTCTCTTCATGTATCGTTTGTCTCAATGTTTCCAATGCTATGATTTCTTCATTTCCTGGATTCATTTCCCCATTCATTCTTTGATCTCCTTCTCCTTGTCCATTGTTTACCAATTGTTGCTCTTCTTCCCTTTCATCCTCAGAATCCGTCCTCCAAGTGTGCACACTTAGTCTATCGTAATCCACAGTTTCATTTGCTATCGGTGGAATTAAAGCTTGACATGATTCTCTTCATCATTCCTCATATTCATCCTTGTGATTCTCCTCTTTCATTTCTCCTTTCTCCAACAAGTCTTCCACTTCTTCTCACCGGTTGTTCAAGTACATTTCTTCTTCTAGCCATTTCTCTTTTAGTAAATTTTTTGAAAATTATCTCAAATTTCTTTCTTGTTAATTCAAATTTTTCTAAATCTCTACGCCAATCTCTTCTTATAATGCTGTTCAAAGCCTGTTTCTAGCGCCAATATGTAGTTGCAGGAAATCCCACAATACACCCCTCACTATAATTTGCTTAACTAATCCATTGAAAGATGAATAACTAAAAATGTTTATTAATTATTTTCTTAAAGTCACTACACAGGAAGATAGAATTACACTTAAGGATTACAAACACTCTCCAAGTTTCTCTCTCCTAATGACTTAATTTCCAATTCAAAAGAATCCCCCCCACAACAGACTTACTCATCCCTTTATATAGGGCAAATACATAGTGAATGACAGCTAGGCTGTCCTTTATTTTCGGGAGTGTCTCGCGAAGTGTCGCGAATGTACAAGTATTCATACTCGCGACACTTCTTATCCCTCGCCAGACTTCACATCTTCCTGTCGTCATCCAATGCGTCATTCCTTTTGATTCCTTGCGACTCCCTCGCAGTACTGTTGTTTATTATCCTCGCGAGTTTTGTACGTTGCGATATAATGATCCTACAACAAGTGAACTTATGGAGACTCAAAAATACTCAATTAGATTAATCACAAGAGAACCCATAATTAATCTAATCAAAATACACAACCAAACACAAAAGTAATCAATTTAATTGGTCATACTCGACATAAGAGAATCTATGGACCAATGACTAAGTTAATCATGAAAATAATCAACCCAGTCAAAAACGCTCAAACATAAGAAGACTTATGGAGTTATAACTAAATAACCAAACAAGATGATTAATTTAGTTCAAAAATGATCGACATAAAGTACCTTACAGAACAACAACAAAGCTAATCATAAAATAATCAACTTGGTCATTTAGTGCTCAACATAAGACACATTACGGAGCCTCACATTAATACATAAAATATGGATCAGGGAAGATCAATTACTGCGGAATACACAAGGATTCATTCTATTTTCCATCACCATTTGCACAATGACAAACAATAGACATAATCCTTGAAAACAAAAGATT
This sequence comes from Papaver armeniacum, assembly GCA_023531295.1. Taxonomy (NCBI): domain Eukaryota; kingdom Viridiplantae; phylum Streptophyta; class Magnoliopsida; order Ranunculales; family Papaveraceae; genus Papaver; species Papaver armeniacum. The sequence continues at coordinate 360,529 of JAJJWW010016731.1, forward strand.
TTAACCTATCTTGCGTCAATAATTGACAATATAGGCTTAACTTTTGTATTTGTCAAAAGTCCATTCATTCCTTTATCAACATATGAATATCGACTTATGAAAGACTTTACTTTTGACAAGATATATGGGACAATCATAGTTCACGGACACAAACACACATATCCCATAAAAATTGCAATATTTAAAACCATAAAGATTAATACTGCAAAAATCATCTTCCAAACAAATTTAGAGTTTAAAACAATAAATCTAAACACATGAATATGAAAACGTTGGACATAGCTATGTGTAATCACAATAATGGCTATTCCAAACTCTAGTTATTCTTCCAACAAAAACAGAAAAATAGAAGATTTTGCTAGATTTTAAGACCTTTGAAGAATTCTTTATCGTCCCCGAACTCCTTGTCGTCAACAGCCATTGGGACGTAAGGTTCATTAAGGCATGATTTTATATCAATAAACCTTCTTGGCTTATGATGTCGAACCAGTGCCTTCTGAATCTCATGAGTCTTATACACAAAAGCCTTTATTTGTTGAATTTCCTTTCGCATCTCTTTCAACATTTCAAGAACATCAGAAAACTTCTGAGAGTTTGAAGGAACAGCTCTTGGCTTCCTCACATTCCTTGTTTTTCTTTTCAATGTCGGAGCTAACAGAGATTTCTCTTTTTCCTTCATGATTGATGGCTTGACAATCATATTAACATCCTTTCCATCAGAAGACATGGCACTTGGAGCATCCATAGGCGTATGGGTTTGTGAGAGGAAATCACAATCTCAACAAGTAGTCTTGAGATAAAAAGGAGTTTCAATGAAGGAAAAGGAATGCAGGGTTTCGAAACCTTTAACAGGTTCGTACACGTCCAACTCTCAACCCTATAAAGAGTAGAATTGACGATCATAACCATATCTTTTTGTAGAAAGACAAGAAAGAGCAAAAACTAAGAAAAAAAGTTTTCCTAAAGCCTGATAGGTACAAAATCATTGTCTCTTTTGATCAGGCACATGAGACAAGATTTTCATCAATCAACACAATTAAATTGCGTTGCGGTGAACAACAATTTGTCCACCATTTTCCTCATGAGAGGTATTCTAAGACTCCTGTCTATAAAACCGACTCGACCATACTTTCTTCTCTAATGGTCTTGGTTTGTCCTTGGAAACTAACTTCTTAGATGAATATAAGATCCTACATACATCAGCGGTCTTCTGAGCAAGTTTAAGCTTCCTTGTTAAATGATTTGATCTTCGTTGAAGTTTGTTGACGTGCCTCAGTTGGTGTTTGTACTTGTCACACCTTGAAAGTTCATGACCCTTTAGAGAACAATACGAACACGTCAGTCTAGGATAAAAGTCAGGCTTTTGAGATGTGCACGCAGCTAGGCACATAGTGGAACCTGAAATATTATAAGCAGAGTTTCCAAAGAATGGATCAACTTTATCTTCCAGAATAGTTGGATTATCTTCTGAAAGAATATCAAGATTGATGTATGTATTGCTACAATTATCAAAATCAATATTTTCACCAAGAAGTGCAACACTTGATTTCTCGTCTTCATTAGAATCATAGTTGTCAGACATTTCATCAAGAGTTGCAGCAAGACCTTTGTTCCCAGTGTATTTTCTATGATTTGGGAAATCGTTTGCAAAATGACCAAATCCTTTACACTTAAAGCACTAAGGCATATCCTCGTCATCAGTTTCATCAATATCCCTTTTTTAGGAGGAACACGATTATGAGGTTTGACTGATGCCTTAGGCTTATCTCTGGAGAACCGTTTACTTCTCTTCAGCATAAGATCCCTAAACTGTCTTGTGATCATCGAGACTGATTTGTCAGGATCTTCATATGATGAATCTGTCTCAGAGTGACCATCTACAAAGATATATGATAGGTGTAGAATACACCTAATTTACTATCTAGTAGTTTATGCTTTCTTTGCTATTTTTCTTGTAAATTATGTATTTTACGCTTGTTTTGAGTTTTATAGCTACTTTGGAGTCGCACGGAGGAAAAGGAGAAGAAATCACCATATTTCAAAGAAAAGGGCAAAAAGGTCATTTCGTGGGCAAGCACTATCTCGGAGCCCGGTCCAGAGTTAAGGGGTAACTCTTGTAGGAGTACTAAGTACAAACCAGCCAAGGTTAAGGGGCTGTCCACTAGGGTATCCCTTATCTAATGAGATGGTGGTCCTTTTCATGTGGGGTGCAAATATCCACCTTTTATCTCTACAACCCTAAATCGAGAGAAGATTTTCTCTCATTCATCTCAAGTCATCTTCCCCAAAATTTGAGAAAGAAATTGAGCGAAAGAAATACAGGGAGAAGATGTTGATTTCAGAGATGGGAAATAGAGGAACATGGAAGAACAAGCTGGATTTGTCGATGCCATGGAGTGCAGTAATGAAAGGAAAGAGATCGAGGGATTCAGTGAAACACCAGCTGCTGCTGTGCTGGTAGAGAAACGGTGTTGATGGATGTTGAGAACTGGGGAAGGTTTAATACATGGTTGTGAGTTGAATTAACCTGGGTTTGAACTGGAATTGATGAAATGGGTTCTAAGGAGAGATTGGAGATGGGTTTGTGGCTCAGATAAATCAAAGATGGGTTAATGGCGCATCGAGCTCGATGATACCAGTAAATAGAAGGTTAGGGTTCGAACTCAGGGCAAGGAGAGATCGAGAAGATAGAGATGATTCTGCCATCGATGGGTTCCTGCAGCTGTTGAAGTTTAGATGAAAGGGGTTCGATTCGTTCCTGATGCCGGTGTTGATTGAACTCGAGTCTTTGGTGAAAGTTTGATGTCGAGATTGAGCTGATGAATGTAGAGAATCAGATGGGTTGCTGCTGTGGCGATTTGAAGACATAGAGAAGGTTCAGATTGAAGGGATAGAGGAATGGATCGAATTGTGATAGGTATTGTCCAAGAGAGGTGTTGCGGTTGAGTGATGGTTTGAGCTACAGACTGAAAATTGAAGAGCTAATGAAACAATTGAAGTTACAGTACTGAATGGAAACTAGATGTATGCCTAGGATTCTTAGCAGATGAAGAAAGTAGAGGCCTGAAATTGGCCGGGAGTCCCTAATTGAACGTAACTCGGCCAAATTTCCTCTCCGCGAGTTGACTCACGATCCCGATGACCGATCCGTAACGAGTTCGAAGAGCCGATTCGACCTCGGCGAATCAGCCCAGTTAGACCGACAAGCGGTGACTAGAAGTCGACTTTCCTCCCTTGACCGGATTGACTAATGTGATCGACGACCGACCGTTAAGATTGACTATTTGACCGTTAGTCCTAACGGAGGACCGGACGGAATATTCCGTCGAATATTCTCTTGACGGAGAAATTTTCAGGTGGCCGTGGCGACGTTTTCCGCCAAATTCGCCACAATCCCGCTTTTCCGGCGAGCAAAATTCCAGAATTTTCTATGGACTTCTCTCATGGGTATGAAGACTTGGGCTAGGAATTGGATGGAGAATTGGACTCAAATTTGGAAAGAGAAGGTGGAAGAGTTGAGAAAAGCTTGGATTTGGAGATTGAATTGCAAAAGGAAAAGGATTCTAATCCTTGGAAGATTTGGAGAATTTTGAAGCCTATAAATAGAGAAGTTTTCTACAACTTCTACACACCTTCTACACACACAATTCTTTTCTTTTCTTATTCTTTGTGTGAACTCTTTTAACATGAGTAGTTAATTTTATTGATTGAGGATGAATTCCTAGTTCTTAACATGATTTGAGTTTTGTTTTCAAATTCTATCTTGAAGTTTTTCACATAATTATCGTTTGTTTTTACTAATAGGAGTGATCTTAAAGACATTCATGATTGATTGATAGGTTGTTTGGAGTGCACGCTAAATTGATTTGTTAATTTGATCTAAAGCTAGTGAAAGTTAGGGAGATAAGTAATCGTTTCTTGACTCTTTACATAAGTAGCAAACACGAGACCTTGCGGAGGGATTCCGTGGAGCAATTGTGTGTAGAAACAACGTTAGCAAGTAGACCTTGAGCTAAGAGTCTAACTACTAATATCAACCTAAGAAATTCACAAAACCTAATGCATGAGCCAAGTTACATCTAGGTTGAGCTAATTCTAGGTGGCTTGGTGATTAGAATCCGGTAGTCGAGAACTTCCGTGTCCGGTGATACAAGGGATTTAGGGGTTTAGCACCGAGCTAGTCGCTTTACCTACGGTTGGTGATAATTTGTGACTAATAACAAGTAGAAAAGAACATAACTTGATTCATTGTTTTGCAACGAAGAAGGATTCCTTGATCTTGTCTCTCTTATTGCTTTCAACTTTATCTTTTAATTTCTTTGTTTATTTTCTTTTGCTTTTTACACCCCCCTTTTTGTGACAATTTTTACAACTAGAATCTCTTGCTCCTCGTGGGATCGACCTTGACTACCCTATATTACTTGTTAATTAGGTAGTAAAGTATTAATTAATTTGATTGCACCTACGACACGCATCAAATTTTGGCGCCGTTGTCGGGGAGCAGCGGATGATTTTAGTTGTTTTTATTTTTCTTTTTGCTTTATTCTTGCTTTGTTAGATTCTATTTCGTATCTAACTTGGTTTTTGAATCTTATTTCAGGTGCCAGTTTTCCATGTACGGTGGATAGGGCTGGAAATGGATATTCGATATCCGGTATCCGTTTCCGAATATCCGGATTCCGTTAGGTTAATATCCGACATAACGATTATCCGATATCCGATAACCTTAATGTAACGGATATCCGTTTATTAACATAATTAGCACCAGGTTATGAAAGTTTCCGTTAGGTTAATATCCGATACCGTTAGTGTATAACTATATCATAAAATTTTCGGAAATTTTCGATACCTAATACCCTTTAGGTTTACTCTTTAGCCATTTGATTACGTCTTTCCTAAGTAAATATCGGAAATTATCGAATATTAACGGAAATTATCGAAAATTATTGAATATTAACGGAAATTATCGGAAATTATTGGAAGTTTTTTGTATCATGAGTAGATAACGGAAATTATCGGAATAATATCCGATATCCGATAGCTTATCCTTAACCTTATCGATATGGAATTTTTGAATTCCGACGGATATTATCGGATACCGGATATCCGATAACCCTTAACCTTAACCTTATCAGTATTGCCAATATCCGATGGATTTTTATCCATTGACAGCCCTAACGGTGGACAAGAGCAAGCATATTACAACAATCAATACGGTTTTCAACCTCAACATTATGACAACTTCCAACCATCCTTAGGATACAATCAAAACCAATCTTTTGGCTATGATCAAATTCCTACAGAACCTTATGGATATTCTCATACATATCAACAACCTTATGACGGGTATGTAAGTGGACAATCACAAGGATGGGAGGATAGTTTTGTTTATGATCAGAAATTCTCTAGTTTTGCAGATAAGATGTCTGCCATGATTGGGGATCTTCAACAAAAGTTTCAAGAATCACATCGAGAAATTCAAAGGAATTCGGAGAAAATATACGAACAAATTAACCAACCTTTGGAGACTTTTGATGACGCTAGTGTAGATTACTCGAGCCTTGATCTTATTAATGATCAAGCACCTATTCAAAAGGTAGAGCTTGAAGATGATGCATTTAGTGCTTGGAAAAAATTTCTTAGGGAAAGATGGGAGTCCGCGGAAGTGTATGAACGTTGCAACAATGAGGAAGTTATTCCAACTCCGGATCATAATAACGATCCTTCACCTATTCAAAAGGAGGAGATTGGGTGTGACTTACCTATTGTTGTAAACGAAGTAACACCCGCACAAGAAGATCTTACAATCTATACCGATGAGAATCACTTTAGTGAATGGCCCGATTCCGATGATGAGAATGTTGAAGAGATGATGCTAGAGGATGAAACCACATTCATTGATTTTGTGGAAGACCCAATTGAACTTGCTAATGATTATGATGATACCGAGACTTTGGTTAAGGTAGAAAACGACGAAGAATGGTTGCAAGGTTTGATAGAGGACCACGATATACATGAGGTAAGTAGTTCACTTGAATTTTTAAGGATGAAGAGGATTCTATAATACAAGAATTTTTGAAAGGTTTGTCTAACCCTTTGCCTATTGATTCTTCTCCTTTACCTCTTATTGGTTTGAATGTATGTGCTTCGAAAGTATTTTTGGATGATTTTGTTTCTAAATATCCACCATTGGAAACACTTGATGCTAACACTATGCAGGTTTGCCAAGAGGAATACATGGAAGTTCCCGAATTCTATGTTCTTTATACACTTCCGAGTGTGGACGAGAATAAGTGTGGGGGAAATTTCTATCGAGCGATAACATCACTATTGTTTTCTTGTGCTAATATTTGTATGGAGTTATTGTTTGCAAAACAGGTATTATGGGTGGATCCTCAAATTTTCAGATTGTTAGTATATGGGGAATGAATCATGCAAGAGCCAAGTCGGGCCGTCGACTTTAAAACAAGCGCTTAATGGGAGGCAACCCATCGGTTTTGTATTTCTTATCCTTTTGCTTTTTGTTATTTCTTTTTCTTGTTTCTTATCATGTTAAAATTTCCCACCTTGACTTTACTAGGAGGATTCAATTACATTGAGGACAATGTAAGGTTTAAGTGTGGGGGAGTGGTTAAGCATGTTTTTAAAACGAAAATTACAAAAAAATTAAAAATTTTGAAAAAAAAAAAAAAAAAGTTTTACTTAAAAATTCCAACTTTTAAAGATTTGAGAGTCACTAGCATATTTCTAGTTATGTTTACATAGAGATTTTGACCGACATAATTGAACTTGGAAATGTTAGAGAACTACATTCGGATTTCTTGTTTGTTTGAGTGTTAAATAATGGATTTAATCATGCCGGTGATGCGAATTTGGTGCAGGGAGAAATGCGTTATTAGAGTTGCTGATCAATCATTAGTGGAGATTACCCGTATTCATATCATGAGAGGCACCGACCAGAAATTTTCCATCTACTAAAGAGCTTCTTTTGAGTGTGTGTCACCGTAAGTTAATTCCGGGTAGAATGGTGAGCTACCCAACCTCCCACCAATAGAAGCACTACTCTTTGATCTCTTGAGTGCTAATTTTGTCAATCATGAGGGTGACGTCCATGGATGAAAGCCTCCTTCTTGTAGTTCGATTTGCGCTAGCACCATTCTCTCTCGCGACAACAACGGATCCATAGAAACACTCTCATCATCAACAAGGAGCAACATCAAAATCTACAAGGAAAGTTGGAAAAGTTTAAGGTTTATAAGCAACAAAACGAGAAAAAGAGCAAATTTCAAATACAAGTAAAGCAACATACAAAAGAGCGGATTTTTACATATAAGTTGAGGACTTACAATACAATGAGGTAATTTTATATCCAAGTATGAAGACTTATTCATGAAAGCGAAGAAAATTAAAAGGTGAGAATTTTTGAAAGTTTATGATTTCAAAGACAATACAAGTTGTGAAGAATCAAGCGGTAAAATACTTCTTCCACGGCCATGGTTTATTTTGTATTTAATTTCTCTTGTTAAAAAAAAAAAAAAAAAAAAAAAAAAAAAAAAAAAAAAAAAAAAAAAAAAAAAACAAGAGAAATATTTGTTTTGTGAATGAGCCGTGGGGAAGGAAAATTTATAAGAAAGTTTCAAGCGACAAGGATTTTTAAGGTAAAAGAGTTACAAATTGTTAAGGATTTATGAAATTCAAGGGTTTATCATCAATAGTTGAAACCGAAGACGAAGACCATGAAGATCAAGATAAGGAGCGGAAGACGTTTCTATTGGATGCCGTGAGAGTGGTGTTATCATAATTGGCGATCGGATGTGAAGGTGAGTAAGTAATCTCATCCTCGATAAAAATGGTTGATTTCCTTTCGTAGAGATCGTCAGAAAAATGGTTTTTCAAAATATTAAAAGATGTGGGTTTTTCAAAATTTCGGAAGTTATCCTTCCCACCATTCAACGTGTCGCAGAATTCTCTTTTCATTCCTACCTGCACACATGTGAGAACCATAAAAAGTCTGTCTTTTTGAGTGCAATTATCATAAAATCTTATTTGGTGAGGCGAAGTCGAGGCGAAATGCTTATTGATCGTTTCTCAAACACGCATTCTCTCATTATGGTGTGGTTATTTCTCACTCAACATTTAAGAATGAGAATATGTTCTTTGGTATTTCTAACTTCTTATTACTAGCATGCGTAAATTCTATGTCCTCATAACTCTTTGGATGCTTGTGACGCTTGAACGCTTTGAAGTTGTGAGTTTTTAGTTTGATTTGCTCGAGGACTAGCAAAGTCTAAGTGTGGGGAATTTGATAGGTGTAGAATACACCTAATTTACTATCTAGTAGTTTATGCTTTCTTTGCTATTTTTCTTGTAAATTATGTATTTTACGCTTGTTTTGAGTTTTATAGCTACTTTGGAGTCGCACGGAGGAAAAGGAGAAGAAATCACCATATTTCAAAGCAAAAGGGCAAAAAGGTCATTTCTGTGGGCAAGCACTATCTCGGAGCCCGGTCCAGGTTAAGGGGTAACTCTTGGAGGAGTACTAAGTACAAACCAGCCAAGGTTAAGGGGCTGTCCACTAGGGTATCCCTTATCTAATGAGATGGTGGTCCTTTTCATGTGGGGTGCAAATATCCACCTTTTATCTCTACAACCCTAAATCGAGAGAAGATTTTCTCTCATTCATCTCAAGTCATCTTCCCCAAAATTTGAGAAAGAAATTGAGCGAAAGAAATACAGGGAGAAGATGTTGATTTCAGAGATGGGAAATAGAGGAACATGGAAGAACAAGCTGGATTTGTCGATGCCATGGAGTGCAGTAATGAAAGGAAAGAGATCGAGGGATTCAGTGAAACACCAGCTGCTGCTGTGCTGGTAGAGAAACGGTGTTGATGGATGTTGAGAACTGGGAAGGTTTAATACATGGTTGTGAGTTGAATTAACCTGGGTTTGAACTGGAATTGATGAAATGGGTTCTACAGAGATTGGAGATGGGTTTGTGGCTCAGATAAATCAAAGATGGGTTAATGGCAACTGAGCTCGATGATACCAGAAATAGAAGGTTAGGGTTCGAACTCAGGGCAAGGAGAGATCGAGAAGATAGAGATGATTCTGCCATCGATGGGTTCCTGCAGCTGTTGAAGTTTAGATGAAAGGGGTTCGATTCGTTCCTGATGCCGGTGTTGATTGAACTCGAGTCGTGGTGAAAGTTTGATGTCGAGATTGAGTGATGAATGTAGAGAATCGATGGGTTGTCTTGTGGCGATTTGAAGACATAGAGAAGGTTCGGATTGAAGGGATAGAGGAATGGATCGAATTGTGATAGGTATTGTCTGCAGAGGTGTTGCGGTTGAGTGATGGTTTGAGCTACTGCATCGAAAATCAAGAGCTAATGAAACAATTGAAGTTACATGATCGAATGGAAACTAGATGTATGCCTAGGATTCTTAGAGATGAAGAAAGTAGAGGCTCGAAATTGGCCGGGAAGTCCTCAGAATTGAACGTAACTCGGCCAAATTCCTCCAGCGAGTTGACTCACGATCCCGATGACCGATCCGAACGAGTTCGAAGAGCCGATTCGACTCGCCGAATCAGCCCAGCTTAGACCAGAAGCACCGACTAGAAGGCGACTTTCCTCCCCTTGACCCGATTGACTAATAAGGACCGACGACCGAATCGTTAAGATTGACTATTTGACCGTTAGTCCTAACGGAGGACCTGGACGGAATATTCCGTCGAATATTCTCTTGACGGAGAAATTTTCCGGGTGGCCGACGGCGACGTTTTCCGGCCAAATTCGCCACAATCCCAGCTTTTCCTACGAGCAAAATTCCGTAATTTTCTATGGACTTCTCTCATGGGTATGAAGACTTGGGCTAGGAATTGGATGGAGAATGGACTCAAATTTGGAAAGAGAAGGTGGAAGAGTTGAGAAAAGCTTGGATTTGGAGATTGAATTGCAAAAGGAAAAGGATTCTAATCCTTGGAAGATTTGGAGAATTTTGAAGCCTATAAATAGAGAAGTTTTCTACAACTTCTACACACCTTTCTACACACACAATTCTTTTCTTTTCTTATTCTTTGTGTGAACTCTTTTAACATGAGTAGTTAATTTTATTGATTGAGGATGAATTCCTAGTTCTTAACATGATTTGAGTTTTGTTTTCAAATTCTATCTTGAAGTTTTTCACATAATTATCGTTTGTTTTTACTAATAGGAGTGATCTTAAAGACATTCATGATTGATTGATAGGTTGTTTGGAGTGCACGCTAAATTGATTTGTTAATTTGATCTAAAGCTAGTGAAAGTTAGGAGATAAGTAATCGTTTCTTGACTCTTTACATAAGTAGCAAACACGAGACCTTGCGGAGGGATTCCGTGGAGCAATTGTGTGTAGAAACAACGTTAGCAAGTAGACCTTGAGCTAAGAGTCTAACTACTAATATCAACCTAAGAAATTCACAAAACCTAATGCATGAGCCAAGTTACATCTAGGTTGAGCTAATTCTAGGTGGCTTGGTGATTAGAATCATAAGTAGTCGAGAACTTCCGTGTACCGGTGATACAAGGGATTTAGGGGTTTAGCACTGAGCTAGCTGCTTTACCTACGGTTGGTGATAATTTGTGACTAATAACAAGTAGAAAAGAACATAACTTGATTCATTGTTTTGCAACGAAGAAGGATTCCTTGATCTTGTCTCTCTTATTGCTTTCAACTTTATCTTTTAATTGCTTTGTTTATTTTCTTTTGCTTTTTACACCCCCCTTTTTGTGACAATTTTTACAACTAGAATCTCTTGCTCCTCGTGGGATCGACCTTGACTACCCTATATTACTTGTTAATTAGGTAGTAAAGTATTAATTAATTTGATTGCACCTACGACACGCATCAATATACACTTTTTTACTTTTATCAATTAATTTAGTGGCCTTTAGTGCTTTGAACGCAACATCCTTAGTTTTGGATGAATGTTCATGATCAAAGATCTTAAGCTTCCCAACCAGCGTATTTCTGGAGAGATTATCAAGGTTATTTCCCTCAACGATGGCATGCTTCTAAGAATCGTATCTGGATGGCAGCGATCTGAGAATTTTCATCACAATGTCCTTTTCAGGAATAGTCTTACCCAATGCAAAAGATGCATTAACAATTTCAGAAACTTTGTGATTAAACTCATCAAATGTTTCTTCATCTGCCATACAAAGGTTTTCCCAATCGGAATTAAGGTTTTGAAGCCTAGCTTCCTTTTCACTGGTATTACCTTCAAAAACGTTTTCTAAGATATCCCAAGCTTCTTGCAACTTAGTGCAATTTGACACATGGTGCTGAAGATTTGGGGTAATGGCATGTATGATGACATTCAAACCGTCGGAATTTTTCTTTGCAGCAAGTATCTCAGCAGGGCTGTATTCACCAATATTCTTGGGAACGTTTACATTTCCAACTGCCACAACGGGAGGATCGTAGCCATTAACAACATATACCCATGATTGAAAATCACGCGCTTGAAGAAAACCTCGCATAGCAATTTTCCACCATAAGTAATTAGAGCCATCGAAGACTGGTGGTACGTTAATAGAGATAGCACCTATGTCCATAGAGTCAGATCGCTATAAACACAGACTTATAAGGTCTTGAACGTGTTTGCCTGCTTCTCCGATACCAATTGAAAAGTGGGGGTACAACAACCACACCCAATATTTCGCTTAGAAATCAGATGAACAAACTCCAATATACTTTCTAGAGAATCAACTAGACAGTCAGACTCAATCTAGAGAAAAGTATATCAAAGAGTTTATATCTCAATCTCTCGATTTGATCTTTACTCAAGCAAATAGAAATCTGCGAGTCTTTATCAAAGAGAGATAACTTGGATGGTACCAAACACCAATATCCAAGTGTCAATCAATTTAAATCAACAACTAAAATGTCGGACATTCTAATTGATTGAACAACACATAACCTGTGATATTTCAATTATATAAACAAATATAATGCGGAATACAAATAATATAGACACCATAATTTTGTTAACGAGGAAACCGCCAATGCAGAAAAACCCCAGGACCTAGTCCAGATTGAACACACACTGTATTAAGCCGCTACAGACACTAGCCTACTCCAAATTAACTTCGGTCTGGACTGTAGTTGAACCCCAACCAATCTCACACTGATCCAAGGTACAGTTATGCTCCTACGCCTCTGATCCCAACAGGATGTTACGTACTTGATTCCCTTAGCTGATCTCACCCACAACTAAAAGTTGCTACGTACCAATGTCGAAGACATTAATAAACAAATCTGTATCATACATAAAAGTCTACGGTAATAGATAAATCCGTCTCCCACGAATATACCTACGAGTTTTTGTTCCGTCTTTTGATAAATCAAGGTGAACGGGAACCAATTGATAACCCGGACTTATATTCTCGAAGAACAACCTAGTATTATCAATCACCTCACAATAATCTTAATCGACGTAGCGAAAAAAGATATTGCGGAATCACAAATGATGAGACTAAGTGTTTGTGATTTATTTTTTATCTTGCCTATCGGAGATATAAATCTCAAGCCAATTATTCCAATTGTACTCGTACGGTAGAAACAACAAGATCATATTGTTGATGGTGGATTTTCATTTAAGGGCTGAAATTGTAAAATCCAAAATTATGCGCTAACATATTGCAAAAGATAAAGCCGTTAATAAGTGATGAATACTTCTTCACTTTACTAATTCACCTAGAATAGAGCATGTGGCAATAATCCCAGTATTCTGTGAATTAAATACACAAAATTCATCCAGGTTGGAGCATGTAGCAACAATCCCATATACCCTGTGAATTTACTGACATTATTAATTAATGCATGACCAGCCTCGTATTTCCGTACTCATTACGGTGCGGCATGACGACCGAGTGTTGTTCTGTGAGCAACACAAATCTCCAAGCATTAATAATAAAACATGTACGAAATACTCATACAGGCTACAACTCTCGGTGTGTTATACTAGCCCAATTGAGCATATTTTGAATCTGGACTGTCCATATCAGCCTCAGAAACAATCATGACCACGCAAGTTGTCCGCACGATTTAACCAGCCTGGACGAACCCTAGCAGGAGCAGGCAGCCACAGCAATGACCACCAGCAGGCCCTTTAGTGCCATGGCCGGTCAAGAACAAGTCACGCCCTACAAACAACTACCAAACACCGGCCTGGAGTTGGATGTCCAAGCTGGTATGGAACGACTTGGAGGAGCTCGTATGAATAAAGGCTGCCTACTGACTAGTCTCAAATCCATCACGCCCGTTCATCTTCGCCGGCGCAATTTGACCGGCGCAGACGCCCATTCCCGGTCGTACAAGCATCGTTATGAACAGGCGGGCCCCCTTTATACCGCATAGCCGACCATCTCACGACCTAGCCGGAAGGAGCAAACGCTTACCCAAAGTTTGGGCGTGATGCTTTAAAGGTCGTAGGAAATTCCACTAAGGGTCTTAAATCGATCCCGACCATCCAACTTCACTTAGGCATGTTTGGATGGCTTAGATCGATCCCCACCGTCGACAGTATTGGCGTGATCACCACCGCCCAATGTGGGCCCCACATGGTCGGCCTCCCCAAAGGAGGAGCATAGCTTTCCAAACCGTTAGGTTGGAATCGTGTACACACGACCGATCCAAAACCCTAATTAGGGTTTGCGGCATGTTGCATGTGTCGCTAATCGATCACGAGCGTCCATCTTCGCAAGCTTGGACGAAGGGTGTAGATGTAGACTTAAAAGGTCCTGAGCATGTCAACATGATCATCGTGGGACCACCTACACACATGACCGGTCGACCAAGGCCAACCATGGCCGGATGTCTCAAAACGCGCGCCGAAGTAAGCATGGTGCGCGGTTTCCAACTTCTTTGCAAAGCATGGGATTTTCGTTGCAAATCGATCTCAACCGCTCTTCTTTAGGTAAACTTGAGTGGACTAGATCGCACCTTCGTGGGATAATGAAGTATAGACATGGACACCAGCATGTCGTCTACACACATGCCTGATCGGTCCTCTATAAAGCACTTCCCATGCTTGGATTCGACGAAGCTGAAAGAAGGAACTTGCGTACCTCTTAAACCCCAATCCGACGGTCGCAGATGAGGGTTGCAAGTTATCTCATCCGTCCAACTTTACCAGATTGGACGGACAGCCTAAGACATGAGTTAGGCTATCAATGAGGCATCACCACAATCGCCGTCCATCACTCTTCCACATGGAGTGATCGGTCAAGTCAGGGCTTACCTGTATAGCCTCCAAACGATCACTCGAAGATGGCTGGACATGATGCTATTTTAAGACGCTTAAATTTGTGACTTACTCCGGTAAGCCTTAAAAAAAAGCGATGTTCCATACATGCTGAATATACTCGATGCAGTACCTGCATAGAATACACACGATACTTCACAAGTATCGACTTCCTAAATAATTTAGTCATTTAGTCTAGCATTACATGCTACTTTCGATCCACACACTCGAACATCAATCATGTCACAAACTGGGGGATACATACTGGGGTATTGGTCTGGCGGTTTACAGCGTGCAGCGTGCAACACACCATCACAAGAACGTGTCAGGAAGTCATGGACGGTTAGAGATACAGGAGAAGTGGGCAAGACTAGTCGTGTAACACCAACACACAACTCCACTACTCCATCACTCCACTTCCTCCAATTCCCACGAGAGACATGAATAAGGCTCAAATGACTTGTATAAATAGGTTCTCCTCCCTATTTTTCAAAAAACAACAAGGAACAAGTCAAGACAAGACAGAAACCAAGTGTTAATACAAAACGTATTCAAACACTCAAAGCTTGCTTGCATCAATCGTAAGCCTGCTCACCTTTCTGTTACAAGTCATAAACAAGCCTACACCTTCACAATCTCAACACCTTCTTCGCTTCCCTCCCTAAGATCAACCCCATCTCCTTCACTTTGTGACCGAAGCAAACTGAACAGCCATTTCTTGGTTTAGGCCATAGTTGTACAGATTGATTTCTCGAATCACAAGCACTCACTGCGCAGTGCATTTGTTTAGGGTTTAGATTCATTCCTCATCCACACACCCCAAATTACCAAATCCAGCAGGAATAGTTTTCACCCATAAACAATTGGCGACCACAGCGGGAGGTTAATCTCTCGGTTATAAAGTCAATTTCTCCGAAATCCGATTCAATTTCATCAATTTCAAAAAGGGTGGATCTTAGAATCAATTCAATCAACAATTCATTTCAAGATGGTGGAACTCAGGTATGGATCAGCAATCAATTCTGATGGGGATAGTGTGGATAACACTACCGGTATCGATGTACCTGTCAGTGGAGCTACCGTGGTCAATACATCTCGTGGAGCCGTCACTCCTATCACGAACGCTAGCGGAGCAGGAGACATTCCAGTGGGCGTAACGCCTCCCATCACTAGAGCCAGAGCAGCCGCAAATCCCGACATATCCTCAAGTGTAACGCCTCCAGTGGTCACCAGAGCAACAACTTTCACTCCTTCATCAGGACGAGGAGCCGGAGGCACAAGAGGAGGACCACCGTCTATTACCATTGCGAGACTTGATGGAGAAGCAGAAATTCTTGTTAAGACTCAAACAGATATGGCCGCAACTCGTAAAGAGGTACTCACTTTCCTTAAAACTTTAATCGAACGATTTCCACAAGATTCACACGGCAACCCTTGGAGCCAGCAAGAGATGCCTTCAATACACCCGGAGCAGGAGTTTCCACTCGGACCCACATGAGTGAAGAAGCTCGTGTTGCTCCTAAACGCCCAAGAGAGAGGGACCAGCCATCCAACTTCATCACACGTGAGGACCTGGAACGACTTCTCCAAAACCGAGGCAAAGGAAATCTGATGGATGCACACCAACATCAACCGCCGTACCCTCGAGATATGCAACGAATCCCTCTCCCAAGAGGATACACGTCTCCTCAGTTCTCCCTCTACGATGGTACTGGTAACGCTCGTGAACACGTTTCGATTTTTGGAATCCTTGGGGAGCATGAGTACAATCATGTTCTCTCCGCTCGAAAGAATTCTCGAAATCACTTACGGAAGGGCGTACACTGTACAAAAACATCACACCCGACAAAGATATCCAATTGGGGAGATGGTCGGTGCTTTCTACAGGAAATATTTCTTTGTATCCGAGCAGATCACCTTTTCAGATCTAGGGAGAGTCTCTCAGCGGAACAACGAGCATCCGAACGACTTCGTTAAGAGGTTCAGAACTCAAGCACTAGATTGTCATGATCCAAACATCACTGAACGTCAGCTGGTGGAGCTGTGCATCAACATGATGATACCCATATATCATACTTTACTAGAGAATCTGGGCTTTCAGACGTTCTCTGAACTCCATGAAGCTGCCAAACGGTCAGCCACAACCGCCCCGGCGTTGCTAGAGAGAACCAGAGTCGTTCGAAATGAAGATCCACGTGAGAGTCGAGGAAGCAGATGCCTCACAAACAAACAATACCACAGTGGTCCTTCTGTGAGCGTGGTTGGCGAAGGAGGAAAAGGAAAGCTTCAAGAATGAACAACAACCCAAGCGTGCGGCTCCAAAGACACATGACTTCTTCTCAAAAGGGAGCGGGCAAGACTCTCGCAAGACACCGAAGATATAGGTTTCCGTTCCCCATGAATGAAGTAGTGGAACTCTTGGAGGCGTGAATTCAAGACGATGCCATCAAGTCGCCTCCTATCGACGTCCACCAACCGAGAAAGATATGGCGGATCTAAGTACCGTCGCTACCATAGGTTCGTTCACCATCTAACCAAAGACTGCAACAGGCTAAAATAGATCTTCAGAGAAAAGATAGAGACAGGAGAACTCCAGCTTGGAAACGAAGTGTTCGTAGAGACCTTCTTCCTGTCAGGAACTGCATGATTTCTGGGGATTCCATTCGCAAGACTGTACAATCTATGATGGAACATTTATGTGAGATCTTGTACTTCTCCAAAGCACAACGTCAGGACATATTTGCATCAGGAGTGTCAAATATTGCATATTTCTACATCTTTTTATTGACATGTAACTCATCTTTTGTGCTCAGAAATCAGATATTATCCCAAATTCTGTATTTTTTCTGTTTTCAAGAATAAACACTTGTACTAATTAATTTTGTGTTTTTAGGTAGTAAATAAAGCTCGGAGAAATTGAGGAGCCAAAAGAGCAGATGTTAAGTGCATATTTTGCATATATTTTGTGTCGAATCCATGCTAGTAATTGCTATATATTCTTGCGAATTATTGTATATTACTCTTGTTTTCTCTTGTTTATGTTTTGCTAGGTGAATCATCCAAAAGAAGTGAATTGGCACATATTTGTGCAATAAAAGAAGTTAGTCGCAAGCGGAGAAGGGCCAAAGACCAAGTAGAGCTCGTTCGAACCTAGGAGTTCTTGCTATCATCTTGAAGAGGACGAAATGCGAAGCCAACGGTGAAAGAATGGAGTCATTCCAACATCGTATGAAGAAGTTATGTGCAAGACGAGAAGTTGAGCTTGTCGGTTCCTCAGATCGACAAGACTACGTGAATGAAGAAGAAAATCGGAACAATCGCCTCTAGAATCGGCGTTAAACATACTTGTTAAAGGCACCAAATGGATTACTCGGAGCACACCATCTTTCCCATGCAACCCGCGATTTCTAACGGTGGATGTCGTTGATGGTCGAAGGAGTCGTAGTTGGTTATCACCGGAGATGGGTTGAGAGCTCGTGGTCATGCCGATAATTCATAACGAGATAATGGAGTTTCTCGCCGTTGACGTGAGGTTGTTGCCGCATGAAAAGGGCTTGGTCGTTGTGGATCGAGAAGAACTCGAGCAAGAGTCTCGTGCTCGTTGCATTGTAAGCGATGGCCGAGGATCACTCGAATAACGGGGTGTAGATGGCAGCGATGGAGGTAGTCAAGTTAGAAGCGTGGAGAAGAGTCGCAGGTGATGAAGCATCGGCAATGGATTGGCAAATGCTGGTGACGAAAGAGATGGATATGTTGACTGACGTTTAATCGGTGTTGCTGACTCGTGGTGATAACTCGAGTAAAGAGCTTGCGAGACGTTAGCGAGAGGCAATAATGGAAAGAATGGAGTTGAGATGATGATTGGCTGTTGTATGTTCGATGGAGAGCTTGGAAACAAAGACGTTGGCTGTGGTATTCTCGAACGAGAAGAGGACTTGGAGTCCGAGTTTTTGTGCCGCCAATATCGAATGATGAAACAAGAACAGCTCAAGTCTTTGAAGGTTGGTTGTACTCGGTGATCGAAAATAGGAGTCTGTTGGTGATTATTAATGGAATGACGGAAGTTGAAGAGTCCCATTGAGTTAACAGATTTGGTTGCATGGAGATGAAACGAGTTTGGCAGAGATGGTTTGAAACTCGAGTAATGGGTGTTTCCTTCAGAATTGACAGGGAGACGAGTATGTGTTGGATGTGGTGGAGTCTCGTTGATACCATGGCAAGATCGATACCGAATGAAGAATATGGTGCTGTTCATCGTCACGCCGAATGAATGAGCATGAAGGAGTTGGTTTGAGATGATGAGAAGGTCAGTAGTTTTGGTCGTAAAGCTTAACCAAACAGAGAATTAGAAAACTCACGGAGACTCATGTGTCCGTGATTCTGACGGGAGAGAACTGAAAATCCAGGGGAAATTAATTTTCACAGAGGGGTATCTGTCCGTGGGAAACCTGAAGGAATAAGGGGAATGGGCTGTCAGTTCCAGCAAACTGACAAGCCAAGACGTTAATGGACTGGATTCTTTTACAACTTGTGTAAGCCCATTAGCTACTTTATCAGACCAGCCTTGGGACGGGACTTATATATGGGAATTTGGCCAAATTTGGCAACCTACTTCGCACGGATTCGAGCACGGGCGCAGCTACAACTTGGAGACTATTTAAGAGACTTCTTAACCTAATCATATGGAGAATATCATATATCTCTACATCTCATAATACACTTTTGTTCTTCATAAAATATTTTAGGGTTTACCCCTTTTTGGGGGAAACCGAGAAACGGTGTAAACATGAGAGGCTAAACTTTTGTTGGTTGAGGATGAATTCAATGTTCTAGCGTGAAGCTCAATTATTATACAAGTTTGTTCGGAGTTTTAATCACATCATCGTTTGTTTTCACTATTTAATTTTATGAGTGATTCTTAGATTGATTTGGGATGCATACTAGATTAGTCTATTAATTGTTCTATTGCTAGTATTGGGTTAGGAGATAAGTAATCGTCGAATAATTCATACACAAGTAGAAATCGCAAGATCTTGCAGAGGGATTCTGTGGAGCAATTGCGGGTGAATACAACACCAGCAAGTGAACCTTGAGCTAAGAGTTTAATTACTGGGATCAACCTAATTCACAAAGCCTAAGCGCCTCACCGGATTACACCTTGAGTGAGCTACTACTTGGTGGTTCGGTTGGATAGAATCGATATTGGAGAGCTTCGTATCCGTGGTAAAAGGAGTTTTGAGGATAGCACCGAGCTAGCCGCTTTCCCTACGGTTGGTGATGAATGGTTCTAACGAAGATAGATAAGTATACTAATCCAGTTATCGCTTGGTAAGTTCGAAGGATTCCTTAATCATATCTTTCTTTTATTTGTTATTCTTTTTATTTCACTTTAAAACAATCCCCCTTTGTGTTTTTTATTATTTTGCGAACTAAATAACATATCAATTACACATTTCTCGTGGGAACGATCCTTACTACCGCTATATTACTAGTTAATTAGTGGGAAATATATTGATTAATTTGTTGTGGTTACGACACGCATCAAATTTTGGCGCCCATTGCTTGGGAGCGGTTGCTAATTGGTTTGTTATTTGTTTAGCTTGTTTTTGTTTTTAAATTTTTTTCTTGTGTTCTTGTGAGTCGTCATGTTTCCTTATGGACATAACATGCACGTGGGAGCACAAGACCAATCATCATATTATTGTGGTAATCAATTTGGATTTCAACTCATTCATATAATAACTACCAACCATACCCTACGGAGCCTTATGGATACTCTCATACATATCAACAACCTTATGACGGGTATGTAAGTGAGCAATCAAAGGGATGGGAGGATAGTTATACTTCTGATCAGTTGTTTTCTAGTAATGTGCAGATGACGGAGAGTGTGGAAAGACCTACTCCTCTTTATCATGTTCTTTCGTCATTTATGTCAAAAGAAGAGATACGGTCCGAACTTTCCATCGTGAATAAGCGGAAAACGTATTAATATCCGAAAACTTTCTAAGCAATATGATCGATTAGAAGAAGTCGGAGCATCGTAAAAGACTCTAGAAGAAATCAACAAGGTAATACGAACAGAACTTCAACGTCGTTGGGATATTGAAGATTATGAGGTTGACGAAGACTCGATGAAGATGAGCAACCTTTGGAAAATCCTTGCAATAATGGTAATGTTATTTCAACTCGAGGATCATAATAACGATCACTCGCCTATTCAAAAGGAGGAGAATGAATATGACATAACCGTTGTTATAAATGGTGTAACGTACTCAAACAATGATTTTAAGATTTGCACCAATGAACTAGAATTTCTAGGAGATGATTCTGATTCCGATGAAGAGTTTGTTGAAGAAATACAGATTGAGAATGAAACCAAATTGGTTGAAGTTGTGGAAGACCCAATTGAGCTAGCCAAGGATTATAATGATGCTGAGATTTCTGTTGGAAGCAGTAAATCGATCGAAGAATGGCTAAATAGTTTGATAGAGGACCACAATACAAATGAGGTAAATAATTCATTGCAATTCTTTAAGAATGATGAGGATCCTGTGTACGAGAGATTGTGGAAGGTTTGTCTAATCCTTTGCATATTTCTGAATCTTTGATCCACATCACTTGGGATTGAGTATTTGTGCTTCTAAAGTTCTTAAGGATTATTTTACTTCTAATTATCTACCACTTGATGTGTTTGATTCTAGTATTGTGCAGGTTCATCGAGAGGAACCTATAAAAGTTCCCTTATTTTATGTTCTCTATCCACTTTCGAGTGTAGAAAGGACTAAGTGTGGGGAAGCTTTCAAGCTATAACAATTTCATTATTCATATGTTATGCTAATAATTGTGTGAAGTTGTTATTAGAATTGCGCAGTTGTTTTCGGGCAGACTACCGATTTTCGATTGTTGGTATATGGACGATAACAAGAAAGTCGGGCTGACGACTTTAAACCAAGCGCTTAATGGGAGGCAACCCATCGGTTTTGTATCTCTATCTTTTGTATTTTATTTTTCTTAGCTTTTCATATCATATTTGCATCCCCATGTTCAAGTTCATTGAGTCCGTAATCTATTTTAGAAGAAAAATTCAGACTGCGCGTAGTTCAGTCCAGAGACCATAACTGTCAGACCGTTTATCGAAACACTGTGAACTTTTGACACTATGTAGAAAACACGTAAATGAACAACTTTTGTGAAATGGAGTTTTTCCAAATTCCTTACCAATTTGCACAGTTTTTGCGTTTTATCTGCTGTTACGTCAGAATTCAGAACTTTCGGTTTTACACATTGGAGGGACAATGTGAAGTTTAAGTGTGGGGGAGCATTTATATGTTTGTATAGTTTGTTTTAGTTTGTTTTATGCCTTTTAAAAAAAAAAAAAATAGAAAAAAAAAACC
This sequence comes from Papaver armeniacum, assembly GCA_023531295.1. NCBI lineage: Eukaryota > Viridiplantae > Streptophyta > Magnoliopsida > Ranunculales > Papaveraceae > Papaver > Papaver armeniacum. The sequence continues at coordinate 382,212 of JAJJWW010016731.1, forward strand.
AAGAAAAATTGTGCTTTTTGAACTCCAAAATCTAGAAACTTGTGCCTTTAGGATGACACCATTAGTGGATTGAACCATTTTGAATGCGGGAGTTGAGGAACCAATTAACTAAAAGGGACGAACACATAGCTGGAAATCACAAATAACATGATAGTTGTTACCATATCTCGGAATATCACCGTATCACATTCTATTTTTATTTTTCCATATTTATCTATTGTTCTCTAAGTGCTTTGGTGGGTCACTAAACATCGACGTGTTATTTTGCTAGGATGAAATAGAGGATTGAGTTACTAGAAAAAAAAAAAAAAAAGAAGAAAAAAAAAATTGAAAAAAAAAAAAGAAAAAAAAAAGAGACCGACCAATTAGACCAAACGGAATAAGAAAGACACTTGGGAATGGCAGTATGTGTGAAACGTAGTCCCTGTCTCCGTCGCCTAAACAAGCGTGGAATGCAGGATCCAAGGCAACTATCATATACGTGTTGACAAGGAAGCATGCGCTTGGATCCAAAGATCTAATCATGCCGTCTAAAAAAAAAAAAAAAGAAATTGGATCCAGTTTGATCCAATCATATAAAAAAAAAAGAGAAGAAATTATTATTGTGTTGAATAAAGTCACTCTTGGTTCCCTTGTATATGCCAATTGATTTGATGTAGCATTCAGCACCAAGTAGCTCAATCCAATAGGATTAGGTTCATCTTAGAGTGACCTTGAGACGGATATGGGAAACATTGATCACTTGTGAACATTCGCCAACATCTACATCTATATTCATCTTCTTAATCTTTTCATTGTGATTGTGGTTTGTTAGTTTCCAGTATTGTGGCTTGTTCGACTATCTAATTAGAGCTTTATTTATTTGAATATGAACTGAATTTGCGCAAGGTACCTCCTCCTGTAGTCATTTTGGATTCGTTCATGAATTTGTCACAAATAGACGGAGTTGGAAATATAGGTTTTGTAGGTAGACCTCTTGTAAACCTTCACGAGACTATAACTCGTCCACTAGGGACACCTAGGGGTTTAAAGGCCTGTTATTCATGCTAAGAGTAACCGTATCCTCGCCGACATGGAGTTGTTGTATTTTAGATAGTTTGCTCGAGGACTAGCAAAAGCCAAGTGTGGGGAATTTGTTAAGTGCATATTTTGCATATATTTTGTGTCGAATCCATGCTAGTAATTGCTATATATTCTTGCGAATTATTGTATATTACTCTTGTTTTCTCTTGTTTATGTTTTGCTAGGTGAATCATCCAAAAGAAGTGAATTGGCACATATTTGTGCAATAAAAGAAGTTAGCTGCAAGCGGAGAAGGGCCAAAGACCAAGTAGAGCTCGTTCGAACCTAGGAGTTCTTGCTATCATCTTGAAGAGGACGAAAATGCGAAGCCAACGGTGAAAGAATGGAGTCATTCCAACATCGTATGAAGAAGTTATGTGCAAGACGAGAAGTTGAGCTTGTCGGTTCCTCGGGAGGCGACAAGTACTACGTGAATGAAGAAGAAAACCGAAGCGTCGGTTCTCTAGAACTGACAGATTAAACATATCTTATTAAAGGCACCAAATGGATTACTGGAGCACACCATCTTTCCCATGCAACCCGCGATTTCTACAAAGTGGATGCTTGTTGATGGTCGAAGGAGCTGTAGTTGGTTATCACTGGAGATGGCAGTTGAGAGCTCGTGGTCATGCTGATAATTCATAACAGATAATGGAGTTTCTGCCGTTGACGTGAGGTTGTTGCCAGCATGAAAAGGGCTTGGTCGCTGTGACTGAGAAGAACTCGAGCAAGAGTCTGTGCTCGTTGCATTGTATGATGGCTGAGGATCACTCGAATAACGAAGCTGTAGATGGCAGCGATGGAGGTAGTCAAGTTAGCAGTGGAGAAGAGCTGCAGTGATGAAGCATCGGCAATGGATTGGCAGTGCTGGTGACGAAAGAGATGGATATGTTGCTGACGTTTAATCGGTGTTGCAGCTCGTGGTGATAACTCGGAGTAAAGAGCTTGGCGGAGACGTTAGCGGAGGCAATAATGGAAAGAATGGAGTTGAGATGATGATTGGCTGTTGTATGTTCGATGGAGAGCTTGGAAACAAAGGCGTTGGCTGTGGTATTCTCGAACGAGAAGAGGACTTGGAGTCCGAGTTTTGGTCTTTGCCAATATCGAATGATGAAACAAGAACAGCTCAAGTCTTTGAAGGTTGGTTGTACTTCGGTGATCGAAAATAGGAGTTGTTGGTGATTATTAATGGAATGACGGAAGTTGAAGAGTCCCATTGAGTTAACAGATTTGGTTGCATGGAGATGAAACGAGTTTGGCGAGAGATGGTTTGAAACTCGAGTAATGGGTGTTTCCTTGAGTGTGAGGAGACGAGTATGTGTTGGATGTGGTGGAGTCTGGTTGATACCATGGCGATTATCGAATCTTTTGAATGAAGAATATGGTCTTGTTCATCGTCATCGCCGAATGAATGAGCATGAAGGAGTTGGCAGATGATGAGAAGGCTGTAGTTTTGGTCGTAAAGCTTAACCAAACAGAGAATTAGAAAACTCACGGAGACTCATGTGTCCGTGATTCTGACGGGAGAGAACTGAAAATCCAGGGGAAATTAATTTTCACAGAGGGGTATCTGTCCGTGGGAAACCTGAAGGAATAAGGGAATGAAATTTGTCGGTTCCAGCAACCGACAAGCCAAGACGTTAATGGACTGGATTCTTTTACAACTTGTGTAAGCCCATTAGCTACTTTATCAGACCAGCCTTGGGACGGGACTTATATATGGGAATTTGGCCAAATTTGGCAACCTACTTCGCACGGATTCGAGCACGGGCGCAGCTACAACTTGGAGACTATTTAAGAGACTTCTTAACCTAATCATATGGAGAATATCATATATCTCTACATCTCATAATACACTTTTGTTCTTCATAAAATATTTTAGGGTTTACCCCTTTAGGGGGAAACCGAGAAACGGTGTAAACATGAGAGGCTAAACTTTTGTTGGTTGAGGATGAATTCAATGTTCTAGCGTGAAGCTCAATTATTATACAAGTTTGTTCGGAGTTTTAATCACATCATCGTTTGTTTTCACTATTTAATTTTATGAGTGATTCTTAGATTGATTTGGGATGCATACTAGATTAGTCTATTAATTGTTCTATTGCTAGTATTGGGTTAGGAGATAAGTAATCGTCGAATAATTCATACACAAGTAGAAATCGCAAGATCTTGAGGGATTTCGTGGAGCAAGTGCGGGTGAATACAACACCAAAGAAGTGAACCTTGAGCTAAGAGTTTAATTCGGGATCAACCTAATTCACAAAGCCTAAGCGTTGGTCGGATTACACCTTGAGTGAGCTACTACTTGGTGGTTCGGTTGGATAGAATCGATATTGGAGAGCTTCGTATCCGTGGTAAAAGGAGTTTTGAGGATAGCACCGAGCTATTGCTTTCCTACGGTTGGTGATGAATGGTTCTAACGAAGATAGATAAGTATACTAATCCAGTTATCGCTTGGTAACGGCGAAGGATTCCTTAATCATATCTTTCTTTTATTTGTTATTCTTTTTATTTCACTTTAAAACAATCCCCCTTTGTGTTTTTTATTATTTTGCCGAACTAAATAACATATCAATTACACAGCTCTCTGTGGGAACGATCCTTACTACCGCTATATTACTAGTTAATTAGTGGGAAATATATTGATTAATTTGTTGTGGTTACGACACGCATCAGCAGAAAATTGGAGACGAGCGTCTATGGAGCAAAAAGCCAAAGCCCCCGCGCGCATCAGTTGCAACTCAACAAGTAGCAACCCATTTACAAGACATAAGCTTGAGCAATCCAAGACCCGACCCATAACCCGGATCCAAAGCACATCTTATCCTGAGCCGTGAGATCTGACCCTTCAGCATCCAACGCTCGTTGCGTCCCTCACATCACCATTCGCTACATCCGCCCTACACCGAAACCACCTACCCCTTCACCCATCAAACCAAACACTCCCCATCTTCATTTCTCTTCTTCTCCCGACAGAAACACCAGAGCACCATCCCATTCTTCCCCCGACCATTGCAGAACCACCTCACCGCCAACACCATCTCCTTCCCCTGACACCAGCAGCAACAACGCAGCCGCCTTCTCCGCCACCCTAGTTCTTCCTATCTCCACCATTAGCTTCTCCCATACCCTAGAAGCTAGGGTTGAGATAGTTGGAGCTAGGGTTTTCTCCAACATCAAATTAATGGAGTTCATAGCCGGATTGGAAGAGGGAACAGGTCAGGGTATTCATTAATTGTAAGTTTGAGTGATTGAGAGGTATAAAAGGGAGATGTTCTTCATGTGAGAAAAAATAGTCAATTTTTAGGGTTTTGATTTTGTAATTAAATTTCATGTTTGTTTTAGCTGCATGATGTTCTAAGTTATTTGACTAGGGTGTAGATGAAACCCTTTGATTTAATGTGAAAGTAAGTGGATTCTCATTTTGTTCTTGATATGTATAATGCTTAGGATTATAGTTAGCTAGTGAACTAAACTCACCTGTGATCAATGGTACTGTAAGAAGACCATTGATACTAGGGGTAAGTAAGGAGATTTAGTTAATCAAACATCCATTTAAGGCCTTCAAGAAAAGGCACAAGAACACAGTGAGATTTTACATTACCTTAGCTTAGGATTAGAGGGTGGAATTGACCATCCTAGTAACTTTCCCAACTGTCACAACATCTTTTGTTCATTTGTTACCTTAAATTAGAGTCACAACAACTCCAATTAGTCGTATCGACACCCAACAAACCCATAATTGTATCACTCTTTGTTAGAAATCAGTTAGTGAAGCCCTTAGATCAACCTTACACACTCCATTTCCCTGTGGATCGACCTGTACTTGCCCTGCCTCCAATAGGCACTGTGCACTTGCAGTATAAGTTATAGGCAAACACCTTTCCCAGCCTACCAAGTTTTTGGCGCCGCTGCCGGGGATTTGGTAGTGTGCTGTGTTGTTCACTTGTTTCTTTTCACTGATTTCCAACCCACCATTGTATATATATGCTACAAATTTTGTTTTTAATCAATATTAGTGTAATTTAGCTGTTAATCATCTACTGTGTATATTGCATTTTAGTCTTGCATTGTTAGTGTAACTTAGTCCTTTAAGCTCTATTGATTCTTTAAGCTCTTTCCATCACCTCGCATTGTTAGAATCATCTTTGTTATCTTATATTGTTAGCTCTGTACCTTGCATCTCACCTGTAGCTTTGGTTTGCCATAGCCTGGATTTACTTTCTTTGATTTGTATCTTAAACTCGTAAATCTTCGTTGTTATTTTTGCTGGTGGTTGTTGTTTCAGCTCCATAGCATCACCGAACATTGTGTCGGTTATTGTTATCCCGTGGCTCAATTTTTACCTTAGGCATAGCTCTGAATTTTTTCATTGTAGCACTAGTGCTCTCTTGCTTTAACTGTGCAATTTTGGGGATGAAGTGCTTTGTTGAGCTAGCAGGTTTCTTTGTCTGCTGTACAACTCAAAGAAGAGAAGACAAAGGCGCAGGACAACGTGTGGAATTGCCTAAACCCGATTTTTATCGGTGGTATCGTTCTTCTAACCTTGCTCTGTGTGGTGAATGTATGTGTGATACTCCATGGATGCATGATAAATTAGAGACTTGCAAAACCCTGAGCCTCTGAAATTATTGGTAGTCATCTGAATATTTCCATGATATTTGAATTACACACATGCTAGCTCAGAATGCTATAACTTTGTGCTGACCAATATGCATATGTGAATTAACCACCAATTCTATGAGTTGTGCCTCATTGCTCTGTTGATGATCCATATATCACTTTGAATTTGTGTTTGCTAGCTACTCTGCTGCTTTATGCATTCCTGCCACTTGTTCTCATAATTTGTGCAACACTGAAATTTGGCTGAGTATCTCTGAATATGTGCATGATACACCATCTTTGCATGATAAATTAGCTACCCTGATACCTTTGCATGATAAGCTAGCCACTTGGCTGAGTATTGCTCAACCCTGCAATCTCTGGAATTTATGCATGAGTCTGTGACACTTGAGAAAAATTTGTGTTAGCTGAAATCTTGTGTGATTGTGTGTAACCTGTGTATTGCTGAAAATTGGCTGAACTAGTTGTCTTTTAACTGTGACTCCTTGGCTTCAACAAAGCCTGTGCCTACTCCAGCCCCTGAAGCTGTTGAGTGTGAGTACGCAACTTGGATAGCCAAGTTTGCTACAAGCCCAAGTTGAAGTCAACTAAGATAGTTGATATCAACTCAGACTCTTGACATCAACTGAGTGAGTTGATGCCACATGCCCTGTACCCTTATGTATGCTTTACTCTGTGAGATATTGGGTGAGCTATAATCTACCAAGTTCTTTGTCATCTTCACTTGTGCAAGCCTGAAAACTTATTCACAAGCCTCGTTAAGCCATCGCTCGAAATTTTTGGTGCGTAAACTCTCAAAATTGAGGTCAAGCGACCCGTTGACATCATCATTGCATCTGCGCATGACAAGTGTGTTATAGATTGCTAAAATTGTTCATCTGTTGCATCTGTGAATCAGCTTCTACAATTTGTGTGTGCTCCTATGGCATTAGAGTGAGTGTTGAGTAGCAGAAATTGTGTTAGCAATAGCTTGTTGTTTTTCAAACACACAAACCCAGCACATGCTTCACCTTGAGTGAGCACAACCCATTACCCTGTGTACCTCACACAATTCTTTGCTTTCCTTGTGCACCTGCCAACAACTGGGATGTGCATAAGGCATCTTTGTCTTGCACATTACTCGCCTTTGTGCACTTCGCCACTGCTTTGTGTCTCTCTTAAACAACGGCATCAAGCACTCCTTTGTGCTTGAATTGGTGTGTCACTTGTGTAATTTGTGCTTATCTGTGTTGAAATCAATTGGATATATGCATGTTAACATACTCGATGTGCTAGCTAGGCTATGATCGTGTCTTTTAGAGACCAAACAAATCGACTAGTTAGAATCCGCCCGGACGAAATTGTCAACATACCCAGTTCTTCAATAGAAAGCCCAAGCTCATCAGAAACCATGGGTGATGAACTAAACCCACCCCGTAGTCTCAAGGACTACATGTACCCAACTAGGGCAAGTCAGCCCTCTTGCATCATTCTGCCGGTGATGCTTGTCGGTTTGAATCGAAAGCAAGCACAATTCACATGTTACCCGTGTTTAGAGGGGTTAATGCGAAAAACCCTTACCATCATGTGAGAGATTTTGAGGATATTTGTGGGACTCTGCGTTTTAACCAAATGCCCGGAAGAGTCCCTCAACTGAGATTGTTTCCTTTTTCTCTGAAAGAAAAAGCCAAATCATGGCTTCATGCCCTACAACCACAGTCCATTAGAACATGGGATGATCTCACAAAAGAGTTTTTCAAAAAGTTTTTCCCCAACCATAAGACGGTGACAATTCGCCAATGTCTAAATGGTTTTGTGCAATTAGAAGACGAAACTCTAGCAAAATACTTGGAGAGATTCAATGAATTATTACTCCAATGTCCCCACCATGGCTTTGAAAAATGGAGACTCGTGCAAATTTTATATGAGGGTCTAGATGTTAGAACCCGAACCACAGTCGAGTCAATGTGCAATGGTGCATTTATTGACAAAAGTGCTGATGAGGCTTGGAATTTCTTAATCGAAGTCATTTGAAAATACTCAACGGTGGGAGTCCATCCGTGAACCAAAAAGGACTACCCCTGCCAGGTAATGTTCATAGAATCGAGTCGACTTTGAGGAAATGCAAAAATGGCATCTTTGGCTCGGAGAATAGAAATGCTTGAGTTGCAGAAGAATGTAAAATCTAATGCCCCTACTCTCCGTGACCAAATTGAAATGGCCACTTGTGTCGCATGCCATAGCTCTGACCACCTAGTGGACATCTGTCCAGACCTACATGCATTTCAAGAGTCTAAAACCGAGTGTTTATGGGTGAAAACTACTCCTGCAGAATTTGGTAATTTGGGGTGTGGATGTGGAATGAATTAAAACCTTAAACAAATGCACTGCGCGGTGAGTGATTGTAGATTCGAGAGATCAATCTGTGCAAGTCCAGCCTAAACCAAGAAATGGCCGTTCCAGACTTGTTTCGGTCACAAAGTGAAGGAAATGGGGTTGATCTTAGGGAGGAAGCGAAGAAGGTGTTGAGATTGTGAAGGTGTAGACTTGCTTATGACTTGCAACAGGAAAGTGAACAAGCTTACGATTGGTTTAAGCAGGCTCTGGGTGTTTTCTTGTTGTTTTTCTCTGTTGTTTGGAAATAGGGCGGAGAACCTATTTATACAAGTCATTGAGTCTTATTTACGTCTCTCGTGGGAAGTGGAGGAAGTGGAGTGATGGAGTAGTGGAGTTGTGCGTTGGTGATACACGACCAGCCTTGCCCACTTCTCATGTTCATCTCTAACCTTCCATGACTTCCTAACACGTTCTTGTGATGGCGCGTTGCACGCTGCGTTGTAAACCGCTGAGACCAATACCCTAGTATGTATCTCCCGTTTGTGACATGATTGATGTCCGGAATGTGTGGATCGTGGACCCACGAAAGATAGCATGTAATCTTGAATTGAATAAGCTGCGTTATTCGGGAAGTCGATACTTGTGAAGTATCGTGTGTATTTTATATGCGAGTCTATCGCATCATGGTGTGGTAAAGTGATGGGTAATGACACCTCACTAACCAATTAACTCCCCGACCAGGGCTGTATAACCAAGCCGGTGAAGTTGGACGGATGAGATAATCTTTGAGACACTCATCTGCGGCCAGTTGATGAAGTTAGGGTTTTGAAGAGGTGCGCAGGCATCACTCTTGACTTGGTCGAAACCAAGCATGGGATACAACTTTGGCCTAACCGACCATACATGCGTGTAGATGGCATGATGGTGTAGGCGCCTATACCCCATTACCTCATGAAAGTATGATCTGGGTCACTTAATTCATCCGGTGAAATCGAGTGGTCGAGATCGATTTGCGACAAAAAAACTAGTGCCGCAAGGGCCGCACGTCACGCCCTCTTCAGGCGCACGTTCCAAGACGACCAATCTTGGTCGGTCTTGGCCGATTGGCATGGTGTGAAGGTGATAGGCTGGCGTTTACGCCTATACCTGAATATCCCATGAAAACGTGATCTGAGCCATCCAAATCGTCCCGGCGAAGTTGAGTGGTCGAGATCGGTTTGCGGTTTGGGAGGTGTGACCATGCTAGTTTGAGTGTGCGTTTTGGATTAGCCAGGCATGATATGCCTTGGCCGATCGGGTTAGGGAATAGATGGGTCCACGGTGGTCATGTTGGTATGGACCGGACTGCTTAATCTAATCTTGGACCCTCCATTCATGCGGAGAAGATGGACGCTTTCGATGCTCAAAACCCTAATTTTGGGTTTCAAAGCCGTGCGTCATCTCTTGTTTGGGCGGCGATTTTGTCACGACCAAACATGGTTGGTCTTGACCGATTGGTCAAGTGTGTAGGCGGGCCCACGGTGATCGTGTTGACATGCACTGGGCCCTTTGAATCTACATCTACACCCTCCATCTATACTGCGAAGATGGATGGTTGAGGACTTTTTGCGACACATGTAATATGCCGCAAACCCTAATTTAGGGTTTTAGTCCATAATGCTTGGTATGAACGTTTTTTGGCAAGCTAGGCCAATGGCCGGCCGTGCGGGTTCCGCATTGGTTCGGAAGTGGATATTCCATACTGCTTGGGGTGATGGAATTGATGCAGGTCATCCAATCATGCTTATGGAGTTGGATGATTGCGATCATATCCGGACCGATACGGTCAATCAGGATGCTCAATCGGGCTAGTATAACACACCGAGAGGGGCTCAATCGGGCTAGTATAACACACCGAGAGTCGCTTTGTATGGGTATTTCGTATATGGTTTCATTATAGTGCTTGGAGGTTCGTGTTACTCTGTAAGAGTAACACTCGATCGTCATGCCACACTCGATAATGAGTCTTGGAAATACAAGGCTAATTAGAAATTCACGGGATGGGATTGTTGCCACATGCTCCAACCTTTGGAGGAATTTCATGTATTCTGAGAATGGGATTGTTGCCACATGCTCCATTCTTGGTGAATTAAGTGAGGGAGTATCCAACACTTATTAATGGCTTTATCTTTTACAAGATGTCAGCGCATAATTTTCTAGTTTTTACAATTTTAACCTTAAATGAAAATCCACCATCAACATTAAGTCCCCTGCCTAGCACATAATGGTTACACTATTGTGGGGTAGGCATGAGATGGTGACATACATATGTGAGGAAGACAAGATAAAGGAAGTTTACCCAGGAAGAGTATTGACCGACCGCTAGTTGTCCATGCCGTTGCGCTTGTATGGAATCCTTTGGTGGGATCGGTTTTCCTTCTTTGGGTATTTGAATCAAAAGAGGAAACCAAATAAAAGAGGAATCCTTGTTCTATTGGGATTCTTCTAATTTTTGTTTATAAAAGAGAACAAACCCCCTTTCTTTTCCTCACGATTTTTTTTTGTTTGGCTGCTCTCGTCCACGACCTTGCTGCTGCCGCTCCTGCCAACGCCGCCGTTGTTCTTCTTCCCGGAATTGCCGTCGTCGTTGCGGAGTTCTTTGCCGTCAAGGTAAGTTTCGCTTTTTTTTTTTTTTTTTTTTTTTTGAAAAGGTAAAACCCTAGTTTGCTAGGTAACACCCTTTGTAAGATGTGCATATGCTTAGTTTTTTCCACCGAGGTTGATGCGCCAATATTTTCTAGAATTGCTTAGTAAAACAACTCGTGAATCCATGATCATGTTGTTTTTGCTTCTTTCCACCATTGCATGCAAAACCTAGCTTTTAGGTTGTATCTTGGAAAGAAAATCCTTGGCTTGAATCTCGTAGACACGATTCCCACGAATAAAGAAAGATCGTGTTATGATGTGTGCGGATGAACGCGGGCCCGCCGTGTATACTTGATTGAATGTGGGTCTCTCCCATATATGCTTGACCAAAAGTCGACCTTATATTAGTCTTGTGCCCGGATTTGAAACTTGAGTAACACCGAACTTGAAATTCATACCGGACTTGAAACTTGTACCGGACTTGAAACCAATACCAGACTTGAAATTTGCATCGGACTTGAGGCCGATACAGGGCATGAAACATACCGGACTTGAAATCAATACCAGATGAAACTTGTCTTAGGACTTGATACCAATACTGCATCGAATTTTGGTGTTTGGTCTTAATCCCAGCTTTTGTGCATTTCAACGTGTCTTGTCGTGCGTGACTACATGCTTCATGCGCTTTTCATACAATTTCTAACTCTTGTCTTTTATTTCATTGTGGAATGAAGAAAAGAATTCCTGTTGAGATGTCTTCTGGAGATAATGCTGGTGCCAAGCCAGGAAGTGTTGACGGCTTCAAAGATATGCCGAACATCGATGATGAGTTGTTTACCTCGCCTTTTCCAAATATTAGAAGACATCCTTCTCATAAGATAGTCATGCTTTCCGATTCGGAAAATATGGATCTTTGATCCATTTTCTTCTTGACACTTGTGATGAGATTTTATCTCGGAGAAACGAATATCCGCCTTCCCTATTGACTTCAAGATTTGTCATACTCCACTTGGGTTCTTATGAAGGATGGATGAGACGCATGTTGAGTAATAAGGGCATTAAAGACAATTTTCTTTCAGCGCAAATCCTCAATGCGGTCATGGCATCTGCTGCTCTTGAAATTAAGAAAGACGTTGCGGGTTTGATTACCTTCATTTCTCGGTGGCGCATTTCTACTCATACAGCCATATCTAGGTGGGGAGAGATGACTATTACTCTGGAGAGTGTAGCTGCATTAATGAACCTGCCTGTTGCTGGAAGTCTTTCTTACGATCTCTCTGATACGGAGTGATGAGTGCCAAATATTGCATATTTATACATTTATTTATTGGCATTTAACTCATCTTTTGTGCTCAGAAATCAGATATTATCCCAGATTCTGTGTTTTCTTTGTTTTCAAGAATAAATATTTGTACTAATTAATTTTGTGTTTTTAGGTAGTAAATAAAGCTCGGAGAAATTGAGGAGCCAAAAGAGCAGAGAATTGGAGGCGAGCGTCTATGGAGCAAAAAGCCAAAGCCCGCACGCACATCAGTTGCAGCCCAACAAGGAGCAACCCATTCTCAAGACATGGGCTTGAGCAGTCCAAGACCCGACCCGCGACCCGGATCCAAGCCCGTACCATTTGAGCCGTTAGATTTGCTCCATTCATATCCTACGGCCGCATCAACCCATGCATCGGATTCACCGAGATCCAACGCTCGCTCATTCATGCGCATCGACCCTTCATTGTTCCGCTCCACAAAGAAACCGCCTATCACCTTACCCTTCGAGCCAAACACTCCCTCCCCATTTCTCTTTCTCTTCCCCCGACAATCCCGGAGAAAACCCTTACCTCCTTCTTCTCCCGACCAAACCATGGCGAGCCACCACCATCTCCATCTCCCGACACCCAAAGAGCAGACAGCTGCCCCAGCCACCTTCTCCGCCACCCTAGTTCGACCCATCTCTTTCTCAGCTTCTCTCTTACCCTAGAAGCTCAGTTGGAGATAGATGGAGCTAGGGTTTCAACTATTAGAGCATTAATGGCTTCCAGAGGCGAATTCGCAGAGGGAACAGGTTTGGGTTCGTCATTAATTGCACTTTTGAGTGATTGAGAGGTATATATTTGAGTGTTCATCATCTGAGAGGGGAGTTAGTTAGTTTTTAGGGTTTAATTTGTATTTCAATTTTAAGTCTGTTTTCATTATGTTTAGTATGTTCTAATTCCATTTGCTAGGATTTAAATGAAACCCTAATTCTCTGTTATGCTATTCAAACTTGGTTTGTGTTATTCTTGAATGCTTAATCTGTTAAGGTAGTTTCAATTTCAGTATTTCAATGCTTTGCTCTCACAATGAATGCCATGTATCCATTGTAGTTAGGATAACTTGTGTTGAATATACTTGACTCTTCTTTGTGAAAAATTATTGTCCATTCTTTGACTAGTTGTGCTTAACTAGACAATTAGTACTCGATTTGGTACTTTAGCTGATAATTGAATTACCTCTTGGTGAAACTCCTTAGATAAGTGATAGAATTGACACATCTGCCTTATCTGTCACAGGAACAAGAATACCCAAACTAGTTGAATTACATAACCTGATTTAGTGGTGGATTTGACAATCCTAGTACCCTTTATACTCACTACTTGTAGTTCACTTTGATTTCATTGTTATAACCTCCAACTGTAGTTGCAGGAAATCCCACACTACACCCCTTACTCAGTTTTGCTTGACTAATCCATTGAAAGATGTGTGATCAAGAATATTTATTAATTGATTCCATGAAATGTTTACACAGCACAATAGAATTACACTTAGAAACTAAGGCGCTCTTAAACTTTCTCTCTCCTAATGACTTGCTTCACAATTCAAAAAGATCCCCCTTTCAACAGACTCATTTAGCCCTTTATATAGGGTAATACATAGTGGATGACAGCTAAGCTATCCTTTATTTTCGGGAATGCCTCGCGAAGTGTCGCAAGTGCACGAATATTCATTCTCGCGACACTTCTTAACCCTCGCCAGGTTTCATGTCTTCCAATTGTTTTGTTTGTCGTTATTCATCGCGTCGTTTATTTTAGCTCCCTGCGACTCCCTCGCGACACCGTCGTTTATTAATCCCATGAACCTTGTCCGTTGCGATATTATGATCCTACATCTTGCCTCTTTTTCCTTGAATATTGCTTGAAAAGCGATTTGAAGGAAAAATTCATTGTTGTAATAATCCCCGGTTTCAATTGGTGAAGGAACGAGCGAAAGAATACTTTTCTTGAAAAGTACGTACTTGCCTCTATTCTTTTAGCGAAGTTCCGGAGCTTCTTTATAGTATATATATGAAGTTCCGTCTCCTGTCTCTCCTTACATCTCCTCTGCGAGGGAGAGAATGTCATGAGAATCAATATTTTGATTTGCCGCAACTACTTATCTTTATCTGTTTTGACTCCGTACTATTACCTGATTTTGCCCATTAAAGTCTTTTCTTGACACGTCTCTTCCAACTGTTTATTCTCGACCGTTCATGTCTCTTCTCGCATTAAATGCCCTCGTTTTCTCAAGAATCTTTTTTTTTTTTTTTTTTTGATTTTTCTATATATAGCTTTCTTTTCCTCCTCTTTTCTTCCTTTAATTTCTCTCTGCAACTTTTCTTGACTCTCTCCTTCCGCAATTTGCGCTCCTGCTACTGTAACTCTTTTCTTCATCCTTTCTAACGCTGATCCTAATCTCCAACCTCCCATCCATTCCCATACTGATAATGGCTTTCATTAGTCGTGCATACAAATCTTCTTTTACAGAAGTTCAACAGAAGTTGCTCGAGAAAGGTTTTACTCTATCAACCATTCCCGATCAAGAATCTTCATCTATTCTTTCTGCAAAGTTGTTTTTTGATCATCAAATTGATGATCAAAAATTATAGTCTCGCTAGGTCAACTTCTCGCAGGACTTCCCATTCCCTTATACGATCCTGAGATGCCTTTATTTTATGAAATCTTGGCCCATGAAAAATTCTCTCGGGCTGTTTATCAATTAAGTGGCGATTGCATTCGCCTAATGCTTGAGTTCGCGAACCGTGGTCTTTGGCAAAGGATCTTTATACCCTAATCTTGTTAGACACTCCGATTTCGCAAACTTGGAAATAGCTCTTGAGAAATACCTCGTAGAGAACTTTTTGAAAATTATTCAAGTGATAAAGATGAGGAATGCGAAATCTCATTTGGGTATTCGCTGAAAAAGAAGGATAATGTCCCCGAGGATAAATTACTCATGCAAGATATTGACCTGGCACCCGGGCAATAATACTACTCCTCGCCACTCCAAGGATGAGAAGTGGTGGGTTGTACCCTTGATTTTAAATGGCCCTTACATCGCGGGCTCGCATATTCTTCTGCGAATCTCGCAGGATATCATCCTTGGGAATTCAAATGGCACGATAAGGCAAAAAGAGGTATGTTTTCCACTTCAAACCTTGCCTTCGCAACTTTCTTTTTATATTTGTTGAGTTTGTGGAATTTTCGGATCGCCAAATTGAGAAGAAGCTACAAGGATAATCCGTTGGAGAGTACTACGACGATACTTCGATCGCTTACGGGTGAAGTAAGAAACATTTCCTTTGTTATTTGAAACAATATTGTTGCCTCTGTTTCTTATCTTTAACCGTATGCGAAGGTTAGAGTTGAAGAAACCGTAGCCGCGAAGATTAGAAGTAAGGGTAAAACCGTCGTTCGCAAAGATAAATCCTCTGCTCCATTAACTAAGAAGCGAAAGACTCGAGTCTTCTTCTCGCCTTAGTTCAAGCTCCGAATCTTCGACGAGGATAACCATGATTCGAATCCCTCTCTCACTAAAGAGATTCCATTGGCGGTTCTCCTATGGATCGGTTATCTAGCATCTTCTCGGACTCTTTCCAAGGAATGGGAGATGCTCCCCTAGCTTCCCTTTGCGGGGTTTCGCAAATGTGTGTAATCTTTGCTTTACTAGAGGGCAATAATTCTTTCAATGGAGCCTCTAGAATTGTGTCTCTGACTTCTTGAACGCACTTGGGTCTTTGGTATGCATGTAGTCATATTTCCCTGTTAATTTAAAAATTTTAAATATATGTATTAACGGTTTTTCTATCTTCTTTCATAGGTTGGAAAAACTTCTTTTGTAGTTGCCTCGGATCTCGAGAAAAGACGCAATAATCTTGAAAAGAGAAATTTACAATTGAACAAGAAGACCCAAGAGCTGGAAGTTGAAGTCGCGTCATCTCGCGATAAGATTCAAAAATTAGAAGCCGATCTGGACTCCCAAAAGGATAGAGTAATCACTCTTCAGAATTCAAATCGCAGACTTTATGGTATAGTAAATTTCAATTCTCAAATCCTTTTCATGCTATCCTTTATTTTTCTTTGTCGACTATTATTCTCGCAGACGTATATAATCTCAGAAGAATCCATCCTTCTCCATTCATTTCCCGAGCCTATGAATGATGATGTCCTTCTTACTCACCTCAATCAATCTCTAAGTAGTTTCTCGAGATAAAACTAACCTCCTTTCATTAAAGGATCTTCAATCCAAATATCATCTCTTAGAGATCGAACACGAGATCTAGTTTAAATTTAACTAATCGCTTTAAACGAATGTACCTTGATTCCGAGAAGAAAATCAAAACTTTAAGGAAGAAAATTAGTGATCTCATAGATGAGAACGATCGCATTACTAACAGAGAGGTGCACGGGCGTTAGCGAGAATTCCACAAATCTCTTCTAGGTGTGCAAGTTGAACGAGATGAACTCCTTCATCGAATACCATACTTAAGCGGCGAGAAGAGCAAGTTCGTTCTCTTCTTGTTATTAATAGTGATGATGAATTCGCCTGGGCTGCGAAAGTTTTAGATAATGCCGGGAATAACCTAGGTGTTGATGTTAGTCTTCATGCCGAGCATACTTCCTTGATTAAAGATATGATATCCGATAGAGAAGGTTACTTATTATACCTTCTTTGCTTCTTATACGTAGTATTGCTTGTAAATTATTAACTTGTTGTTACTTATTTGTAGAATCCGAGAAGAGACTTCAAGTTAGAATTAGAGAGCTTGAATCGAAAAAGAACAACTCGCCGAGAATTTTCAACGAGAATTGAAGAACTTGGCGAAAAAGAACGGCTCGCAAAGAGTCTCTCCTTCGCGAGAATAAATATTTCAAGTTGAAGAAACAATTTCTAACGACGGTGGCGAATTTTAATAATGATGCCGTTCGTTTTCGCAATGGAGCCATGGAGTATGTTTGTAAGGACCACAATATCCCTCTGCATTCATATCCTGGCTTTCGAAAAGGTTCCCGAGAATCACTGTCTCAGGACGTTTCGATAGTGAGGCTAGCGAAGAAGAAAATTGCAGCGATGAGAATAATAGGCTGAAGAATCAGATGAAGGAGAAGAATCACCAAAGAAATAATTCTTTTTGTTTTCTTTCGCTGCCTCTAATATCTGTACATTTCTGTATCTCTTTATTATAGTGTACTTCTTGGATTGTTCCCCCCCTAAATTCAGTCTTCACTCCCTTTTTTTTTGGTAGTTCTTCTTTGTAATATAATTGGCTAACATTATTGATGTATAACTCTTTCATCAGGAGATGAATAACAATATTCCATCTTTTCCATTCCCATACTTGCCTCTGTTATTTATCTTCAGATGGAAGATTTTAGTTGTCATCATGTATTTGGGTTGGATAATAATCTTATTGTTATTGAAATGTATCGTTGCGACGTGGTCGCGGGTATCTTCATAAATCAAGAATCCTACTTGTCTCGCCTTATCGTTTCGGTAGTCTTTATTTTATCTCTTCTTGTTGCGACAAGGTCGTGAGCCGCCTTTGCATTTTCAAGCAAGGGCCCATTGACCTTGCCTTATCATTTTCGTGTGGTCTTCCAAGTTAGACCTCCCTAATTAGAGGTCTTCCCCTGCCACCTTTCATTGCGACAAAATCGCAGGACGTCTTTACACTTGCATGTAAAAACCCATTGATCTTGCCTTATCATTTTCCAAGTATTTTTGCCTCTGCAGGATGTTTTAGTTGCGGCAATATGACAAGCCTAAATATCCTTGCGAATATAAAGCCCCATGACATTGCCGTCGTGCGGCGACGAAATCGCGGGACGTCCGTACACTTTCGTGTAAAGACCCATTGATCTCGCCTTATCTTCGCGTTAGTATTATTGCCTCTGCAGGATCATTGCACAAATATGACAAGCCTAAATTCTCTTGCGAAAACACGACCTTATGACATTTGCGTCTGTTTTGACACTCCCCCTAATGGAGAGCGTCGCCCTTATCATCTCCTGGTTGCCCCTTCAAGGAGGAGAAACATCGGCCATACAAGACTAGCTCCTCCCATCCGGTCTTAACAACAACCAGTTGTTTTCGTGACCTCTTATCCCTTATACCTATAGGGTTTATGGTTACGAGGCTGCACCCTAAGTGGAGTTTTCTTCGGGCGAGTGCAACATATGCCAAGACTTGCCAAGAATGGCCAGGGTAGGTTCATCCATCCCGGGCACTACGGCTCAACCGTGTACCTCGGCGCCTTGAGCATACATCGACTCCTTGGAAGAGACCCTCGGTCGCCCAACCGGTATAACCTTATATATATAGTTGGGAATCCAAGGTACCTCTTAGGGTAGGCTTTCATGGGCCCCAAATTTTCATGACTCAGGCTTCAGGAGCGGTGTAACCTTCCCCCTGAGCCATGTCGAGAGATACCCCCTTATATGACGCACTTTAGGTCTTACATTTGCCTCTTACGAAATGTTATTCGCGAACTAGGGTGTACGCCATAAAGGTTCGTCCCATTCTTTTACTCATTCATCTTTGTTAAATCATTCAATTATTCATGTTTCATTATTTGCCGATATTTGTTTACGAAGTATTCGCAAAATTCCATTTCATTTGTTGTATTTTCATTTTTCTTTCTTAACCGAATTCTCATGTACTCTTGGCTGCGAGATTCTCGCACATCATTACTTCAATTACTACTTTTTCTCCTGTTTTTGTTGATTATTCACTTCTTATGCCTTTTGTTCCTCATATCCTTCGCTTCTTTATTATCATAATATTCGCCTATCTCTAGGCATTCACCTCGCGAGGTATGTTCAGTCCTTACTTCTATAGCATCCACCATCAGTTTTTCCTTTCTCTGCTCATCTCTCACATGTTGCTTCCAACCCTTTCTTTTGGCATTTCTTTCTTCGCAGCTTTCTACATCGACTTCATGACATTGTTGCGACTCCTTCCAATCTCCCTGTATAATACCAATGCCGTTTGGATGTGGGAATTTTATACATTGGTGGTATGTTGATGCGACCCCCAAGATTTCATGAAGCCATGGCCTCCCAATCAGCGCATTATATGGAGATTCCACGTCAACCACACAGAATAAAACATCAGTTGATAATCCTTGTAGAGGTATTCTCATGTGAACCTCTCCCTTTGGCTTGTTTGCAGTGCCATTAAAGCCATATATCTTGTATGTCGAGGGATCAAATCCTCATCCTTTCCTCCCATCATCTTGTAAGTATGGTAAAAAGAATATTCATAGAACTTAGGTATCGATTAGGATTCGGTTGATCGCCTGAGCAATCTTCGCTTCATCATCTTCTCCATCATTTGGTTTTGGGTTAATCTCTAGTTTCACAACCAACGGGCTATCATGTGTTTCTCTTCCTTTTGGCACTTCATCTGCGAGAGAAAGAAATAGTCTTCAGCTGCCACTTTTCTAACTGCGTTGTTCTCGCCAGACTCATTATTTCTTTATCGTTAGCATCTCTCGCAAAGACTCTACTGAGCACGTTGTCATGAAAATCTTCGATTGTGCGATAGGAGTGGACGATAGAGTTGCAATTCAAATTTTTGGCTTTTGTTCCAACTTCTATCACAAATGTTTCCTTTCCTTTCGCTGACACTGTTCTGTGCATCTCTGGTGGTGGCGGTAATGTCTGGCCTTTTTCTTCTCCCTTTAGAAAGTGATTCAGCTTCCCCTGATCAATCATCCTGAGAATAATTCTCTTTATGTTTCTACAATCGTTTGTTTGATGCCCATGGAAGCGATGGTAAGAGCAAAACTCATGACTTCTATCGCCCGGTGGTGGTTCCATTCCCACGTTCCATGGGCTGGTACATCTTCCATTACAAGTATAGCTTCCCAGATCTTTTCCACACTAGCATTCAGTGGAGGCATCTTAATCTCTTCCCATACTATTCTGCGACTTCTCTGCCTTGCATGATTATTTTGCCTTCGTCCACCGTAAGTTTCTTGTACATGATCTAGCCTCTGAATCTTATTATTGCTGTTACGGTTGTAGTAGTTCCTTTCTCGTTCAAACTCTTCTTGGTCGTGGCTTCCCATGGCTACTATCTTCTCTTTGTCCCTCATCGGCCTTCCTTGCTTGCTTGTCCTTGCGAAGTGCTCGCCCTTGTATTTATGAATTGAGGCAACAAGCTTGCGTTCGCAGCATTCGAGCTTGTGTTCGCGACTGGATAAGAGTTCATTTCATTCTGTCTTTCTTCTAAGGCAATATATTCTTCCTGTAACTCTCGCAGTTCTGCCATCGTGATTGTATTTTTGATTCTAAAAATTTGAATGTATAACAAGTTAGTCGCGAAGAGAGCATTCACAAATGAGAGGATGAGGTATCTTTCCTCAACCCGTCCTGCCATTTCGCTACACATGGTCCTCCATCTTATTGTCAACTGCCTTAAGCTCTCGCCAACCCTTTGCTTCAACCCGAATACATCTTCAATACCTGGTCGTGAAGAATTGTTACTTATGTATGCTCCCAGGAATGTGGCTTGTAAATGGTTAAATGATGTGATTGTGTTCCTTGGCAGACCCTCAAACCATTTTAGTGCTTCTCCTATTAGGCTTGATGCGAAATATTTGCATAGTATAGCATCATGATTCTCCCACTGCAACATACATCTCATATAAGCCTTGATATGTTGTACCGCACTAAGTTGTTCCATCAAAGATGTTGGTTAATGCGGAGTAGATTGCACTTAGGAGGTATTCCTCCCATCCGTACTTCTAGCGTGAAGGGATTCTTCGCAGCTTCTGCGATGGCTTCGTCCAATTGTTTCCTTCCTCCTTCCCTTCTATTGTTCAAGTAATCCTCTCATTTCAATAGTTCTCTTAAGATTTGTTCATTTGCCTCAGAATTTGATTCTACTGGTCTTTTTAGCTCTGCCTCTCTCCTTCTACGCTCGTGCCTGTTTTGACCTTCTTGCTCGTTATTTTCTTCTCTCCTTTCCCTGCGACGCTCTTCTTCGTTTCTTTCTTCAATTCGCACGCCATTATATCGGTTGTTCTCTCTTCTTGGCTGTCTCTCAGCTCTCATCTGCGCCCTCTCATATTCTTCATTAATATTTCTATTGGTACGATTTTGTTCCCTCCTTCTTTCCCGGTTGTCATGGTTATTCTGCCGGATTGCCTCTTCCATCTCTTGATTTTCCATTTCTGCTCTTATCCTTTCTCTCTCGCGAGCTAGCCGTGCTTGTTCAATGTAGTGCCTCTCAATGTCATCATCAATCTCTCGGTTTCTTCTCAATTCTTCTCTCCGTGCAAGATTATTCTCCCTTCGGCCAATTTGGGTCATTCGGCCCTTGGAGTTGCATGTTTCCTTGATTCTCCCTATTCCGCTCATCTTGAAGATTTTAGGGCTGAGGAATATAACGATCTTCCATTTCCCCTCTTCTCTCGCCATGCTCTGTGTTTGGATTTTGTGTTTCTTGTTGGTTTTCTTCTTCGGTACTTTCCGTTGGTAAAACTCTCCTTCTTTCTTCCCTAATCGATCTTGAACTTGATCTCACACTACTTCTTGATCTCCTATTTTGCAATCTCATATTTTCCATCCTCAATTCATGATTCTGTCTTGTCAAGTTTGCTCGTTCCTCTGCCTCTAGTCGTCTCTCTTCATGTATTGTTTGTCTCAATCTTTCTAACGCTGCGATTTCGTCGTTTCCTGGATTCATTTCTCCATTCATTCCTTGCTCTCCTCCTCCTTGTCCATTGTTCACCATCTCTTGCTCCTCTTCCCTCTCGTCTTGAATCGAGACCTCCAAGTATGTACACTTACTCTATCATAATCCATGATCGCGTTTGTTCTTGGGGAGATCGGTGGCTGATTTTGATTTTCTCCATCATTTCTCATATTCATCCTTGACGATTCTCTGTTTCATTCCTCCTTTCTCAGCCAAGTCTCCCACTTCTTCTTACAATCGTTGGTTGCCCTTGTACGTTTCTTCTTCTAGCCATTTCTCTTTTCAATGAATTCTTGAGTATCTCTCCAAACCTTTTCTCTGTTAATCCAAATTCTTTCCAATTTCTACGTCAATCTCTGCTCTCTCCCTGTTTCTAGCGCATATGTAGTTGCAGGAAATCCCACACTACACCCCTTACTCAGTTTTGCTTGACTAATCCATTGAAAGATGTATGATCAAGAATATTTATTAATTGATTCCATGAAATGTTTACACAAAGACAATAGAATTACACTTAAAAACTAAGGCGCTCTTAAACTTTCTCTCTCCTAATGACTTGCTTCACAATTCAAAAAGATCCCCCTTTCAACGAGACTCATTTAGCCCTTTATATAGGTTAATACATAGTGGATGACAGCTAAGCTATCCTTTATTTTTCGGGAATGCCTCGCGAAGTGTCGCAAGTGCACGAATATTCATTCTCGCGACACTTCTTAACCCTCGCCGAGTTTCATGTCTTCCAATTGTTTTGTTTGTCGTTATTCATCGCGTCGTTTATTTTAGCTCCTTGCGACTCCCTCGAGACACCGTCGTTTATTAATCCCGCGAACCTTGTCCGTTGCGATATTATGATCCTACACCAACTTGTCGTAAAGACATTAAACAAACCCACCTTTGAGTTATCTTCTTAGAAATCAGTTAGGAATCCTTAATATCAACTACACAGCAACTCCATTTCTCTGTGGATCGACCTGTACTTGCCACGCCTCCAACAGGCGCTGTGCACTTGCAGTTTACACGTAGGCGAAGCTTCTTTCCCAGCCTACCAAGTTTTTGGCGCCGCTGCCGGGGATTTGGTAGTGTGCTGTGTTGCTTATTAGTGTTAACTTCAACTGGTTTTCATTCTAAATTTTGTATATATATGCTAGAATCATATTTGTCATCTACTTTTGTTAGTGTAACTTAACTGTCACTTTTCTGTTTCTTGCACCTTTTACATTTGTACATCTTCTAGTGCATCTTTGTTACTGCATTTTAGCTAGTTATCTTAAATGCATATCTGCATCCTCACACCAGCATCATCCTGTAGTTTAATATTGGTTCTGTGTTTTGCTTAGCTGCCTTTGTTATCTTTTGTTTTTCAGTTGTAGTTTCCTTCCACCTATCTTTATAAATCTGCATTTTAGTCTTTATTATTAGTGAGTCATTGCATTTCATATTTTTGTGTTATTTGGAGCAAGCATATACTAGATGAAATTTGTTAGAAGCATATCTCGAGTCCCGAGAATTATTGCCTCCCTGATTATATATTGTTGCTTGCCTGATTTGGCATTCTTGTGTGCTCAATTCCAAGAGTTAACTTTTGGGGCATCATTTCCCAATCTTCATACTGCAGAATCCTGGTTTGAAATTTCAGTATTAGTGTTTTGATGTTCTTGCTTCCACTGTGCAATATGGAAAACTAATTCCTTCCCTGTGAAGTAGCCAGGTACACCGAAAACCTCTCCCGAGCAAGCCAAGGAACGAAGGAAAGGCGCAGGACAATTTGTGGAATTGCCTAAACCCAGTTTTTATCTTGGCGGTATTGTACTTTCCAACCCCATTTCTCGCTTTTTGTGTTATGTGCATAAGCTGTGCTTTTGAGGTTATCCAAACTCATGAATCGACTGTGCATTGCGATAAGCTGCTGAGCATCCGTGTATGTACATCTGTAGGTCTTGTTCACACGATAAGCTAGACACCTGCTAAGCATTCCTCAACCCCGCAATATCCGAAATCTTTTGACCTTGGGTGTTAAATGCTGTAATTTATTGGCTTTGTTAACACTGTGCTCAACTCCAGCCCCCGTTTGTGAGTTTGAGCGCAACTTGGATAGCCAAGTTATTGCAAACCCCGATTGAAGTCAATCTGCGATAATTGATACCAACTGAAACTGTTGAGGTCAACTGAGTGAGTTGACACCAATGCCCTGTACCTTTATGCATGCTTTACCTTGTGATATCTGCATACCTTGTGTGAAGCTATAATCTGCCCTGTTGACTCTGTCATCCCTGAGCATAACCTGAGATCACATAATCCCTGCAACTCTTGATCCATGCTCATTCCCCTGTGAAAACCTGAGTGATTACTCATTATGCAACCCTGCAAACCAACTAACATGGTGTGAACTATTTACCTTGCATTGTTGGTGCATAAATCTCTGAAAACTGAGGTCAGCTGAGTATGTTAACACTCTGAGCATGTTGTAAAGTGCTGGCGTTGTTTTTGCTGTTCATCTTTTGCACTGTGAAGTTGCATATCTATATTGTCTTTGAATATTAACTCCATGATGCTTTGAATCGTTATGCAAATATACGTGATGACTATATGATGTTGTGAAGGATATAACCCGTTGACCCTGCATATCGTGCATGATCCTGAAAACTTGAGGTCAACCAAGCCATTTGACACTCGTGGCATGTCAAACTGTTGTATAGTGCTAAAGTGACCATCTGCTATTGCATCCCTTGCCATTATGCATTTGTGAACTAGCATCTATAAGTTGTTTATGATCTGTGACACTTGAATGAGTTGTGAGTAGCAGAGTTTATGTTAGCAACTAGCTTGTTTTTCAAATACACAAACCCAGCACATGCTTCACCTTGAGTGAGCACATCCCATAACCCTGAGCACCTCATACAAAATTTTTTGATTTTCTTGTGCACCTGCCAACAGGCCGGTGCTGTGTACAACCTGTCCTGCACATGTTGTGATGTGCTGTTCACATAAGTCTTGCTTTTGTTAACCTGTGCATAAGCTGCTCAGTGCATCTTACCCAAGTTTTGCTTTCCTTGCTCTGTGCACATAATCTGTGCTTGGCCTGACCAGTGCTGTGCATCTGCACAAAACTGGGCTGGAACCCATAACAGCTGAAGCCCACATAAACTGGGCTGTGCAACAAACTGAAGCCCACAACCACTGGGCTTTGCATAACAACTGGGATGTGCATCTGCACACGACCTGGGCTGCAAACGACCTGGGCTGCACACGAATCGGGTGAAACCCACATAACTTGTGTTGTGCAACACCCCGCAACCCTGGTGTTTATTTGGTGTGTCAATTTTTTGTAGTTTTTGCTTATCTGTGTTGAACTTGATTGTATGATAACATGCTAGATGCGCTAGCTAGGCTATGATTGTGTCTTTTAGAGACCAAACAAATCGACTAGTTAGAATCCGCCCGGACGAAATTGTCAGCATACCCAGTTCTTCAACAGAAAGCCCAAGCCCATCAGAAACAGAAACCATGGGTGATGAAAAAAACCCACCCCGTAGTCTCAAGGACTACATGTACCCAACTAGGGCAAGCCAGCCCTCTTGCATCATTCTCGCAGCCGATGCTTGTCGGTTTGAACCGAAAGCAAGCACCATTCACATGTTACCCGTGTTTAGAGGGGTCGATCTTTGAAAACCCCTACCATCACGTAAGAGATTTTGAGGATATTTGTGGGACTCTGCGTTTTAACCAAATGCCGGAGGAGTCCCTCAAACCGAGATTGTTTCCTTTTTTCTTGAAAGACAAAGCCAAGTCTTGGCTTCATGCCCTACAACCACAGTCCATTAGAACATGAGATGACCTTACAAAAGAGTTTTTCAAAAAGTTTTTCCCAAACCATAAGACGGCGACAATTCGCCAAAGTCTAAATGGTTTTGTGCAATTAGAAGACGAAACTCTAGAAAAGTACTTGGAGAGATTCAATGAATTATTACTCCAATGTCCCCACCATGGTTTTGAAAAATGGAGACTCGTGCAAATATTGTATGAGGGTCTAGATGTTAGAACCCGAACCACAGTCGAGTCAATGTGCAATGGTGTATTTATTGACAAAAAGTCTTGATGAGGCTTGGACTTTCTTAATCGAAGTCATTTGAAAGACTCAACGGTGGGAGTCCATCCGTGAACCAAAAAGGACTACCCCCGTAGGTAATGTTCATAGAATCGAGTCGACTTTGAGGGAAATGCAAAAATGGCATCTTTGGCCCGGGAGAATAGAAGTGCTTGAGTTGCGGAAGAACGTGAAATCTAATGCCCCTACTCTCCGTGACCAAATTGAAATGGCCACTTGTGCCGCATGCCATAGCTCGACCACTTAGTGGACAGCTGTCTGCACTTACATGCATTTCAAGAGTCCAAAACCGAGCAAGCCAATGCATTATACCATAGGCAAGAGAACAACCCGTATTCTCAAACCTACAACCCGGGGGTGGAGGAATCACCCTAACTTCTCATGGTCCAAAGGGCCTGCACAAGGGGGACCAACAAATAACAACCAAGGATACTCATATCCTAGAAACCCCCAAGTACAACCACACCCTCAGTACCCTGTAGAGAAAAATCCTAGCTTTGAAGGCTGTGTCGGTATGTTAACCCAAAATCTTTCACAACTTCAGAAAACCACCGACCAACGTTTCACAAGTCAAGAACTTAAAATGGGTCAAATCTGTGATGCATTGAATGAGAGAGAGAAAGGCAAACTTCCTAGTCAACCCCAACAAAATCCAAAGAATGTGCTTCAAGCAAGATCCTAAACCTGCAATGAAACTTCACATAGTCATGCGAATGCTGTCACCACTCTTCGTAGTGGTAGAGTTGTTGAGAACAATGTAGGTGTACCACCGTCAAGCGAGTCTAAATCAGACTCACCAGTACACACAACAACGCAGAAGAAAACATCTACCTGTAGAAAAGAATACGAGCATGTCGATAAACCCAAGAGTCCTACTCGATATAGATGTTTCTTTGCCAAGTCATGCACTGTTGCTCCATTCCCACGAGAGGTTGGTGCAGCAAAAAGGGTACCCAGACAACGAGATTTTGGAAATGTTCAAAAGAGTTAACATAAACATTCCATTTCTCGAAGCAATCGTGCAAATACCCACCTATGCTAAGTTTTGAAGGACTGTGCACACAAAAGCGAAAGCTTCATGTGCATAAGCGTGCCTTTTTCTTTGAGCAAGTAAGTTCAATTATTCAAAACAAAACCCCACCTAAGTTTAAAGACCCGGGTAGCCCAACTATCTCTTGTACTATAGGTGATCATACAATCGAAAAGCTTTATTGGACTTAGGAGCTAGTGTGAATCTACTGCCATATTATGTGTATGTGCAGTTAGGTCTTGGGGAATTGCAACCCACCCCTGTTACGCTACAATTAGCGGACAGATCTGTGAAAATCCCTCGGGGAATCGTTGAAGATGTGCTAATCAAGGTTGATAAATTTTACTTCCCTGTGGACTTCATTGTGTTAGATACTCAACCTGTGCAAAACCCTGAAAATCATATTCCCGTTATCTTAGGACGTCCCTTCTTGGCAACGTCAAACGCTATCATAAATTGTCGTAGCGGGATATTGAATTTGTCTTTTGGCAATATGACTGTAGAACTGAATGTCTTTCGTGTGAATCAATAACCCATAGATTGTGATGATAATGAATTGCACGAGATTAACATGATTGAGAGTCTGATCCAAGACTCATTGCCCGACATTTTGTCAGTGGACCCTTTGCAAGCATGTTTAGATAACTTTGACTTAGATCTCTTCGAGTCTGAGTACATTAGTGAAGTTCACTCCTTGCTTGAATCAATTCCACCCTGGATATTGCAAAATGGCGAGAATGCGGTGGAACCACTTCCACTCTACGATTCCAAATCTGCCCCACCTCTTGATACACCACCTAAGCTTGATTTGAAACCATTACCTGATACTTTGAAGTATGCTTTCTTAGGTCCTTCTGATACTTTACCTGTGATTATTGCATCATGTTTAGACACAAAACAGGAAAGTCAACTTTTAGAAGTACTCAAAGAACATAAAGGAGCCTTAGGTTGGACCATCTCCGATCTTAAGGGTATAAGTCCCACAATGTGCATGTATCATATAAACATTGAAGAGAACACTAAACCATCTAGGGAAATGCAAAGGAGACTTAACCCCAACATGAGAGATGTTGTCAAAGGTGAGATTCTGAAATTGCTTGATGCGGGTATCATTTACCCGGTTCCGGATAGCCGATGGGTCAGTCCCATTCGGGTGGTACCCAAAAAAGTCCGGCATTCTTGTAGTTCAAAATGAGATGAATGAGCTTGTTCCCACCCGTGTTACCACAGGGTGGCGAGTTTGTATTGATTATAGAAAACTGAACACAGTAACAAAGAAAGACCATTTTCCCCTTCCCTTCATTGACCAAATGCTAGAAAGGTTGGCGAAGCATAGTCACTATTGCTTCTTAGATGGCTATTCGGGCTACAACCAAATTCACATAGCACCCGAAGACCAACAAAAGACCACATTTACATGTCCTTATGGAACATTTGCTTATCGCCGCATGCCTTTCGGGTTGTGTAATGCACCCGCTACTTTTCAACGTTGCATGATGAGCATATTTTTCGACATGGTAGATAAGTTTCTTGAAATTTTCATGGATGATTTTTCGTGTTTGGGTCTTCTTTTGATGAGTGTACGCATCACCTCACTTGTGTGCTTGATTAGGTGTAAGGAAAAGAATTTGGTTTTGAATTGGGAAAAATGTCATTTCATGGTTAACTCAGGCATTGTTCTAGGGCATATCATCTCGGAAAAAGGCACAGAAGTAGACAAATCCAAGGTTGATCTCATTCAACACTTGCCTCAACCTCGTTCTGTGAGGGACATAAGATCATTCTTAGGCCATGCATGTTTTTACCGCCGATTCATCAAAGACTTTAGTAAAATTTCAAGACCTTTATGTAATCTTCTTGCGAAAGATGTTGCATTTGTCTTTGATGATGCTTGTAAGGAAGCATGGGAGCAACTGAAGGCTCTCATTACATCTGCCCCTATAGTCGGACCACCCATTGGACCTTACCATTTGAGATTATGTGTGATGCGTCGACTATCTTTGTAGGAGCTGTTTTGGGCCGGAGAGTAGACAAACTTCCTTATGTGATCTACTATGCTAGTAAAACACTTAATGATGCTCAATCTGAATTATTCCACAACCGAGAAAGAGTTGCTAGTTGTTGTGTTTGCATTAGATAAGTTTAGATCTTATTTGATAGGGTCTAAGGTCATCATATACTCGACCATCTTTGCATTGAGATATCTTTTGTCTAAAAAAGATGCTAAGGCTCGTCTAATTCGATGGATACTCTTGTTACAAGAGTTTAACCTCGAAATTCGAGATAAGAAAGGGTCAAAAATGTTGTTGCCGATCACTTGTCTAGGTTGAATGTTGAATCTGGCGATGAATCTGTGCTAATTAGGGAATCATTCCCGATGAGCAATTAATGCTTGTGTCCAAATTCCTTGGTTTTCGATATTGTGAACTACCTTGCTACGGGTAGAATGCCCTTGCATTGGTCTAAACAAGACCGTTCTAAATTCTTGGCTGAAGTTAAACATTTCCTTTGGGATGACCCATATCTGTTTAAATCTTCGCCAAGACCAAATCATTAGGAGGTGTGTCCCCAATTCTGAACAAGGGACGTCATCTCTTTCTGTCATGACCATGCATGTGGAGGCCACTTTAGTGCCAAGAAAACTGCTGCAAAGATCTTGCAAAGCGGTTTCTATTGGCCAACATTGTTTAAGGATAGCCATGCTTTTGTGTTGCTTGTGACCGATGCCAGAAATTAGGAAGTACCTCTAAGAGAAACATGATGCCCTTACAACCCATTTTGATTGTTGAGCTGTTTGATGTGTGGGGTATTGATTTCATGGGTCCATTTCCTAACTCTGAAGGTAAGTTGTACATTCTTGTTGCTGTTGATTATGTCTCTAAGTGGGTAGAGGCCATTGCATCCAAAACCAATGATCATAAAGTTGTTTTTTCTTTTCTTAAGGAAAACATTTTCTCCCGTTTTGGAACACCTAGAGCAATAATCAGTGATGGGGGTAGTCATTTTTGCAATAGACCCTTTGAATCACTAGTGCGCAAGTATGGAATCACTCATAAGGTCGCAACACCTTACCATCCTCAAACCATTGGCCAAGTAGAAGTTTCTAATAGGGAAATTAAGCATATTCTTGAGAAGACTGTCAATCCTTCTAGGAAAGATTGGTCTTTGCGCTTAAATGATGCTTTGTGGGCCTATAGAACTGCATACAAGACTCCCATTGGGATGTCTCCTTACAGACTTGTGTACGGTAAAGCATGTCATCTCCCTGTTGAGTTAGAACACCGTGCATATTGGGCTGTAAAGAAGTTGAATTTTGATCTTGATAAAGCTGGTAACCAAAGAAAACTTCAACTCAATGAGTTAGAAGAATTAAGAAATGATGCATATGATAGTGCCAAAATGTACAAACAAAGAATGAAAGTGTTTCACGACAAGCGCATTCTGCGCAAGTCCTTCACACCGGTCGAAAGTTTTATTGTACAACACTCGCTTGCATTTGTTTCCGGAAAGCTACGTTCCGATGGTCGGGACCATTCTTGGTACGCACCGTTTTCCCCCATGGAGCTGTTGAAATTGAAAACCCAGCAACCAAGAACATCTTCAAGGTCAATGGTCAAAGATTGAAACCATTTCTAGAGTATCTTCTACCAGAAGTTGAGACCGTCGACTTGGAAGACCCCATCTATGTGGACTGAACTAGTTCACTTGTGTACATACATATGGACTAAAAATCCATTCTCTTTCCCTTTTCTTTTTCTTTTTGCATAGTTCTTATTTGTGCTAACCAACCTTTTTGTCTTGCGCTTTGGTTGTTTGCTTTCAAAGCATTCATCCTCCTTTGGTTTAGCAACATCATTGTATATCCGGTAATCTCTTCCCTTTTCTCTACTCAACATAGTTCTCTTGGTATGTGACTTTTTGAATTCTTATTATCTGTTGACACACTGAGGACAATGTTTGATTTAGGTTTGGGGGTGCATTTGCATATAGAGTTTTTAGTCTTTTATTTCAAAACAAAAAAAAAAAAAAAAATCAAAAAATTCAAAACTCTTTGTAAATACTTGCATAAAAACCTCCAACTTTTAGATGTTAGAGTCACTAGCATGCTTCTAGCTATGTTTACATAGAGAGTCTGACCGAAATAACAGAACTTGGAAGTCTTTGGAGAACACAATCGGGTTTCTTAGTTGATTAGAGCGTTAAAGTTGGATTTAACCATCGGAGGGCGAATTAGGTCTTGTTTAGATTTTCGGTAGTAGAATTGTGATCACCCATAGTGGAGACTACCCATTTTTACATCAAGCGAGGAACCGACCTTCATTTTTGTGACTTTCTAAAAAATCTATTAGAGTGTGTGTCACCGTACGTCAATTCCGGGTAGGAATGGTGAGCTACCCAACTTCGCACCACTTTCAGCACTATTTTTGATCTCTTGAGTGCTAATTTCGTCAATCATGAGGGTGACGTCTAAAGATGAAAACTCCTTCTTGTAGTTCGATTTGCAGTTAGCATCACTCTCTCCCTCTCAACAAACATCAACAGATTCATAGAAACACATCGTCGTCAGCAAGCGGAGCATCATCAGAATATTTGAAGAAAAGTTGAAATAGTCCAAGGTTTATATGCAACAAAGAAAAGAAAATAGGATGAGAATTAATGAAGTTTGTGAAATCAAGACAATACAAGTTGTGTAAAATTGAGTTTTATTGTTTTCTTGTTATTGTCATTTCATGTGCTAAAAAAAAAAAAAAAAAATTGTTATAGTTTATTTATTTTCTGAGTCTAGTTACCACAATGTTCAAAAAAAAAAAAAAAAAAAAAAAAAAAAAATGTTTGTCAAGTTTTTGTGAAGATCAGAAGTTCGTCATCAACAGTTGAAGACCGAAGGTTGAAGACGTTTCTATGAATGCTAGGAGAGAGTGATATTAATTGCCGATCGGGTGAGAAGGTAAGTGAGTACTCCCATCCTTGCTAATGGTTGATTTCCTTTCTTAGAGATCATCAGAAAAAGATTCTTTTTGTCCACACTTCTGTGGAGTCTCCAGAAATTATTTCGGAAGGGTATCCTTCTCATCTTCAACGTGTGCAGGATTTCTCCCTTTATTCCTACCTGCACACATGAGAGACTAAAAAAGCGATCTTTTTGAGTGCAATTATCATAAAACCTTATTGGTGAGGCAGAAGTCGAGGCTTGTGATCACTATCGAATCCGAATTCTTTCATATGGTATGGTTATTTTTCGCTCAACTCTTAAGGATGAGAATGCGTTCTTTGGTAGTTCTAACTTCGTGTTACTAGCATGCGAAACTCTATGTCCTCATAGCTCCTTGGATGCTTGAGACTCTTTTACACTCTGAAGTTGGAGAAGGTTTTGTGGGTACACCTCGGTAAACCCTCACGAGACTACAACTCGTCCACTAGGGACACCTAGGGGTTTAAAGGCTTAGTGCATACGCTAAATGCATTCGAGAAACCAGCGACAGTGGTATAGTTAGGATTTCTTAATTTCTGTTTCACTTGAGGACAAGTAAAATTCAGGTTTGGGGGTATTTGATGAGTTCCAAATATTGCATATTTCTACATTTATTTATTGGCATTTAACTCATCTTTTGTGCTCAGAAATCAGATATTATCCCAGATTTTGTGTTTTCTTTGTTTTCAAGAATAAATATTTGTACTAATTAATTTTGTGTTTTTAGGTAGTAAATAAAGCTCGGAGAAATTGAGGAGCCAAAAGAGCAGAGAATTGGAGGCGAGCGTCTATGGAGCAAAAAGCCAAAGCCCGCGCGCGCATCAGTTGCAGCCCAACAAGGAGCAACCCATTCTCAAGACATGGGCTTGAGCAGTCCAAGACCCGACCCGCGACCCGGATCCAAGCCCGTACCATTTGAGCCGTTAGATTTGCTCCATTCATATCCTACGGCCGCATCAACCCACGCATCGGATTCACCGAGATCCAACGCTCGCTCATTCATGTGCATCGACCCTTCGCTGTTCCCGCTCCACAGCAAAACCGCCTATCACCTTACCCTTCGGGCCAAACACTCCCTCCCCATTTCTCGTTCTCTTCCCCCCCGACAATCCCAGAGAAAACCCTTACCTCCTTCTTCTCCCGACCAAACCATGGCAGAGCCACCACCATCTCCATCTCCTGACACCACAAAGAAGAAAGACACGCCGCCCCAGCCACCTTGTCCGCCACCCTAGTTCGACCCATCTCTTTCTCAGCTTCTCTCTTACCCTAGAAGCTCAGTTGGAGATAGATGGAGCTAGGGTTTCAACTATCAGAGCATTAATGGCTTCCAGAGGCGAATTCGCAGAGGGAACAGGTTTGGGTTCGTCATTAATTGCACTTTTGAGTGATTGAGAGGTATATATTTGAGTGTTCATCATCTGAGAGGGGAGTTAGTTAGTTTTTAGGGTTTAATTTGTATTTCAATTTTAAGTCTGTTTTCATTATGTTTAGTATGTTCTAATTCCATTTGCTAGGATTTAAATGAAACCCTAATTCTGTTATGCTATTCAAACTTGGTTTGTGTTATTCTTGAATGCTTAATCATGTTAAGGTAGTTTCAATTTCAGTATTTCAATGCTTTGCTCTCACAATGAATGCCATGTATCCATTGTAGTTAGGATAACACTGTGTTGAATATACTTCAGCTCTTGCTGTGAAAAATTATTGTCCATTCTTTGACTAGTTGTGCTTAACTAGACAATTAGTACTACGATTTGGTACTTTAGCCGATAATTGAATTACCTCTTGGTGAAACTCCTTAGATAAGTGATAGAATTGACACATCCGCCTTATCTCATCACAGGGAACAAGAATACCCAAACTAGTTGAATTACATAACCTGATTTAGTGGTGGATTTGACAATCCTAGTACCCTTTATACTCACTACTTGTAGTTCACTTTGATTTCATTTTTATAACCTCCAACTTGTCGTAAAGACATTAAACAAACCCACCTTTGAGTTATCTTCTTAGAAATCAGTTAGGAATCTTTAATATCAACTACACCGCAACTCCATTTCTCTGTGGATCGACCTGTACTTGCCACGCCTCCAACAGGCGTTGTGCACTTGCAGTTTACACGTAGGCGAAGCTTCTTTCCCAGCCTACCACGGAGCAACGTAACTATGATGCCTATACTTCAAAAGGTGGCGGGATTCGACAGTCTGGACAAGGAGGAGAAAAAAGATACGAGATGCTTTTACACCTGGTGGGTGTCGGAGTGGTCTCCTGCAGACCCAAAGCCGGATCAAGAGTTGGAAAATGATCTCAGCGTGATTGCGTTCCTGTCTTTATGGCTATCCAGAGATATATTCGATGACGGTTCTGGAAAGAAGACCATTAGAGGTGACCTCGTTAAGATCGCTATAAAGCTGGCAAAAGGTAAAGTTCTTCCCCTGGGCTCTTTGTTCCTTGGTTCATTTGTACTCTCATCTGGATGCCTTAGCAATGGACATGCATGCTTCTAACGGTACAAGAAGGTGGAATCGCACGTTCACTTCGCTTTTCTTGGGCATTCTTATGGGAACACTTCAAAAGCTATGCTCCTGCTCCCGCAAATTTGCTCAATAACTTGTATGGTGGCTCGAGAATACTCCATTTGGAATAAGAGGCGTCCCAAACCGGCGCGAGACTTGTGGACATATTTGACAATGTGTCTTCAGTAGATTTCCGTCCATGGGGGCCGATCCACCCTTCCATTGTTCAGCCAAAGACTTTTGCTATTGCTTCGATGGCCCCGATGCTTGTGTTGCGTACCGATGTTAAGACTATGAGATTTATGGAAATTGTTTACCTGCATTTGCATCCCAGGATATGTCCGTCTTTATTCAACGAAGAATTTACTTGTGACTCCGTACAATATTGTGAGGCGGCTCGTCAAATGGGGTTTGATCAAGGTGTCCCATTTATCCGTCCACCGGGGTTCCGAAAGAATTCCTCCCAAATATTCTTAATCCGACGTGTTTTTAGAACGGGTGAGCCTTCCCTTCGGCCTATTGGGAGAAACCCGGTGGTAACCGATAAGTACAAGGAATTTTGGAGGAGGCAATTGTTGATTTTCCAGAATTCTCGGAGAGTGTTGTGACAGTTCCCGTGGTGAACCATCTTCCGACGTTTTGAAAAAGCATTTCCGGTTGAATCCACTTCCATCCAAACGGACCCGAGCCGAGGATTGCGGTCCCAAAGCGGGAGAGAGATCCAAGAGGCGGGCATGTGGTTCGGTGATCCTCAATTCCTCCAATATGCGGGTATTTAAATCTCTTCCCGTTGGTTCCTTTATTCCTCCGTGAGTGAATCTTCTTAAGAGTGATTCTTGCTTGAAATCGGGGATTCCGAAAGAGAATGTCTTCACAAGGTTGGCGCGCATTCGGAATGAGAAGGCTGGTAATGTTGGCCTTCATCCGAGAAGTCCGGTGGTCTTGATCTTCATCTTTGAGAAGTCTCGGAGAAACCCCGGCGATCTTGATCTTCATCTTTGAGAAGTCCGGAGAAACCGCTCCTTTTTCCGATCATGACAGAGATGATGCAAGCTCGGTTGGACAAGCCGCCTCCCTGAGTGATCTTGTTGACAGGGTCGTGATGGAATTACAACCCAGAGCGAAGTAGATGCCGGAAGGAATATAATAGAGGCGTCTGCTATAGTTGAGGCGGCTCCCCTTGAAGTTCGTTCTGAACAGGTTCCAGTCAATAAGGCTATTGTGGTGACTCCTTCCGAAAGGCCTCTTGCAACTGACAAGGCTCCTGTGGTTGGTGAATTATCGGTGATTGATAGGTGTAGAATACACCGTATTTACTATCTAGTAGTTACGCTTTCTTTGCTATTTTTCTTGTGAATTATGTACTTTATGAGTGTTTTTGAGTTATTAGGTGCTCTGGAGTCGCGAGGAGGAAAAGAAGAAGAAGTCACTCAATTTGAGCAAAATGGGCGAACACTATCTGGAGACGAATCATGGTTAAAGGGCAACCTTCTTGGAGGAAAAAATAAAAAGCAGCTAGCCGAGGTTAAGGGGTAACCATCTGTTATAGGGCACCTACTGGGGTCTCTAAGGAGCGGGGTGTGAGTATCGAACTTTAGTTCCTACACCCTAGATCGAAACCAATTTTCGATTTCATTAATTTCTCAATCATTCTTTGCACCTGAAATGAAGTCGAGAGAAAGAAAAGGGATTCAACAGACCGGCTGCTGTTGTTGCAGATCGAGATGCAGGAGGAGAACGATTTACTGTGAAATTTCAGTGAAAAAGAAATCGGAAGAACACGGGACTGTTGCAGAGGGAAACCTGAGGGTTCTGGTTCAATTGAGGTTAGGGTTTTCTTCTTCAAATCAAGAATGAAATGAAGTTGTTGCCATTAATGGTGTTGTGGAGCTCGAGCCACTGATGCTGTAATTGAAAGAAATCAGTTGACCCAAAGAAATCTGTGAAGTCGAAAAGAAGAGTTCAAATCTGAATTTGAATCTCTGAGATTTGGGTTTGGTCGAGAATGGTGGATGATTTTGGGTTATGAGATGAATTAGTAACATGGGTACGTCTCGGATTTAAGGTTAAACAAGTGCTGGTAGTTTTGAGCTCAAATTGGAGCTGTGAATGAGTTGCAGGGTAAGTGAAGATGTGTTTTTGGAGAGAGGGTTGTGCTTAATCCATGGGTGTGATTTAGATGCAATCAAATTGGCTTTGTGGTGTTGTTCTATGTTGAAGAATGATGCGTGTCGTAACCACAACAAATTAATTAATACTTTACTACCTAATTAACAAGTAATATAGGGTAGTCAAGGTCGATCCCACGAGGAGCACGAGATTCTAGTTGTAAAAATTGTCACGAAAGGGGGTGTAAAAAGCAAAAGAAAATAAACAAAGCAATTAAAAGATAAAGTTGAAAGCAATAAGAGAGACAAGATCAAGGAATCCTTCTTCGTTACGAAACAATGATTAAAGTTATGTTCTCTTCTACTTGTTATTAGTCACAGATTATCACCAACCGTAGGTAAAGCAGCTAGCTCAGTGCTAAACCCCTAAATCCCTTGTATCACCGGACACGGAAGTTCTCGACTACCGGATTCTATTTACCAAACCACCTAGTAGTAGCTCACTCTAGATGTAATTTAAATAAACGCATTAAGATTCATGAACTTATTAGGTTAATATTAGTAGTTAGACTCTTAGATCAAGGTCTACTTGCTAACGTTGTTTCTACACACAATTGCTCCACGGAATCCCTCCGCAAGGTCTCGTGTTTGCTACTTATGTAAAGAGTCAAGAAACGATTACTTATCTCCTAACTTTCACTAGCTTTAGATCAAATTAACAAATCAATTTAGTTGGCCACCCAAACAATCTATCAATCAATCATGAATGTCTTTAAGATCATTCCTATTAGTAAAAACAAACGATAATTATGTGAAAAACTTCAAGATAGAATTGAAAACAAAAACTTAAATCATATGTTAAGAACTAGGAATTCATCCTCAATCAATAAATTAACTACTCATGTTAAAGAGTTCACACAAAGAATAAGAAAAGAAAAGTGTTGTGTGTAGAGATGTGTGTAGAGAGGTGTGTGTAGAGAGGGTGTGTGTAGAGAGGTGTGTGTAGAGAGGTGTGTGTAGAAGTTGTAGAAAACTTCTCTATTTATAGGCTTCAATATTCTCCAAATCTTCTAAGGAATAGAATCCTTTTCCTTTTGCAATTCAATTTCCAAATCCAAGCTTTTCTCAACTCTTCCACCTTCTCTTTCCAAATTTGAGTCCAATTCTCCATCCAATTCCTAGCCCAAGTCTTCACACCCATGAGAGAAGTCCATAGAAAATTCTGGAAATTTTGGCTCGCCGGAAAATGGGATTGTGGCCGGAATTCGGCCGGAATAGTCGCCGCCGGTCACCTGAAAAAGTTCACCGTCGTCGGGAGAATATTCGATGGAATATTCCGTCAGTCCTCCGTTAGGACTAACGGTCAAACAGGTCAACCGTCAGTCCACTGTTAGTCAAAGGTCAAGGAGAAGGAGTGAGTCAGACTCGAGTTAGCTTCTGACTCGCCTAATCGGGCTCACACCGTGAGTCGAACCGAGTCATTTGCTTACTCGGTGACTTAATCTAATTCAACTAACCGGAATCGCCATCGAACTCGGTTGGGATCGGTCATCGGGATCGTCCGGATCGGTCCGAGTCGACTCGCCAGAAGGATGATTTGGCCGAGTTTCGGCTATTTACAGGACTTTCCGGCCAATTTCAGGCCTCTTTCTGCTTCACTTCCCTGTTAAGAATTCCTAGCATTCATCTATTGTATTCATTCATTCACACTTGTTGTAGTTCTGTGATTGCATCCATCTCAGAGCTTACTCCATTTTCTTCAACTCAGCACCATCGAAACACACCCATCTCCTTCTGAATCTCACTATCAACGAACCCATTCTTCCATTTCTTCATTCAACAGCATCAAATTCTTCCCTGTGTCTTCATAACTGCTTCGATTTCAACCAGCGGCCCTGCCACCAACAGCACCACTTCCCAGCATCGATTTCTCTTCCATATCTCAGTGAACCCATCCCGATTCTCTGAATCTCTTCTTCATCAATCGATGGCGTAATCAATTTCATCTCAACTACGGGAATTGAGTTATAGCCAAAGATCGTCTCTAATCACAATAGCAACTTCACTAATTCTTTATCTTAGCTAACACCGATTTCAATCTTCGATCTGCTCGAAACCCGTTGTTCTTCTTCATCTCCTTAATAAATTTAAACACAAATTCAGCTCAAAAAACTCTTTCATTAATCAACTAGGTCCAAACCCCATCTCTCTTTCATTATTTCCAGATCCCCTTTCTTCATAGCAACAGATACATCCACCGAACCTCATACCCTGATTCTTCGATCTGTTTTTACACTCATCGTTAGCAATTCAACACCCGCATCTGTCACATAATCACACCCACTCTGTTAATTCATCTCTCAATCTCTTTCTTAATTTCAACTTCTCGATCTCAATCAAACCCCCTTCTCTTTCTTCTCTGAATTTTTCGATGTTAGTCTCTCGGCTTATGAAGCAGCAGCCGCTGTTCTTCTCCCTCGATCTCTCGATTTGACGGAAATCCTTCACGAGCTTCCATTAATGGATTCACTCGGTCCGCAGCTTTTTGGTTTCTCAATTTCGAACCGAATGATTGAGTGAAAAATAACGCCTCTCTCGTCTGTAGGGTTAGGTTAACATAGGATAGCTATTTGCGCCCAAGATAATGACCACCCATTGATAATTACATCTTCTAATAATGATAAGGGGTACCCTATATGACAACCCCTTAACCGTAGCTGGTTTGTGTTTAGTACGCCTCCAAGAAGAGTTGCCCCTTAACCGTGGTTAGGCTACATATATCAATTGCCAGTAAAATGACCTTTTTGCCCTTTTGCTAAAATATGGTGATTTCTTCTCCTTTTCCTCCTTGTGACTCCAAAGTAGCTATAAAACTCAAAACAAGCGTAAAATACATAATTTACAAGAAAAATAGCAAAGAAAGCATAAACTACTAGATAGTAAATTAGGTGTATTCTACACCTATCAAATTCCCCCACACTTAGACTTTGCTAGTCCTCGAGCAAATCAAACTAAAAACTCACAACTTCAAAGCGTTCAAGCGTCCCAAGCATCCAAAGAGTTATGAGGACATAGAGTTTCTGCATGCTAGTAATAAGAAGTTAGAAATACTAAAGAACATATTCTCGTTCTTAAATGTCGAGTGAGAAATAACCACACCATAATGAGAGAACGCGTGTTTGAGAAACGATCAATAAGCATTTCGCCTCGACTTCTGCCTCACCAAAAAGGATTTTATGATAATTGCACTCAAAAAGACGGCTTTTTTATGGGTCACACATGTGTGCGGGTAGGAATGAAGAGAGAATTCTCGCAACACGTTGAATGGTGGGAAGGACAACTTCCGAAATATTTTTAAAAACCCACATCTTTTAATATTTTGAAAAACCATTTTTCTGACGATCTCTAAGAAAGGAAATCAACCATTATTATCGAGGATGAGATTACTTACTCACCTTCACATCCGATCGCCAATTATGATAACACCACTCTCACGGCATCCAATAGAAACGTCTTCCGCTCCTTGTCTTGATCTCCTTGGTCTTCGTCTTCGGTTTCAACTA
Source organism: Papaver armeniacum (assembly GCA_023531295.1). Lineage (NCBI taxonomy): Eukaryota > Viridiplantae > Streptophyta > Magnoliopsida > Ranunculales > Papaveraceae > Papaver > Papaver armeniacum. The sequence continues at coordinate 422,126 of JAJJWW010016731.1, forward strand.
TTGATGATAAACTCTTAATCTTCGTAATTCCTTGACAATTTGAAACTCTTTTACCTTAAAACCTTGTCGCTTGAAACTTCCTTATAGATTTTCCTTCCCCACGGCTTATTAAAACAAAACAAAGAACAAATATTTCTCTTGTTTTTCTCTTTTTTTTTTTCTTTTTCTTTTTTTTTTCATCATTTTTTTTTTTTTTTTTTTTTAAGACAAGAGAAATTAAATACAAAAATAAACCATGGCCGTGGGAGAAGTATTTTACCGCTTGATTCTTCACAACTTGTATCGTCTTGAAATCAAAAATTCTCACCTTTTACTTTTCTTCGCTTTCATGAATAAGTCTTCATACTTGAATATAAAATTACCTCATTATATTGTAAGTCTTCAACATATATGTAAAAATCTGCACTTTGTATGTTGCTTTACTTGTATTTGAAATTTGCTCTTTTTCTCGTTCCGTTGCTTGTAAACCTTAAACTTTTCCAACTTTCCTTGTAGATTTTGATGTCGCTCCTTGTTGATGATGAGAGTGTTTCTATGGATCCGTTGTTGTCGAGAGAGAGAATGATGCTAACTGCAAATCGAACTACAAAAAGGAAGCTTTCATCCATGGACGTCACCCTCATGATTGACAAAATTAGCACTCAAGAGATCAAAGAGTAGTGCTTCTATTGGTGGGAGGTTGGGTAGCTCACCATTCTACCCGGAATTAACTTATGGTGACACACACTCAAAAGAAACTCTTTAGTATATGGAAAATTTCTGGTCGGTGCCTCTCATGATATGAATACGGGTAGTCTCCACTAATGATTGATCAGCAACTCTAATAATGCATTTCTCCCTGCACCAAATTCGCATCACCGGCATGATTAAATCCATTATTTAACACTCTAACAAACAAGAAATCCGAATGTAGTTCTCTAACATTTCCAAGTTCAATTATGTCGGTCAAAATCTCTATGTAAACATACCTAGAAATATGCTAGTGACTCTAAAATCTCTAAAAGTTGGAGTTTTTTTAAAAAAAAAAATTTTTAAGTTTTTTAATTTTTTTGTAATTTTTGTTTTTTAAAAACATGCTTAACCACTCCCCCACACTTAAACCTTACATTGTCCTCAATGTAATTGAATCCTCTAGTAAAGTCAAGGTAGGAAATTTTAACATGATAAGAAACAAGAAAAAGAAATAACAAAAAGCAAAAAGATAAGAAATACAAAACCTATGGGTTGCCTCCCATTAAGCGCTTGTTTTAAAGTCGACGGCCCGACTTAGCTCTTGCAAGATTCATTCCCCATAAACTAACAATCGGAAAATTTGAGGATCCACCCATAATACCTGTTTTGCAAACAATAACTCCATACAAATATTAGCACAAGAAAACAATAGTGAAATTATCGCTCGATAGAAATTTCCCCCACACTTATTCTCGTCCACACTCGGAAGTGTATAAAGAACATAGAATTCGGGAACTTCCATGTATTCCTCTTGGCAAACCTGCATAGTGTTAGAATCAAGTGTTTCCAATGGTGGATATTTAGAAACAAAATCATCCAAAAATACTTTCGAAGCACATACATTCAAACCAATAAGAGGTAAAGGAGTAGAATCAATATGCAAAGGGTTAGACAAACCTTGCACAATCTCTTGTATTATAGAATCCTCTTCATCCTTAAAAAATTCAAGTGAATTACTTACCTCTTGTATATCGTGGTCCTCTATTAAACCTTGCAACCATTCCTCGTCGTTTTCTACCTTAACCAAAGTCTCGGCATCATTATAATCATTGGCAAGTTCAATTGGGTCTTCCACAAAATCAATGAATGTGGTTTCATCCTCTAGCATCATCTCTTCAACATTCTCATCATCGGAATCGGGCCATTCACTAAAATGATTTTCATCGGTATAGATTGTAAAATCTTCTTGTGCGGGTGTTACTTCATTTACAACAATAGGCAAGTGATATCCAAACTCCTCCTTTTGAATAGGTGAAGGATCTTTATTATGATCCGGAGTTGGAATAACTTCCTCATTGTCGGAACACTCATACACTTCCGCGGACTCCCATCTTTCCCTAAGAAAGTTTTGCCAAGCAATAAATGCATCTTCCTCAAGCTCTTCCTTTTGAATAGGTGATTGATCATTATTAAGATCAAGGCTCGAGTAATCTACACTAGCGTCATCAAAAGTCTCCAAAGGTTGGTTAATTTGTTCGTATATTTTCTCCGAATTCCTTTGAATTTCTCGATGTGGTTCCTCCCAAACATAAGGTTGCTGGTCTTGTAGTGATTCTTGCAACTTTTGTTGAAGATCCCCAATCATGGCCAACATCTTATCTCGCAAAACTAGAGAATTTTCGATCATAAACAAAACTATCCTCCCATCCTTGTGATTGTCCACTTACATACCCGTCATAAGGTTGTTGATATGTATGAGAATACCCATAATGTTCTGTAGGAATTTGATCATAGCCAAAAGATTGGTTTTGATTGTATCCTAAGGATGGTTGGAAGTTATCATAAAGTTGAGGTTGAAAACCGTATTGATTGTTGTAATATGCTTGCTCTTGTCCACCATACATGGAAAACCGGCACCTGAAATAAGATTCAAAAACGTAAGTTAGATACGGAATAGAATCCAACAAAGCAAGAATAAAGCAAAAAGAAAAATAAAAACAACTAAAATCATCCGCTGCTCCCCGGCAACGGCGCCAAAATTTGATGCGTGTCGTAACCACAACAAATTAATTAATACTTTACTACTTAATTAACAAGTAATATAGGGTAGTCAAGGTCGATCCCACGAGGAGCACGAGATTCTAGTTGTAAAAATTGTCACGAAAGGGGGTGTAAAAAGCAAAAGAAAATAAACAAAGCAATTAAAAGATAAAGTTGAAAGCAATAAGAGAGACAAGATCAAGGAATCCTTCTTCGTTACGAAACAATGATTAAAGTTATGTTCTCTTCTACTTGTTATTAGTCACAGATTATCACCAACCGTAGGTAAAGCAGCTAGCTCAGTGCTAAACCCCCAAATCCCTTGTATCACTTAGGACACGGAAGTTCTCGACTACCGGATTCTATTTACCAAACCACCTAGTAGTAGCTCACTCTAGATGTAATTTAAATAAACGCATTAAGATTCATGAACTTATTAGGTTAATATTAGTAGTTAGACTCTTAGATCAAGGTCTACTTGCTAACGTTGTTTCTACACACAATTGCTCCACGGAATCCCTCCGCAAGGTCTCGTGTTTGCTACTTATGTAAAGAGTCAAGAAACGATTACTTATCTCCTAACTTTCACTAGCTTTAGATCAAATTAACAAATCAATTTAGTTGGCCACCCAAACAATCTATCAATCAATCATGAATGTCTTTAAGATCATTCCTATTAGTAAAAACAAACGATAATTATGTGAAAAACTTCAAGATAGAATTGAAAACAAAAACTTAAATCATATGTTAAGAACTAGGAATTCATCCTCAATCAATAAATTAACTACTCATGTTAAAGAGTTCACACAAAGAATAAGAAAAGAAAAGTGTTGTGTGTGTAGAGATGTGTGTAGAGAGGTGTGTGTAGAGAGGTGTGTGTAGAGAGGTGTGTGTAGAAGTTGTAGAAAACTTCTCTATTTATAGGCTTCAATATTCTCCAAATCTTCTAAGGAATAGAATCCTTTTCCTTTTGCAATTCAATTTCCAAATCCAAGCTTTTCTCAACTCTTCCACCTTCTCTTTCCAAATTTGAGTCCATTTCTCCATCCAATTCCTAGCCCAAGTCTTCACACCCATGAGAGAAGTCCATAGAAAATTCTGTAAATTTTGGCTCACGGAAAATCGGGATTGTGGCCGGAATTCGGCCGGAATAGTCGCCGCCGGTCACCTGAAAAAGTTCACCGTCGTCGGGGGAATATTCGATGGAATATTCCGTCAGTCCTCCGTTAGGACTAACGGTCAAACAGGTCAACCGTCAGTCCACTGTTAGTCAAAGGTCAAGGAGAAGGAGTGAGTCAGACTCGAGTTAGCTTCTGACTCAGCTAACTGGGCTCACTCGGTGAAGTCGAATCGAGTCAGTTGCTTACTCGGTGACTTAATCTAATTCGACTAATAGGAATCGGCCCATCGAACTCGGTTGGGATCGGTCATCGGGATCGTCCAGGATCGGTCCGAGTCGACTCGCGAAGGATGATTTGGCCGAGTTTCGGCTATTTACAGGACTTTAGGCCAATTTCAGTGCCTCTTTCGCTTCACTTCCCCGTTAAGAATTCCTAGCATTCATCTATTGTATTCATTCATTCACACTTCTTTGTAGTTCGTGATTGCATCCATCTCGAGCTTACTCCATTTTCTTCAACTCAAGACCATCGAAACACACCCATCTCCTTCTGAATCTCACTATCAACGAACCCATTCTTCCATTTCTTCATTCAACAGCATCAAATTCTTCCCTGTGTCTTCATAACTGCTTCGATTTCAACCAGCGGCCCTGCCACCAACAGCACCACTTCCCAGCATCGATTTCTCTTCCATATCTCAGTGAACCCATCCCGATTCTCTGAATCTCTTCTTCATCTATCGATGGCAGAATCAATTTCATCTCAACTACAGGAATTGAGTTATAGCCAAAGATCTGTCTCTAATCACAATAGCAGCTTCACTAATTCTTTATCTTAGCTAACACCGATTTCAATCTTCGATCTGCTCGAAACCCGTTGTTCTTCTTCATCTCCTTAATAAATTTAAACACAAATTCAGCTCAAAAAACTCTTTCATTAATCAACTAGGTCCAAACCCCATCTCTCTTTCATTATTTCCAGATCCCCTTTCTTCATAGAAATGATACATCCACCGAACCTCATACCCGATTCTTCGATCTGTTTTTACACTCATCGTTAGCAATTCAACACCCGCATCTGTCACATAATCACACCCACTCTGTTAATTCATCTCTCAATCTTTCTTAATTTCAACTTCTCGATCTCAATCAAACCCCTTCTCTTTCTTCTCTCGAATTTTTCGATGTTAGTCTCTCGGCTTATGAAGCGAAGAATTGTTCTTCTCCCTCGATCTCTCGATTTGACGGAAATCCTTCACGAGCTTCCATTAATGGATTCACTCGGTCCATGACTTTTTGGTTTCTCAATTTCGTAACCGAATGATTGAGTGAAAAATAACGCCTCTCGTCTCGTAGGGTTAGGTTAACATAGGACGGCTATTTGCGCCCAAGATAATGACCACCCATTGATAATTACATCTTCTAATAATGATAAGGGGTACCCTATATGACAACCCCTTAACCGTAGCTGGTTTGTGTTTAGTACGCCTCCAAGAAGAGTTGCCCCTTAACCGTGGTTAGGCTCCATATATCAATTGCCAGTAAAATGACCTTTTTGCCCTTTTGCTAAAATATGGTGATTTCTTCTCCTTTTCCTCCTTGTGACTCCAAAGTAGCTATAAAACTCAAAACAAGCGTAAAATACATAATTTACAAGAAAAATAGCAAAGAAAGCATAAACTACTAGATAGTAAATTAGGTGTATTCTACACCTATCAAAGAAAAGATGAAGTTGAGATCTCAGGCTATGACATTGGTGGTTACAAGGAATGTGGAGTTCTTGAGGATAGACTTGTGAGTGTCAGAAGGGATGTGAATTGATGGTGGCTCAGGTCGTTGAATGGGTGTTTTTATTAGAGGAAAATGGATGACAGGCTTGAGCTAATAGGTTTGCAGTGGTGTTGTTGCCTTCAGCTGGGCTGAGATGGTGATGGTACTGAGGCAGAGCTGTTGTTGGTGATGTTTTGGGTCAGGTCTGGACAGTAGCAGTGAAGATTGTAATTGCAGGCATTGGTGCTGCTGCTCAGCTGGTCATGGCTAGAGGCAAAAGGGTATTGCGCTGAGAAGTTGCAAGATGGTTGAGTTGAGTTACAGGAACTTGAGCTGGAGAAGTTTGAGCTACAAGGTGGTGCAACTGAGTTGTGTAGTAATGGCCGTGGTGATGATGTCTTGGTGCTGGTCTGTGGGTTGATTACATGGAATTGCAGGGCTGTTCTAGGTGAAGTTGAAATGGAGTGTAATTTGAGTTTCTGGTGTTAAAGCCAAGATGAAGAATAAAATGTGTTGGTGGTATGTTGGGAAGAAGAGGAGCTGTAAGTCTGCAGCTGTGGAGATACAGAGAGATTGAGCCAAGAAAGTGCCAGGTAATGGGAAAGCTATGAAGTTGATGTTGAAATGAAGTTATAAGCATTTCAGGGTTGTGAGGCTGCAGTGTGGAATGAATTGGAATTGAAGTCATAGATAGTTTCAGGTCAAGAGCTGGAACTGAATGGCTGGTGTTTGAAATGGAGTTGATGGCTAAGGTTTGAATTGAAGGTTGGGAAGGTTGAGATGGGTTATCCTGCGGTTAAGGGTTGTGAGCTGCACATAATGTTTGTTGGTCTGTGAAGCAGATGGCTTATTGTGCCAGGAGAAATGTGGTGACTGAGGCTGCAGACTGGTGATTGTTTATGTGCAAGCGCAATGGATTACAGGCTTGAGGTTGTGTTTGCTAATGCTGGGCTGAATTGGGACTCGCGGTGCTGGTAATTGCGGATGTGTGTGCTGTTGAAATTCAAGTTACAAGGAATGGATTTTTTGGTTCAAACTGCAGGTTCAGGTAGAGTGATATGTTGATTGTGTATGATTCAAGTTGCAGCTGAAGTGCAGGCTTATGATGGTTATAGTGCTGGCAGAGATGGTGTTGGTTGGCTGCAATTACAGGGAATATGGAGTTGAGGTTGTGCTGAAATGATGAAAAGGAGTTACTTGTTGTTTGGGTGATGTGGCAATGCAGGGCCATTATGGCTGGGTAGGAGTTAAGCTACATCACAAGGATTGTGCATCAGAGTTCAGCCTATATGTGCAATGGCCTGGCCTGGCCAAGTTAACTCAGTCAGCTGAATCTGACTCTCCCTAACTCAGACCTGACTCGTCTGATCCGGCTGACTCTCCCTGACTCGGTGCTTGACCGAGTTGACCCGCCGAGCTGACTAGTTGACCGATCCGACCCGTTGACCGGTGACCGGGTGGACTTTGCCGGTCACCTGAACCGATTTCCGGCGACCTTTCCGGCCAAGTTCCGGCCACAATACCAGATTTCCGGCGACCACTTTTGGGACATATTTTCTACATGGGTTTCTCCTTCTTATGGGCTTGGTGGATTTTCATCTAATGGACTTTGAAGACTAGACCTAATTTTAGAAGTTGGAGAAAAGCTATAAAGGGAAGGTCTTCTACAACATATCATATATCTTATTCTTGGAATTTTGGGAGAGCCGTTTTGTTTACGCTTCTAGGGTTTGCTTTGTTCTTCTTCTTCATTATTTTATTATTGAATATTGATTATGATGAACTCCATAGCTATGAGTAGCTAAACATCTTATTGGTTATGGGATAAAAGTTGATTTCTCAACATGCTTTTGATTCAATGAATTAGTTTTGTCTCAGTAATTATTGTTTGTGATTCACAATTAATAGTGTTATAAGATTTGAAAACTTGTTAGGTTGAGTCCGGAATCAATCCGATTTGTGTTCATCTCTAGAGCTATATTAGGGTTTTCAATACGAAAAAGTTGTTTATCCATGATTCTAAGTAGCATAATTGTGGGTAGTGCTTGTAGTGATATATCCTACTAGTCACAAGTGAATCATAACTTTTGTTAAAACGTTTAGTGCTTTTACACATTCGTTTGCATTGATGAGTCTTATTCCATAAAACTTAATGCTTTTAGGGAGTTAAACTTAATTGTGCTTTTACACTTTAGGTTGCTTTCTACGAAGAATTCACATATGCATCTTTTAATGTGGTTGTGATGAAAACGGGGAATTAACGGGTTATACTTGCGATCAAGGTATCCTAGGACTTTTAGTAAATACGAGATTAAAATACCAATTCTAATCATTGATGATAATACATGTTTGTGAATGATACTATCCCGTGACCAATATCTTCTCCTTATTGATTTCTCAAATTACTTACTTTGCTTTCAATTACTTTTATTTGCTTAGATACAACAAACATTCCCCGTGGTTACTTAGAAACTGAAATTTTATAACAACAAAAGCCTCTCTGTGGATACGAACTCTTTCTTATCGCATACTATATTTATATCTAGTTGATTGAGAAAGTGAAATTATATTTGACGGATTGACAACCGACCAGTGATGGATCCTGGGGCTTTGTTCGATCCTCCTTTTACTGTCCCTTATCCAGGTCATGTGTTGGTTGGTGGATTCAGCGTGCCGGTTCAGTTCGAAGAGTTGTACACAACGATATGGGAGAAGCACGGCCACATTGCTACCACCACGAAACTCAAAAGTCGTCTTGCTTTGGTCAACCGCGTGGTAGGCCTGGAAAGGGGTTTCTAATTTAGCCTACTTGTAATAACCGCAACTAAGGAGTCGTGGCCCGAGTCGACATAGGAGTCGTGGCCCGAGTCGACAACAACGGTTCATCCCCCGTCTGGTATGGGAGGTAAGTTTGTCGAAACACTCGTGAATCCCCTATTAGCGAGTTACTGTATTCCTTCGTTTGCATATATGTCGAGGACTTGAATACGGCTGTTTTATTTTCCTAGTAAAGGGCAAGGACTGGCCATATAAGATAAGGGTTCGGATTTCACCACCGTTTTCTTCTTGCCCGCCTTAGGAAAACGATACCTAACGTGAACCTAAGCTTTAAAATTTGAAATAGAACGAGACCTATAAGGTAACAAGCTTAGTAGGAAAGTCGTTCGAAAAATATTGGTTACTCTTTAAGCATACTTCTAAGTTCATGATGGTTTCTGTAAGTTGAATGCGTGACTGCGCCGCCTTGTAATACGGTGAGGCCTTGGGTATCAAAGCTCCGCAGCTTCCTCGCCTCTATTCAATTTACTTAAACTCAGATTAATTCAGAGGGGTTTGCTTTCAGTTGTAACGAATTCCCTTTCGAAGGATTAGAAGCTCGATCTAGAAAACAATCTAAGTGGAGCCATCATGCTTTTTGTTTGCTAGAAATCAGTAGGTTTACTGTGGTGGAGTCAGCCTTGTTTGCAATTGCATAGAACTTCCCTTCCGTTTAGGATTTTTCTTCTTTTATTTTGTTTTTCTAATGTATGCCCGAGGTCATTAGAGAACGGGTTAAAAAAAAAAAAAAAATCCAATCTCTGCAACAAGCCTAGTGCTAGTTAGAGATCATGTCAGGATTTTGGTTTGCAACTGGGGATGGAAGCCAATCCATCAGAGAGCTTGCTTACGGGCATGCTTCACATTATGAACCTCCAACAAACCATGATGTCAATAGTTATAGGGATTTTTATGGACATTGTCACAGTCCTGAACCTCAATACATGGACCCTAATAACTATTCCCACATGTATCATCCACCACAAAGTTGAAAATAAACATCTTTATAATGCTTGACTCACACAATCATCATTTTGGATCAGTTAGAAGCTAAAATCACAACTTTAGAAATGCAATCTGAAATCTATGCTTGTACCTTATGTGGAGGCTTAGGCCATCCTGCCGAGAATTGCTATATTTTGTATGATTTTAGGCAATCTAGAGAATATCATTCAAAATATGAAATGCCAACAGATTACAAAGCTAAGAGTCATTGGGACCATAATCAACCTTTTCAAGGTTGCGATCAGTCTTTTATATACCCTAATGACCATGCACACATGTATCATCCACCACAGTGGGAAGTTGAACAATTTTGTACTTCTCAATCTGTGGAGGAAAATCTCAGACTCATCGAACAAAATAATGCTAGGAGTGTATTGCATGATAAACCATATAGCATTGATTATGAATTTCCTACTGTTCAAGACTCTCCTTTCATTGAACAACATAATGAAATTTTAGAATTCAATCAAAACCTTGTGCAATATCAAAAGTTAATGACCAAAGGTTTGCGAGTTTAGAACTCAAAATGAGTCAAATCCTTGATGCACTAAATGAGGAAAGGGAGGAATTTCAGGGTGAAATGAATGTTAGTCCTAATGAATTGCATGTTGAAAGTCCTACTCATGTAACTAATATTGAATATGAGCCTCACCTAGAAATAAATGAGTGGACTAGAAATACTACAATTTTGAATAGGGAAATGCATTTCTATGATGATGATGATGATGATGTTATGTTAGAAGAGCATGTTTTTCTGAAAATATTGTCGAACCTTTGGGTTCGGAGATATTAGGCTTCTCTGCCTCGACCTTAATGAATGATGTTTCTTCTAATGTTCCATATACATGTGATGTGGTTACTAATCTTAAGCTTTGTGCGATTGTCTGTGAAAGAGAACATGCTACACAACTTGATAGTAACATAGGTAATGTTGAATCTCCTGTCGACACTAATGATTTTATGCATGAAAATATAATTGACGTGTCTGATTCTCTGCACGGGTCACATTGTGATGTCTCTTTGGATTTGTCTATGCATGAGAATAAAACTTTGGATGAGCATGATACTGATTTGGGTCTTGATGAATTGTTCTATGAATGTGAGCATGCTGCGACACTGGCAAATGATTTAGGAGTTATAGATGTGACTAATAATGATGTGCCTACCTCCATGCCCATGTCACAAACTGGTAATCTTGCACCCAACCTAGATTTGGTTTGTAAAGTTATTGTTAAACCTACTTTTCTAAGAGTACCTAATCTAAGATTGGAGCTGTGTGCCTCTCAAGTCCTCTGGACTATTTTGCGACTAAATATAATACCTTTGATGAGCCACGGTTGGAGTTTACTCATGTCTCTCCATCCATCACGACAAAATCCACTTTGAACTAGATCTTGTGCATGATGCACCCCTGAAATTGTTAGATTTTGTACCCAAAAGTATATCTGTTGAAAAATCTAGGTTTGGGGGTAACTCATTCACATATGCAGTCTCACTTGCATTGATGTCCTATGATAATTGTGTAAGGCTGTTGATGTTTGTACATATTTTCTATTGGGTTGATCCTCAACTCTTTAGGTTGTTAGTGTATGGTGAATTCTCATTGTATATAATCCAGTAGGACTTGTTAAATTTTTCTTTCTTGAATCGGTTGAGTTTTCTTGTGCATTTTTTGTGCTAATCCGATATGATCTCCGCTGAGAATGTTGGATTCTAGCCTTGATTAATGAAGCTCTAACCTTGCTTTCGCCGACATCCGGTAATCTCTTCCCTTTTCTCTACTCAGCATAGTTCTCTTGGTATGTGATTTGTTTAATTTTTCCTATCTGTCGACACATTGAGGACAATGTTTGATTTAGGTTTGGGGGTGCATTTGCATATTTTTGCATATAGAGTTTTTAGTCTTTTTAATCTTTTATTTTCCAAAAAAAAAAAAAAACTTTTTTTGTAAAAACCTCCAACTTTAGAGATTTTAGAGTCACTAGCATGCTTCTAGCTATGTTTACATAGAGAATCGACCGAAATATCGAAACTTGGAAGTCTTGGAGAACGCAATCGGGTTCCTTAGTTGATTAGAGCGTTAAAGTTGGATTTAACCATCTTGGGGGCGAATTAGGTCTTTGTTTAGATATTCGGTAGTAGAATTGTGATCACCCATAGTGGAGACTACCCATTTTACATCAAGTGAGGCACCAACCTTCAAATTTTTGCAACTTTCTAGAAAAAATTTGTTAGAGTGTGTGTCACCGTACGTCAATTAGGGTAGGAATGGTGAGCTACCCAACTTCGCACCATTTTCAGCACTACTTTTGATCTCTTGAGTGCTAGTTTTTGTCAATCATGAGGGTGACGTCTAAAGATGAAAACTCCTTCTAAATATCGATTTGCAGTTAGCATCACTCTCTCTCTCAATCAACAGACCCATAGAAACACATCATCGTCAACAAACGGAGCAGCATCAGAATATTGAAAGAAAAGTTGATATAGTCCAAGGTTTATATGCAACAAAGAAAAGAAAAGAAAATAGGATGAGAATTAATGAAGTTTGTGAAAAATTGAGTTTTATCGTTTTATTGTAACTTAAAAAAAAAAAAAAAAAAAAAAAAAAAAAAAAAAAAATTGTCAAGTTTTTGTGAAGTTCAGAAGTTCGTCATCTACAGTTGAAGACCGAAGATTAAAGACGTTTCTATGGTTTCTATGAGAGAGTGATATTAATTGCCGATCGGGTGAAAAGGTAAGTGAGTACTCCCACCCCTTGCTAATGGTTGATTTCCTTTCTTAGAGATCATCAGAAAAGATTCTTTTTGTCCACATACGTGGAGTCTCAGATTTTATTTCGGAAGGTTATCCTTCTCATCTTCAACGTGTGCGGGATTTCTCTCTTTATTCCCGCTGCACACATGAGAGACTAAAAAACCAATCTTTTTGAGTGCAATTATCATAAAACCCTAATGGTGAGGCGAAGTCGAGGCTTATGATCACAATCGAATCCGAATTCTTTCATATGGTATGGTTACTTCTCGCTCAAAGCACTTAAGGATGAGAATGCGTTCTTTGATAGTTCTAACTTCCTGTTACTAGCATGCAGAAACTCTATGTCCTCATAGCTTCTTGGATGCTTGAGACTCTTTACACTCGAAGTTGGAGAAGGTTTTGTGGGTACACCTCTTGTAAACCCTCACGAGACTACAACTCGTCCACTAGGGACACCTAGGGGTTTAAAGGCTTAGTGCATATGCTAAATGCATTCGAGAGACTGCTGACGGGGGTATAGTTAGGATTTCTTATTTTCTGTTTCACTTGAGGACAAGTAAAATTCAGGTTTGGGGGTATTTGATGAGTGCCAAATATTGCATATTTATACACCTTTTTATTGGCATTTTACTCGTCTTTTGTGCTCATAAATCAGATATTATCCCAGATTATGTATTTTCTTTGTTTTCAAGAATAAATATTTGTACTAATTAATTTTGTGTTTTTAGGTAATAAATAAAGCTCGGAAAATCTGAGGAGCCAAAGGAGCGAAGAGTGGAGACGAGCGTCTATGGAGCAGAAAGCCAAAGCCCGCGCGCGCAACAGTTGCAACCCAACAAGTAACAACTCATCTACAAGACATGGGCTTGAGCTAGACCCGACCCGCGACCCGGATCCGAACCCGCTCATCCCGAGCCGTTGAGATCTCGCCCAGATGCATCATACGGTCGCTCCTTCGCTCACATCTATTTCTCGATGCTCCGCTCAATACCAGATCACTCCAAGTCCTCCTTAGCCGTTCAGATCGTACCAGCTTCATCCTACGCTCGCTGCATCATTCCCATCATCCTTTGCTATGCCCGCCTCACACCAAAACCACCAACACCCTATACCCTAATCGAGCAAACCTATTCTCTTCTTCACTTTCTCTTTCTTCCTCTCCCGCACCTGCAGAACCCATCTTCTTCTTCCCCAACCTTACCTCCACCTCAACACCACCATCTCCTTCCTCTGACAGAGCCATCAGCAACAACCACCCCTATTCCGCCACACCTAAGTCGTGGTTATCTCTAAAATAGCTTCTCATGACCCTAGAAGCTAAGTTAGAGATAAACAAGACTAGGGTTTTCTCATCAATCAATCAAGGGAGCTCAGAGACGATCGAGTAGAGCCAAAAACCGCTGCAGAGAGTATGGGTGAGAGTGTTTTTAATTTAATTTTTATTTTAAAGAGAATTAGGGTTTGATGTTTTGGGATTTTCTTGCATGTATAAATTGAAGTGAACTGAGTTGAGAGAGGGTTCATGCCTGGATTAGCCAGAGCAGCAATTAGATTTAATTTGTGTTCATTTTTATTTTAATGTTTTAATTGAAGTTGCTAGGGTTTCTCTGAAACCTAATTCACTATGGTGATTTCAACTCGCTTGAATGTTCTTGAGAGCTTAAATTATAGATACAACTTCAATTCTAATACCCAATACTTTACTCTCACAATGGATATCTTGTATCCATTGTAGTTAGACTCAATTTGTGTTGTTGTATTGCGACTCAAGCCTTAGAACTAGATGCTAATTCCCTTATTGGTTGTGCTTAATTAGACAACCGAGTGCTCAGGGTTAGTTCCTTATTTGAATATTGAAGTATCACTAGGAGAAACTCCTAAGATAGGTGGTAGAAGTGACAAGCTTCACTTATACGGTATAGGAACAAGAACTCAACTTAGTTGAACACACTATAGGAATCGAGAGGTGGATTTGAAGACCTAGCAATCCTTTACTCTCACTTTGTTTACCTTAGTTTAGAGTCACTTCGGTTCAAACTCAGCCGTTTCGGCAACAAAACCACAATATTGTTGTCACTTTTGAAATCGGTTTAGGAAGCCATAAGATCACTTTAAGCACACCCATTTCTCTCGTGGGATCGACCCGTATTTGCCACGTCTCCGATAGACGCCGTGCACTTGCGGTTATTACAAGTAGGCTAAATTAGAAACCCCTTTCCAGGCCTACCACCGCGTCCAAGAGGCTTTATCTTCTATCCATGGGATGAGCGTCCACGACTGGTCGAGCAGTTTTCGAGGAGATGATTGAAGACCGGAAGTGCCATCGAGACGTGTTTGCGCGATGCGGCTTCAATGCTCCTTGGTTCTTCAAAGGGTTCTCCAAGATTCAGGAGCTCCGAAATTACAAGATGAAGTCCCTTCCATGGCAGACTGTGTTACTCGCGGGAAGAAGAGGTCGAAAAGTTTGTCTAAAGAGTTGAAGTCAAGCAGGCCGTACTTCAAAGGATGAAAGTCGTTCGCCCGAAGGACGAGTTGTTGCTGAAGGACTTTCCTTAAAGGATTCGTGCTATATACTTGCCTCTTCTTTTAGATGCTTTTCTTTTTGAGTGATAGTGAGGATTTCCTTTCGTAATTTGACTTCCGATTTTGAATTAATAGGTAATTGAATTGGCATATTGAGATAGTTTTGTGAATAACTTTTTCTGAAAGAGTTTATTTTAAATGGAATTTGCATCTTGGTCATGAATGATTCCACATATCATATGAAATTACAAATGTCTCGTAAAAGGGAGGTATGAAGGGAAATAAATGTGGCGTTTGACCACTGGGCCTCTTTCTCCACGTGCGGGATGTTAAGTCCCCAGTGAATTCTAAAACTATCCTTCTTGTAAAATTGTTGAGTAAAACTTACTTTATTTTGAAGCCTCACTTGTACCGAACCGGAGTAGCCTTTCTAAGAAAATTCTCCGCACCAATTTCTCAGAGCTATCGCTCTGGACCAAGCTTTTCCTGAACAATGCGCTTCAAAGCGTTGCATTCACTGGTGGGGTGATGGAGGAACCGGTGGAAATGACAGTACCTCGGGTCCATTACTTCTTGATCAGTAGGCGGACGCCATACCGGGGTAGCTCCACCTCTCCATTTCGCACCCACGCCTCAAAGTAGCTCCGAATCTTCTTCATTGGGACGGGGAAATGTAAGTACCTTGAGTCTGGCTCTTCCTGCGTTAGTGGGCGTTGTGATGTCTCTATGTGGCTTTGATGTGGAGCACGTTCCGGAGATGAAGTTGGAAGATTTGCGAGTGCCATCATATCCGCGGATCGCTTGCACGGGTAAAGGGATGTGGAAGGTGTCGTAATATCACCTGCCGAGTGATCAAATTGAACGCTCCCATCCTCTCGTATTCACGTATTTCTGATCGATCTCTCCTTCCTCAAGCATTTCTTCGCTTGGATGAAAGGCCGATGCGGATTGGACAGTCTTCCGGGCTTCAACAAGAGTTTTGAGATATAAATCTTCTAACAGGGCTCCATAGGCTGCAGGCTCCCTTTCTTTATCTGGTAGACGTTATAGTACTCCGGACAAGTCTTTTCCTCTGTGGAGTTGCCTCGGTTCTTCATTGTTGACTGGACCATGTTGTTCATCTTTCCTGAGTCTCCTGCGGTTACGCGCTCTTTTTGCCTCTCCACTGGTAAAGTTATGACTCCTGGCTAAGGATTCAGCGTTTCTTGCACTGCCTGAGTAGATGCACGCCGACCCTTCTTGTAATTATGATGTTATATCATTCAAAAGGCGGAATGTTTCGCTCTCGCTTACAGTGATACTGGCTTGATTTGCCAAGACATCCTCCAAAGATTCTAACTATACTTCCCATGATATCTGAACCACCCGTGGTTTGGATACATTGCGAGATGGAAACCGAAAAATTGAGAATTCAATTTTTTGCAACCGAGAGATCAACCTCCCACTGTGGTCGCCAATTGTTTATGGGTGAAAACTACTCCTGCAGAATTTGGTAATTTGGGGTGTGGATGTGGAATGAATTTAAACCTTAAACAAATGCCTTTGTGCGGTGAGTGCTTGTAGATTCGAGAGATCAATGTGCAAGTCCAGCCTAAACCAAGAAATGGCGTTCCCGGACTTGTTTCGGTCACAAAGTGAAGGAAATGGGGTTGATCTTAGGGAGGGAAGCGAAGAAGGTATTGAGATTGTGAAGGTGTAGACTTGCTTATGACTTGCAACGGGGAAAGTGAACAAGCTTACGATTGGTGTAAGCGAGGCTGCAGGTGTTTTCTTGTTGTTTTTCTCTGTTGTCTGGAAATATGGCGGAGAACCTATTTATACAAGTCATTGAGTCTTATTCACGTCTCTTGTGGGAAGTGGAGGAAGTGGAGTGATGGAGTTGTGGAGTTGTGCGTTGGTGATACACGACCAGCCTTGCCCACTTCTCTGTTCATCTCTAACCGTCCATGACTTCCTAACACGTTCTTGTGATGGCGCGTTGCACGCTGCACGCTGTAAACCGCCAGACCAATACCCCAGTATGAATCCCCGAGTTTGTGACATGATTGATGTCGGAATGTGTGGATCGTGGATCCACGAAAGATAGCATGTAATCTTGAATTGAATAATCTGCGTTATTCAGGAAGTCGATACTTGTGAAGTGTCGTGTGTATTTTATGCAGGTATTGCATCATGGTGTGGTAAAGTGATGGGTAATGACACCTCACTAACCAATTAACTCCTGACCAGGGCTGTATAACCAAGTTGGTGAAGTTGGACGGATGAGATGATCTTTGAGACACTCATCTGCGACCGTTGATGAAGTTAGGGTTTTGAAGAGGTGCGCGCAGCATCACTCTTGACTTGGTCGAAACCAAGCATGGGATACAACTTTGGCCTAACCGACCATACATGCGTGTAGATGGCATGATGGTGTAGGCGCCTATACCCCATTACCTCATGAAAGTATGATCTGGGTCACTCAATTCATCCGGTGAAATCGAGTGGTCGAGATCGATTTGCGACAAAAAAACTAGTGCCGCAAGGGCCGCACGTCACGCCCTCTTGGGCGCACGTTCCAAGACGACCAATCTTGGTCGGTCTTGGCCGATTAACCTGGTGTGAAGGTGATAGGCTGGTGTTTACGCCTATACTGAATATCCCATGAAAACGTGATCTCGAGCCATCCAAATCGTCGGCGAAGTTGAGTGGTCGAGATCGGTTGCGGTTTGGGAGGTGTGACCACGCTAGTTTGAGCGTGCGTTTTGGATTAGCCAGGCATGATATGCCTTGGCCGATCGGGTTAGGGAATAGATGGGTCCACGGTGGTCATCTTTGGTATGACCGGACTGCTTAATCTAATCTTGGACCCTCCATTCATGCTAGGAGAAGATGGACGCTCGATGCTCAAAACCCTAATTTTGGGTTTCAAAGCCGTGCGTCATCTCTTGTTTGGGCGACGATTTTGTCACGACCAAACATGGTTGGTCTTGACCGATTGGTCAAGTGTGTAGGCGGGCCCACGGTGATCGTGTTGACATGCTCTGGGCCCTTTGAATCTACATCTACACCCTCTATCTATACCTGCGAAGATGGATGGTTGAGGCCCATTTCGACACGACACATGTAATATGCCGCAAACCCTAATTTAGGGTTTTCCGTCCATAATGCTTGGTATGAACGCTTTTTTGGCAAGCTAGGCCAATGGCCGACCGTGCGGGTTCCGCATTGGTTGGCATGGATATTCCATACACGCTTGGGGGTGATGGAATTGATCCGGGTCATCCAATCATGCTTATGGAGTTGGATGACTGCGATCATATCCGGATCGATACGGTCAATCAGGATGCTCAATCGAGCTAGTATAACACACCGAGAGGGGCTCAATCGGGCTAGTATAACACACCGAGATTCGGCTGTACGGGTATTTCGTATTTCGTACATGGTTTCATTATAGTGCTTGGAGGTTCGTGTTACTTCCAGTAAGAGTAACACTCGGTCATCATGCCACACCGATAATGAGTCTTTGGAAATACAAGGCTGATTAGAAATTCGCAGGATGGGATTGTTGCCACATGCTCCAACCTGGAGGAATTTCATGTATTCACGAGAATGGGATTGTTGCCACATGCTCCATTCTTGGTGAATTAAGTGAGGAGTATCCAACACTTATTAATGGCTTTATCTTTTACAAGATGTCAGCGCATAATTTTCTGGTTTTTACAATTTTAACCTTAAATGAAAATCCACCATCAACACCGAGCAAGCCAATGCATTATACCATAGGCAAGAGAACAACCCTTATTCTCAAACCTACAACCCAGGGTGGAGGAATCACCCTAACTTCTCATGGTCTAAAGGGCTTGTACAAGGGGGGACAACAAATAACAACCAAGGATACTCATATCCTAGAAACCCCCAAGTACAACCACATCCTCAGTACCCTGTAGAGAAAAAGCCTAGCTTTGAAGACAGTGTCGGTCTGTTGACCCAAAATCTTTTACAACTTCAGAAAACCACCGACCAACGTTTCACAAGTCTAGAACTTAAGATGGGTCAAATCTGTGATGCATTGAATGAGAGAGAAAAAGGCAAACTTCCTAGTCAACCCCAACAAAATCCAAAGAATGTGTTTCAGGTAGGTTCTTCAAACTGCAATGAAACTTCACATAGTCATGCGAATCTTGTCACCACTCTCCGTAGTGGTAGAGTTTTTGAGAACAATGTAGGTGTACCACGGTCAAGCGAGTCTAAATCAGACTCACCAAGACACACAACACATGAGAAAACATCTACGTAGAGAAAGAATCGAGCATGTTGATAAATCTAAGAGTCCTACTAATATAGATGTTTCTTTGCCAAGTCATGCACTGTTGCTCCATTCCCAAAAAGGTTGGTGCAGCGAAGGGGGTAACAAAAGACAACGAGATTTTGGAAATGTTCAAACGAGTTAACATAAACATTCCATTTCTCGAAGCAATCAGACAGATACCCACCTATGCTAAGTTCTTGAAGGACTTGTGCACACAAAAGCGAAAGCTTCACGTGCATAAGCGTGCCTTTCTCACTGAGCAAGTGAGCTCAATAATCCAAAACAAGATTCCAACTAAGTTTAGAGACCCAGGTAGTCCAACAATTACATGCACCATAGGCGACCATATGGTCGAAAAGGCATTGCTAGAATTAGGAGCAAGTGTGAATCTATTGCCATACTCTGTGTATAACTGGGCCTTGGGGAGATGAATCCCACACCAGTTACGCTACAATTAGCGGACAGATCCGTGAAAATCCCCCGTGGTATTGTTGAAGATGTGTTAATCAAGGTTGATAAATTTTTCTTTCCTGTGGACTTCATCGTCTTAGATACTCAACCCGTGCAAAACCCAAGTAATCACATTCTGTGATTTTAGGACGTCCTTTCTGGCGGCGTCAATGCCATCATCAAGCTGTAAGTAATGGAGTGTTGAAATTGTCTTTTGGTAACATGACCGTAGAGCTTAATATTTTTAACACTAGTCAACAACCCATTGATTGTGATGATACTGATTTGCAAGAGATTAACATGATTGAGAGTCTAATCCAAGACTCTTTGCCCGACATTTTGTCAGTGGAACCTTTGCAAGCATGTTTAGATAACTTTGACTTAGATCTCTTTGAGTCTAAGTACATTGGTGAAATTCACTCTTTGCTTGAATCTGTTCCACCCATGGATATTGCTAAATGGCAGAATGCAGTGGAACCACTTCCACTCTCTGATTCCAAATCTGCCCCACCTCTTGATGTACCACCTAAGCTTGATTTGAAACCATTACCTGATACTTTGAAGTATGCTTTCTTAGGTCCTTATGATACTTTACCTTTGATTATTGCATCATGTTTAGACACAAAACAGGAAAGTCAACTTTTAGAAGTACTTAAAGAACATAAAGGAGCCTTAGGTTGGACCATCTCAGATCTTAAAGGTATAAGTCCCACAATTTGCATGCATCACATAAATCTTGAAGAAAATACTAAACCATCTAGGAAAATGCAAAGGAGACTTAACCCCAATATGAGAGATGTTGTCAAAGGTGAGATTTTGAAATTGCTTGATGAGGGTATCATTTACCCGGTTCCAGATAGCCAGTGGGTCAGTCCCATTCAAGTGGTACCCAAAAAGTCTGGCATTACTGTAGTTCAAAATGAGATGAATGAGCTTGTCCCCACCGTGTGACCACGGGGTGGCGAGTTTGTATTGATTATAGAAAACTGAACACAGTGACAAAGAAAGACCATTTCCCCCTTCCCTTCATTGACCAAATGTTAGAAAGGTTGGCAAAACATAGTCACTATTGTTTCTTAGATGGCTATTCGGGCTACAACCAAATTCACATAGCACCCAAAGACCAACAAAAGACCACATTTACATGTCCTTATGGAACATTTTTGTAGGACCATAATATCGCAACGCATGTCTGAGGACTCATGGGGTTAATAAACAACGATGTCGCGAGTGTCGCGAGCGATCGTGAGAAACTAAAATAAACAGCAGTTAAAGAATAACGGCAAGGCGAGACATAAAGAAGGCGTGAGATCGGCGAAGGTTAAGAAGTGTCGCGAGATTGGATGGTTACATATGCTGGCGACACTTCGCGAGGCATTCCGAAAATAAGGACTGACTTAATTTGTCATCACTATGTATTACCCTATATAAAGGTGTCGAAGAATTGGAGGTTGGTGCATTGTAAGAGATCTTTTTGGAATTGTGGCGCAAGTCATTAGGTGAGAGAAAGTTTAGAGTGTTCTACTTGCTAAGTGTAATTCCATTTTACACATGTAGATAACTCATGAAATCAATCAATAAACATTCTCAATTATCGACTTTCAATGAACTAATTAACCAAAATATTGTGAGGGGTGTAGTGTGGGAAAACTGCTACTACATATGCGCAGCACCCAAAAGACTGTCTAAAAACCAACAAAAGACCACATTTACATGTCCTATATGGAACATTTTCTTATTTCCCCTTCTCTGTCTTCTCGTATGCCATAGTTTTGGGTTGTGTAATTTACATGCTACTTTTCAACGAACATTTTCTTATCGTCGTATGCCTTTTGGGTTGTGTAATGCACCCGCTAACTTTTCAACGTTGCATGATGAGCATATTTTTGACATGGTAGATAAGTTTCTTGAAATTTTCATGGATGATTTTTACGTGTTTGGGTCTTCTTTTGATGAGTGTTTGCATCATCTTACTCATGTGCTGATTAGGTGTAAGGAAAAGAATTTGGTTTTGAATTTGGCAAAATGTCATTTCATGGTTAACTCAGGCATTTTTCTAGGGCATATCATCTCGGAAAAAGGCATAGAAGTAGACAAAGCCAAGGTTGATCTCATTCAACACTTGCCTAAACCTCGTTGCGGAGGGACATAAGATCATTCTTAGGCCATGCGGGTTTTTACCGCCGATTCATCAAAGACTTTAGTAAAATTTCAAGACCTTTGTGTAATCTTCTTGCAAAAGATGTTGCATTTGTCTTTGATGATGCTTGTAAGGAAGCATGGGAGCAACCGAAGGCTCTCCTTACATCTCCCCTATAGTCGGACCACATTTGATGGACATTACCATTTGAAATTATGTGTGATGCGTCTGACTATGTTGTAGGAGCTGTTTTGGGCCAGCGAGTAGACAACTTTCTTATGTGATCTACTATGCTAGTAAAACACTTAATGATGCTCAACTGAATTATTCCACAACTGAGAAAGAGTTGCTAGCCGTTGTGTTTGCATTAGATAAGTTTAGATCTTATTTGATAGGATCTAAAGTCATCATATATTCGACCATCTTTGCATTGAAATATCTTTTGTCTAAAAAGATGCTAAGGCTCTTCTAATTCGATGGATACTCTTGTTACAAGAGTTTAACCTCTAAATTCGAGATAAGAAAGGGTCAAAAATGTTGTTCTTTGATCACTTGTCTAGGTTGAATGTTGAATCTGGCCGATGAATCCCGCTTGATTAGAGAATCATTCCTCGATGAACAATTGATGCTTGTGTCTCAAATGTCGTGGTTTCTTTGATATTGTGAACTACCTTGCTACTGGTAGAATGCCTTTGCATTGGTCTAAACAAGACCGTTCTAAATTCTTGGTCAAGTTAAACATTTCCTTTGGGATGACCCATATCTGTTTAAGTCTTGCCAAGACCAAATCATTAGGAGATGTGTCCCCAATTCTGAACAAAGAGACGTCATCTCTTTCTGTCATGACCATGCATGTGGAGGCCACTTTAGTGCCAAGAAAACTGCTGCAAAGATCTTGCAGAGCGGTTTCTATTGGCCAACATTGTTTAAGGATAGCCATGCTTTTGTGTTGCTTGTGACCGATGCCGAAATTAGGAAGTATCTCTAAGAGAAACATGATGCCCTTACAACCCATTTTGATTGTTGAGCTGTTTGTTGTGTGGGGTATTGATTTCATGGGTCCATTTCCTAACTCTGAAGGTAAGTTGTACATTCTTGTTTCTGTTGATTATGTCTCTAAGTGGGTAGAGGCCATTGCATCCAAAACAAATGATCATAAAGTTGTTCTTTCTTTTCTGAAGGAAAACATTTTCTCCCGTTTTGGAACACCTAGAGCAATAATCAGTGATGGAGGTAATCATTTTTGTAATAGACCCTTTGAATCACTTGTGCGCAAGTATGGAATCACTCATAAGGTAGCAACACCTTACCATCCTCAAACCAGTGGCCAAGTAGAAGTTTCTAATAGGGAAATTAAGCATATTCTTGAGAAGACTGTTAATCCTTCTAGGAAAGATTGGTCTTTGCGCTTAAATGATGCTTTGTGGGCCTATAGAACTGCATACAAGACTCCCATTGGGATGTCACCTTACAGACTTGTGTACGGTAAAGCTTGTCATCTACCCGTAGAGTTAGAACATCGTGCATATTTGGCTGTAAATAAGTTGAATTTTGATCTTGATAAAGCTGGTACCCAAAGAAAACTTCAACTCAATGAGTTAGAAGAATTGAGAAATGATGCATATGATAGTGGCAAATTGTACAAACAAAGAATGAAAGTGTTTCATGACAAACGCATTCTGCGCAAGTCCTTCACACCTGGTCAAAAAGTTTTATTGTACAACACTTGTTTGCATTTGTTTCCAGGAAAGTTACGTTCTCGATGGTCGGAGTCCATTCTTGGTACGTACCGTTTTCCCCCATGGAGCTGTTGAAATTGAAAACCCAGCAACCAAGAACATCTTCAAAGTCAATGGTCAGAGATTGAAACCATTTCTGGAGCATCTTCCACCAGAAGTTGAGACCGTCGACTTGGAAGACCCCATCTATGTGGACTAGACTAGTTCACTTGTGTACATACATATGGACTAAAAATCCATTCTCTTTCCCTTTTCTTTTTCTTTTTGCATAGTTTTTATTTGTGCTAACCAAACTTTTGTCTTGCGCTCCGGTTGTTTGCTTTCAAAGCATTCATCCCCCTTTGGTTTAGCACCATCCTTGTACATCCGGTAATCTCTTCCCTTTTCTCTACTCAACATAGTTCTCTTGGTATGTGACTTTTTGAATTCTTATCATCTGTTGACACATTGAGGGCAATGTTTGATTTAGGTTTGGGGTGTGTTTTGCATATAGAGTTTTTAGTCTTTTATTTCAAAAAAAAAAAAACAAAAAAAAAAAAAATTCAAAAATTCAAAAATTCAAAACTCTTTGTAAATATATACATAAAAACCTCCAACTTTTAGAGATCTTAGAGTCACTAGCATGCTTCTAGCTATGTTTACATAGAGAGTCTGACCGAAATAACTGAACTTGGAAGTATTGGAGAACACAATCGGGTTTCGTAGTTGATTAGAGCGTTAAAGTTGGATTTAACCATGCCGGAGGGCGAATTAGGTGATGTATAGATATTCTGTAGTAGAATTGTGATCACCCATAGTGGAGACTACCCATTTTTACATCAAGCGAGGCACCGACCTTCATTTTTTGTGACTTTCTAAAAAAAAATCTGTTAGAGTGTGTGTCACCGTACGTCAATTCCGGGTAGGAATGGTGAGCTACCCAACTTCGCACCACTTTCAGCACTATTTTTGATCTCTTGAGTGCTAATTTTGTCAATCATGAGGGTGACGTCTAAAGATGAAAACTCCTTCTTGTAGTTCGATTTGCAGTTAGCATCACTCTTTCCCTCTCAACAACATCAACAGATCCATAGAAACACATCATCGTCAAAAGAAGCGGAGCATCATCGAGAATATTTGAAGAAAAGTTGAATAGTCCAAGGTTTACATGCAACAATTCAAAGAAAAGAAGATAAGATGAGAATTAGTGAAGTTTATGAAATCAAGACAATACAAGTTGAGGAAAATTGAGTTTTATTGTTTTATTGTTATTTTCATTTCATGTAAAAAAAAAAAAAAATTCAAGCAACAAGGAAATTGAATAGAAAAGTTACAAATTATCAAGTTTTTGTGAAGTTCAGAAGTTCATCATCAACAGTTGAAGACCGAAGACCGAAGATTGAAGACGTTTCTATGGATGCTGAGAGAGTAATGTTAATTGTCGATCGGGTGAGAAGGTAAGTGAGTACTCCCATCCTTGCTAATGGTTGATTTCCTTTCTTAGAGATCATCATAAAAAGATTCTTTTTGTCCACAACTCGTGGAGTCTCCGTAAATTATTTCGGAAGGTTATCCTTCTCACCTTCAACGTGTGCATGATTTTCTCTTTATTCCCGCCTGCACACATGAGAGACTAAAAAGCGGTCTTTTTGAGTGCAATTATCATAAAACCCTATTGGTGAGGCGAAGTCGAGGCTTGTGATCACTCTCGAACCCGAATTCTTTCATATGGTATGGTTATTTCTCGCTCAACTCTTAAGGATGAGAATGCGTTCTTTGGTAGTTCTAACTTCGTGTTACTAGCATGCAGAAATTCTATGTCCTCATAGCTCCTTGGATGCTTGAGACTCTTTTACGCTCTGAAGTTGGAGAAGGTTTTGTGGGTACACCTCTGGTAAACCCTCACGAGACTACAACTCGTCCACTAGGGACACCTAGGGGTTTAAAGGCTTAGTGCATACGCTAAATGCATTCGAGAGACCAGCGACAGTGGTATAGTTAGGATTTCTTAATTTCTGTTTCACTTGAGGACAAGTAAAATTCAGGTTTGGGGGTATTTGATGAGTGTCAAATATTGCATATTTCTACATCTTTTTATTGGCATTTAACTCATCTTTTGTGCTCAGAAATCAGATATTATCCCAAATTCTGTATTTCCTATGTTTTCAAGAATAAACACTTGTACTAATTAATTTTGTGTTTTTAGGTAGTAAATAAAGCTCGGAGAAATTG
This sequence comes from Papaver armeniacum, assembly GCA_023531295.1. Classification (NCBI taxonomy): domain Eukaryota; kingdom Viridiplantae; phylum Streptophyta; class Magnoliopsida; order Ranunculales; family Papaveraceae; genus Papaver; species Papaver armeniacum. The sequence goes on from JAJJWW010016731.1 coordinate 447,658, forward strand.
AAGAGCCAAAAGAGCAGAAAATTGGAAACGAGCGTTTATGGAGCAAAAAGCCAAAGCCCGCGCGCGCATCAGTTGCAACCCATTTACAAGACATAAGCTTGAGCAATCCAATACCCGGCCCATAACCCGGATCCAAAGCCCATCTTATCCTGAGCCGTGAGATCTGACCATTCAGCATCCAACGCTCGTTGCGTCCCTCACATCACCATTCGCTGTATCCGCCCTACACCGAAACCACCTACCCCTTCACCCATCAAACCAAACACTCCCCATCTTCATTTCTCTCTTCTTCTCCCGACAGAAACACCGCAGCACCATCCCCTTCTTCCCCGACCATTGCAGAACCACCTCACCGCCAACACCATCTCCTTCCCCGACACCCAGCAACAACGCAGCCGCCTTCTCCGCCACCCTAGTTCTGCCTATCTCCACCATTAGCTTCTCCCATACCCTAGAAGCTAGGCTTGAGATAGTTGGAGCTAGGGTTTACTCCAACATCAAATTAATGGAGTTCATAGCCGAATTGGAAGAGGGAACATGTCAGGGTATTCATTAATTGTAAGTTTGAGTGATTGAGAGGTATAAAAGGGAGATGTTCTTCATGTGAGAGAGGACAGTCAATTTTTAGGGTTTTGATTTTGTAATTTAATTTCAAGTTTGTTTTAGCTGCATGATGTTCTAAGTTATTTGACTAGGGTGTAGATGAAACCCTTTGATTTAATGTGAAAGTAAGTGGATTCTCATTTTGTTCTTGATATGTATAATGCTTAGGATTATAGTTAGCTAGTGAACTAAACTCACCTGTGATCAATGGTACTGTAAGAAGACCATTTATACTAGGGGTAAGTAAGGAGAGTTAGTTAATTAAACATCCATTTAAGGCCTTCAAGAAAAGGCACAAGAACACAGTGAGATTTTACATTACCTTAGCTTAGGATTAGAGGGTGGAATTGACCATCCTAGTAACTTTCCCAACTGTCACAACACCTTTTGTTCATTTGTTACCTTAAATTAGAGTCACAACAACTCAAATTAGTCGTATCGACACCCAACAAACCCATAATTGTATCACTCTTTGTTAGAAATCAGTTAGTGAAGCCCTTAGATCAACCTTACACACTCCATTTCCCTATGGATCGACCTGTACTTGCCCTGCCTCCAATAGGCACTGTGCACTTGCAGTATAAGTTGTAGGCAAACACCTTTCCCAGCCTACCACAGCCCTCAACCGTGTTGTCTCAGGCAAATGCTTATATCTGGAAGAGGAAGCGGTCTCGAAACCTCAGTCCTTGCTGGAAGATGAAAGCAAGGGAAATTGGGGACTCTTAACCGTTGCCCGTTTGAAGGACATCGAGTTTGATAACACATTGATCGATACGCCTCTCGAATTCAACATCATCACTCTCCGGACCTTAAAAGCAAGAAAGATTTCAAAACAGAGGCCACTCGCAACCCAATTGTGATTAAGACTCCAGAAGGAGAACTCAGAGATGCATATGGATACATCGATCTTGAAGTAAAATTGGGCGATGCCTCGACACAAGCAAAGTTCTACATAGTTAGAGAGCATCCAAATTACGACATGATCCTAGGACGCTCTTGGGTACACGACAACAAGACAACACTGGGAATTTTCCCTCTACCGGTTACGACACCTGAAAGGATCTCTAACAAGCCGTATGGACCTGAAGGCTGTCCGTTGCCGCACCTGCAGCTTGCCAATGCGACACAATTTCCTGGAGAGAGCCCATCAGCATACATTAAGAGGTTCCGAGCTCAAGTAAGTCTCATCACGCAACCCTTCTTGCAACCAATCACTCCTCACTCTGATAAGTCCTGGGGACTGGCTCCAACCAACAAACCAACCCTGGATAAGAGATGTGAATGGGAAGCCGGCCCCTTCAAATGTTTTATCAAGAGCTTAGAGGTTGTCTTGGTCAAAGACGATAAGGCCAAGGTCCAGGTATATGCACGCCGAAACCCATTTGGAATTGGAGATCCGGTGACGAAGACGATTACATTCAAGGTTGGGAACATGACAGTGAAAATGACCACTCCACCTGACTCACCCACCGAAAGAGAGGATGAACCGTACCTGGTAGCAGATGTTATCCTAGGCGGCTACTGCAAGATCATCAACGCTGATAAACTAGAAGGCATAACAATTCACTCACAATGGCTCAAACCCTACCGAACTTAAGACGTTGTGCTACCACTTTCCAGCATCCTCCACACTTTAAAACGTTGTGTTATTTCCTCCAGCGTGTTTTCTTTTACAATTTCATGTCATATTTGTAATTCCTCCAGAAAATGATTGCAATACTTGCATTCATAATTAGGGTTTCAATTTTCAATTTTCAATTTTCAATTTAATCGAAACATTATTTCCATCTGAGAACCTCTCTACCCCTAAAAACACAAAGTCCTGAGTCAGCCTAAATCAACCCACTAGAGCAAGGAAGGAAACCCTAAGCAAACATCTCATGGGAAGAAGGAAATAGAATGTGTGCACAAAAGGAAAATGATTTGAGCCATCTGCCCCAGCGAGACCAAGGAAGATCTCACGTCAGGAGCACACACAGATGCAATATTAACAAGAGGTCATGACATAAACCTTTATTCAAGGTAAGCAAACAGAAGAAAATATCTTGAACTCAGCCGCGACTGAGTACAAGAAAAATGTACAAAAAATTATGGGAATACACTTGAAAAGAGAAAAAGAAGCAAAGAGGTTTAGCCGTCAAGAAGAATAACCACGCCTGCACCACTGCTGGGTCTCGCTTCGACGCCATCACCGCTACCGCTTCTCCTTGAGCCTCGCCTTCCGCTTCGAGATGTTTCCACAAAGAACGTTCTCCGTCCTAACATCATCGGCGGGAACAGCTTCCAAGTCTTTCTCAAAGCCCACAGCAACATTAGGGTTTGCGCTGATTGCTTTCGAACACTCAGGTCCTTCCGTGTCCGAATCAAGGATTATCACACCGTCCTGGATTGGATAATCACGCTTATCTTCATCCGGAGGCCGTTTATGCTTCACTCTCCGCCTCTTTAACCGCGCTGCAAATCTTTCTGCCCTTGCGCTTACTGGTGCTCGCAACGCTTCCTCATACCTCCATCGTTCTTCCATGTCGATCGCAGCTGAAAGGGCACATATGCGTCCCCTGGTGATACGCAGGTGTAGAACAGACATCCCATGTATAACACGACCAACTTCACGAAGTGGGAGATCAATTTTAGCCATTACCTCCTCGTGCTCATTAGTCTCATGTTTGTCAACTTCGAAACTCTCTTCTGGAGAAGTTACAGAATGATCATCGCCTGCTGCTTTCATGATAGGATGCAAAGAAAAAATAAGTTATGGGCACACAAAAATATGTGTATCATCATCAGTCAATCAGAAGATCAGATGAGTACGGAGCAATACATGAGATACAAAAGGAACGACTATGTGATTAAAGGAATCCTTAGAATTTTTCTTTATAATCTAGCAAGTCAACAAAATCCTAGGAGAAAAGGAGTCTCTACTTGCCACCTATAAAGGCTACCGATTCAAGATAGCGATCAATGATGCTTATCGGATATATCTAAGGAAAGCTGCCGTGTAACAAAGGGGAGTACACCTAGTCCAAGGGATATGCCAAGCTCTGTCCAGATAGTGCGGAGGAAACCAAATCGACTCGCCAGATCAAGCCCTGCTTCTCCCATCCTAATCAGGACCGACCAGTTCTGGGACAACACCTGACGATGTCGGCCTATGCGGTAAATGTATATTCACCTTAGCTTGGTCATTTCTATATACAAACTTGTCACCATCTTATGCCTACCCCACAATAGCGTAACCATTATGCGCTAGGCAGGGGACTTAATGTTGATGGTGGATTTTCATTTAAGGGCTGAAATTGTAAAAGCCAAAATTATGCGCTAACATCTTGCAAAAGATAAAGCCGTTAATAAGTGATGAATACTTCTTCAATTTACTAATTCACCAAGAATAGAGCATGTGGCAACAATCCCAGCATTCTGTGAATTAAATACACAAAATTCATCCAGGTTGGAGCATGTAGCAACAATCCCATATACCCTGTGAATTTACAGCATTATTAATTAATGCATGACCAGCCTCGTATTTCCTGTACTCATTACCGGTGCGGCATGACGACTGAGTGTTGTTCTCAGCATAGCAACACAAATCTCCAAGCATTAATAATAAAATATGTACGAAATACCCATACAGGCTACAACTCTCGGTGTGTTATACTAGCCCGATTGAGCATATTTTGAATCTGGACTGTCCATATCAGCCTCAGAAACAATCATGACCACGCAAGTTGTCCGCACGATTTAACCATCCTGGACGAACCCTAGCAGGAGCAGGCAGCCACAGCAATGACCACCAGCGGGCCCTTTAGTGCCATGGCCGGTCAAGTACAAGTCACGCCCTCCAAACAACCACCAAACACCGGCCTGGAGTTGGATGTCCAAGCTGGTATGGAACGACTTGGAGGAGCTCGTATGAACAAAGGCTGCCTACGGCAGTCTCAAATCCATCACGTCCGTTCATCTTCGCTTAGACAATTTGTGGCGCAGATCGCCCCATTCCCAGTCGTACAAGCACCGTTATGAACACCGGCAAGCCCCCTTTCTACCTTCATAGCCGACCATCTCACGACCTAGCCGGGAAGGAGCAAACGCTTACCCAAAGTTTGGCCGGCGTGATGCTTTAAGGGTCGTAGGAAATTCCACTAAGGGTCTTAAATCGATCCCGACCATCCAACTTCACCGGCATGTTTGGATGGATTATATCAAATCCCCAGCCGTCAGACAGGTATTGGCGTGATCACCACCGGCCCAATGTGGGCCCCACATGGTTGGCCTCCCCAAAGGAGGAGCATAGCTTTCCAAACCGTTAGGTTGGAATCGTGATCCAAAACCCTAACACACGACCGATCCAAAACCCTAATTAGGGTTTGCGGCATGTTACATGTGTCGCTAATCGATCATGAGCGTCCATCTTCGCAAGCTTGGACGAAGGGTATAGATGTAGACTTAAAAGGTCCTGAGCATGTCAACATGATCATCATGGGACCACCTACACACATGACCGGTCGACCAAGGCAAACCATGGCCGGATGTCTCGAAACGCGCGCCCGAAGTATGCATGGTGCGCGGTTTCCAACTTCTTTGCAGCATGGGATTTCTGTTGCAAATCGATCTCAACCGATCTTCTTTACCGGTAAACTTGAGTCGACTAGATCGCACCTTCGTGGGATAATGAAGTATAGACATGGACACCAGCATGTCGTGTACACACATGCCTGATCGGTCCTCTATAAAGCACTTCCTCATGCTTGGATTCGACCAAGCTGAAAGAAGAAACTTGCGTACCTCTTAAACCCCAATCCGACGGTCGCAGATGAGGGTTGCAAGTCATCTCGTCCGTCAAAATTTACCAGCTTGGACGGACAGCCTAAGACATGAGTTAGGCTATCAATGAGGCGTCACCACAATCACCGTCCACCACTATTCCACATGAGTTAGGCTATCAATGAGTTAGGCTAACAAAGCATTCAATATTCACCGTTAGATGAAAACCTGATTAGATTCAAGCTAATATTTCTCAACCGTTGGATTGAAACCTTAGCTTGTTACACACAAATGAAATGTCCAATTTTGGGTTTATGTAACTGTTCCCAAACATTGACATTTGTTGGTTCAACAATAGTTAACCAAATGGTTAGCCATATGAGCAATTTCATATCAACCATATTCTTCTTCACCATAACTAGTTCAAATGACTCAAATGAACTAGTTAGAGAGTTGTTCAATTGCTTAGATCTTATGTAACTATACATGACACAATCGAAGCAAAAACGGTTTGATTCACTCGAATCGGTTCATGAACTTTATAGCCACGGTTTGCAAAAGCATTCCTTAGTTTATATAAACATGAGTTCAAGAACAACCGATTTTAGATATAACCTACTCAAGTTCGCAGACTGGGTTCGCGGACTTAAGCTCACGGAAGGAGTTCACAAACTCCAACAGAAATTCTCGGGTCGAGAATTTCCGCCAGTTCGCGGACTTGGCTCACGCCACATTCCGTTTCTCTTGATCAACAAAGTTTGCAAACTTTGGTTCAAGGAATAAGGACTTATACATATATGTGTTTCCATAACAATGCTTATATACTACCAATGGTTATGTAATCTAAACTCTCATTTCAATAATTGAAACATTCTCAGAGGACGTTATATAGCCGTTATTCACAGACCATTTTTCGTCAGAGCAATTTTCAAAGTGATTGAAACATAACATGAAATTGGTCACTAGGCAAAGATGAATTTGGCTAAAGCGAAAGCTTACCAACAAATATTTCGAGAAATAGATAGGCGAGTTAAACTCGGCTCGAAATAGCAAATATGTATAATGAACGTCTATATATCAAAACGACTTTTGTCTCAAGAATAGGAGATAGAGTAAATAGACTTTTGAGTGACAGATAAGTTCAAGTCTCCACATACCTTTTAGTCAATGAATTTCCACCAGTTCCTTGAGTAGTTCTTTGTCTTGTATGATGATTGCCATGGAGTCTTGAGCTCAACTACACTTTCTATCCTAGTCCGAGACCTTTAGCTATAATAGGCTAGAAATCAAGACTTATAGTTTTGATCACTAACATTGACAAACATGCTTGAGATAGAAACGCATGCGAGTTCGACCGAGCAATGCTCTAACAAGGTTCTTACAAGCAGAAATCTAGAGACACTTTTTTCCTTGAAGTTGATCAAAATACAAAGCATTTTCATCTTCAAGCCAATTGGAGAAGGTCGAGAAATAAAATTGAAAATTTGAAGAAGCAAGTTGGTACTTAGTGGAGTGGTAAAGTTCAACTTGAATCCTTATTAGCTGACCACTTCAAGGGGATAATGACTGCATCCAATCTAGATACAAGTGAGGATCTGATAAATCTCTTACCTCCTTGTATCACTGAATAAGATAATGAGTTTCTCACCAGAATGCCTAATGAGGAAGAAATATACAATACTCTGAAGCAGATGCATCCTTGGAAAGCACTGGGACCGGATGGTTTTCCACCGGGTTTCTTTCAAGCAAATATGGAGTACGATAAAAGATGATGTCATCAATATGATACAAGGTTTTTTTACGTACAGGAAGATTACTTAAAAAGAAAAACAGAACAAACCTATGCCTCATTCCTATATGCAAGCTACCACAGACCCCTAAAGATTATCGAACAATAGCTTTACGTAATTCTACATATAAGCTCATTTCGAAGATTTTTGAAAATCGAATAAAGCTACAATTTAAAAAAAAAAAAATTCACCCACGCAAGCAGCATATGTTCCTGGCAGACAAATTGGAGATAGCATCACATTGGCTCATGAACCTATTCACTGCATGAAGAGAAAGAAAACAAATAAGGGTTATATGGCACTCAAACTCGACATGTCCAAAGCTTTTGATCGAGTCGAGTGGTCTTTCCTTGAGAAGGTTATGAAGCAACTGGGGTTTAACATCAAATTGTGTGGTTTCATTCAGGATTGTGTGAGTACTACTGAGATTCAAATACTTCTAAATGGTTCTCCGAGAAAAGCATTTAATCCAACAAGAGGAATATGGCAGGGTGATCCCATCTCACCATATTTATTTCTTCTTAATATGGAAGCCTTCACTCGTGCTTTGGCTAAAGCTGAAATGGATGGTAAGATACAAGGTATTAAGATATCAAGAAGAGCACCTCAAGTCACTCATTTGCTTTTCACAGATGATTGTCTTGGTTTTGCCAAGGCTGATATCCATCAAGAATACAAAACACAGTTTGGACAAGTTAGGCAAGATAAAGAGAGGTCCAGATTTGTCTAGGGAGAACATAAATCAACGGCCTCGGTTTGTTCAACTTAAAACCATTATGAGTATTTTATTAATTAGTGTCTCATTAATTTCTCATAATGAATAATTTATTAGATTTTCATTATAAATGCCCTTAATTAATCTAATGAGTACATTTCAATAATAAATAATTTTAATAAAAATTATATCGATACAAATTAATGGTGGTAGTGGAAGCAGTAGTGGCTGGTAGAACATGTGTTAGTGAGTGGTGGAGGAAATAATATTAGTAGTGGTGGAAGAAATAGTGGCGATTGGTGGTTTTATAATGGTGGGTGTTGGTGAATAGTCGTGGACAATATTAGTTCTGGATATTTACAATATGTAAAACATTGTATTGTGAAATCATGGTTCTAACCGCCAAAATAAAATTGAATGCAATACAAAAGAAAATATAAAAATTAAAATATAATGGAATAAATTAATTAACAACCTAAGTTTGTTCAACCAAAAATTTTATACATGATGTTTGTGCTTTAAAATTAGAAGTACGATCAATGGCCAACGGGAGGTAGGAAACGGTTCTGGTGGAGAAAAAAATATATCAGATGGTTTTGTGGTGGTGGTGGCAGTTTGTGAGTAGTAATAGACTATGTTAATTTCGTGTCACCACAAAATGGGTAACATTATAAGCTAGAGAATTTATCGATATCTTAATGATAAATAACTTGGTTAAAGTACATAAAATATTAAAAAAAAAAAAAAAAAAAAACAGAATGTCATGTTATATAATAACTAAAAACAAACGACAAAAGTTAAAATAAATGCACAAAAAATTACTTATTATCAAGATGTGTTGTTACGGTAAGGGTTGTACCCTATCTACGTAGTTTTCTAGATAGCTTAGAATTATGCTCCCACAAAAAATTTGGATAAGTTTGCCTATACAAGTGATGGTCAAGATTTACTCTCCTATAATCCGGATGCTCCCACAAAAAATAAACTTACAACCATTAAATTGTTGAGGTCCCATCCAGAGGCAGCCCAAAATTAATTAATATGCTTCACTTTCCCAATAATATATTTCGTTTGAGTTTCCCACTAGAAGAAGGTTTTCACTTTCAGTCGTCTATATCGTTTACTAACTATTCTGGTAAGTAACTGTAGCGCCCCCTAAGCTAGCAGCTGATTAATCCAAGATATTAACTAAATAAAGAGGCACTAAGAATCTAAATCATTTACTTAAACAATCAATTAAGAAATCTGGTACAAAACTTAACCCAAAACTAACCCCGCTCTGAAATGTATATATACAAGAACTCCTCTCAAATGATACATATACAATAGTCATTTGGTTTACAAATAAATAAACAACATAATAAACATAGCCGAAGTTAACTAACTAAATAAATCAACCCTTGAAGCTTTCGCTGCGCAACTCCGATCTGTCTCTGAAACTGAAAGTGGGAATGGGTGAGCACATCATCCCTAAAAGGGGTGCCTAGTAGGAATAACATTTAACTTTCATGTAATCATTGGAAATGATTTGAAAACAATTCATGTTTTCCCTAACACTAAACACAACCAATTCACAGAGTAAACATTCATGTATATGGAAACTAACTCCTTCCAAACAATGTACTAATATGGTTATTCAGCCTCAACCTATATAGCTAATATGGTGATTCAGCCTCCACCTAGTTATTGCATAAAAGCTCGAATTCATGTAGATATAAATGAAGGAGCAGTAACCTATATACCACGGATGGAAATTCTCATTTCCAAGCAATCAAATGGAAATTCTTATTTCCCAACCAATTCATACAAACAAACAAAACATTACGATTCCTTTCCAAACAATGGAAAGATTAATAGAAATAACAGAACTTTCGGAACTGAAAATAAAATAATGCATGGAATACACAACCAGATAATGCATGAATTTGTTAAACATAAACTCTTGTAAAAGAAAACAACAATAATCACAAAAGAGCTAAATATAAATTCCCACCTCTTTTGATGACAAGCCACGCCTACCTCGAGATCCACGATCCGCTGGTTCATCCTTTGAATCGATCATTGTTAATATAGACTAACTGTTAATCACACGAGAACTCTAAGAAACTAGCCAAAATGGCTCACACAAGAATCATACAAGTCTAATTAATGGTTCTAAGCCCATTTATGATTCTACACATCTTCATTATCCATCTCTTGCATAATTAAAGGTCTACTAATTCAATTAGGTTGTTTCTCTAGTCCATTAGTTAAGTCTTGCGAACATCTACAACTTTGTAGAAGAAGTCAAAGGCTAATTTAGACCAAAAGGGGTCCAATTCATCTAATTAAGAAAAACTAATCCTAAGCCCAAGCCCACGACCCGCGGGCTTACTCCGGCCCGGCCCATCAAACCGGCCCGTTAATAAAAGGTCTGGTCCATCTAAGTCAACTAACGGTCAAACTTAACAGTCAACGTCCAGTCAAAGGTCAATGTCCAGGGTCAATGGTCAACGAATCAAGAAAAGTGACTCAGTGGGTCAAACCGATTCAATCCGATTCGACTCAGTCAGATGGACTAAGTCAACTAAAGTCAGATCAGTCAGACCTGACTGATGGAAAAACTCAAGGCATGAGCCATTGCTCAGGCCAACACAATTTCAACATCATTTCTCACTAATCTAATTCAAGCCTGCATCTTAGTTCAACTTCAACATACTCTTCTTTACATAGCTACTCAAATTCCATATCTACAACATCATCATAACACATTCTTCAAAACAATAATTCATAATTCATTTACAAAACTAAACTCAGTTTACCTGCAATTGCAGCTTTAAGCAACACCATTCTACATCTTGCTACACAACCATCTCAATCCTAATTCAACAATAACCTATCTTATTCACAGAACCAGTAACACCACCAACTCTTTCACCCGCAATACCACTATCAATTCAACACATTACAACCCCAAACTATAACCACAGCTCCATTTTACACAATAACCAACTCAACATCACCCCATCTACTTCTGTTCTGCAGTTACAACTCTAGCAATACACATCATTCGCTATACATAGCATTTCAAATCAATCCTCATACCACCTACAATTACCGCTCTAGTTAACATCTTTCCATATTTACATTCTCTACAATCTCTGCTAGTCTGAGTAATAACAGTTCCACATCAAACCAATTCACATAACACAACCCTTCTTTGATTCCTGCGAATCTCATATTTAATCACTTCTTACTTCAATCGCACAACTAATCTACACAACCACTAACAATTCAGTTATACTACAGATACACCCATCCAACTATCCATCCCCTTACTATTAGCTACAACACCAATAGTTCCATCTGCAATGTCACAATCTCAGTTTTCAGAACACATTCATCAACATAGCAGTCATTCATCACTCAATAATATTACCTCCTTTCCTTTTCCAATTGGTTCACATCCATACCAGTTTCAAAACTCAACTCCACCAGCAACAACTCAATACTCGGCTCTATCTCAGCCAAATATTCTGCAACAACTTCACTTCTGTAATCACAACCTTGACCCATAACTCTATTCAGCCTCTCCACCAAAATCACAACCACCTCATATCCAAACTTCAAGTAACTCTGCACCTCAGCTCCACAACCACCAATGCAGTATTCCACTAACACCCTTCCTGCAACAACAAACTCACTTATTTCTAAAGCAGCATAACCTGCACTACCAGCAACTTCATTCTCTGAAACAACACCATCTGCACCACTGTGTCACACAACCCAACTCAAACAACACTCATTCATACACCCCTAACTGAGATAATAACTCCATCACCAGAGACCTAGTATCACTTATAATCTCAACTTCAATCATTCACACATACAACAAAAGCACAAACATCTTTACTTAATTCTAATTCCTCAAAACAACTTCATTCCCGTATCATATCAATACCAAAACCCATATCATGTAACTCTTTTACAAACTCAAACTATAACCTAACAGCATCTAAGTCTCACAGATAATTCAAACATCAGAAGTGAAATGATTATAACCATCTTAAATCTTAACTCCATAATAACATACTCAAAAATCAAAATGAAAAGCTTTACAAGAACAATTACCTCGAATACAAATTCAGAAATCTTCTTCTTCCTTTGACTATTCATCATCGGTATCATCTTTACCATCAACAACCCAAACTCATGAACCCTAAATCCCAAATCCACTAAGAACCCTAATTTCTGATTCTAGTGATTCCTCTACTGTATCCCCTATTTCATGTCAAACCCATCTATAATCATTCACCTGTGACCCTAATTTCATATTCTAATCCTTCTTTGAGTTCACCCTTACAAACCCTAATTATCAATTTCTCGAACCATATGCATCTCTGAAATCAAATCTTCATATCGGTGGTATAATCATCTTCTTCATCTTCTATTCTTAAAACCCAACTTTAACCAATTAATTTCATACTCAATTTCTCATAAATCCTCCATAACTTCAACTCACAGAAACCCTAACTTCAGTTCTTATCAATCCATCATTTCTTCTTCATCCAACGATAAACCAACTTCAACACCATCACCGATAATCATCCCCCAATGTTTCCCTTAAGCTTGTTTTGGATTCCACGGCCTCAGAATAGCCAGAGGCGATGAACAAAAGAGGAAGAAGATAAGAGAATAAGAAAGAAGAAAATAAGAGAAGGAATGAATTATTCTAGATCGATCTTGAGGGATAAGGTCAACAAAAATGCTAAAGGCACCCACCACTCGGATATGGGCAGCCTTGTCGTTCCTTTCTAACTATCTGGATGATTTCTTCTTTGTCCGGTATACGAATGACACGTTCGAGTAGTCTATTTCGGACAAATTTTCGAGAGCTATTCGATGATACTAATTTCATATCTAAATTGTTGTTAGATTAATTCCTATTAATTAATGGTCGTGTTAAACTAATCGAGTTAATATCGGCTAAATCGTCACTTGACCGGTCTAATAGCGTTGACGAGCTTGAGGGTCTTTACAGTAACCGGGGGACCAAACAGTTTTAATTGGTAGGTTAAAAATCTCTATTTCAATTAAGTTCACTAATTTTTTGACGCATTTCTTTTGTTATATTTGATTCCATCATTTTTTTTATCGACTCACACATTTTTCTAAAAACCATAAAAAAGTTCGTATAATGTTGAGAAATGGAATTCTCATCTATTTTTAGTTTCTTGATATAACGTTGTTTTACATTTTCCTTTTACATGGCCACTTTTAAAATCATTATGTAGGTTCAAGATCATTCGGATAACTGTGGAAATTTACCCCCTCCAAATATGGGAGCATTATACGGTACTCTAAGAGGAATAAAAAACGCGAAGCCTTGAAATGGTAACCTACTGCAAAAAAGAAGAAGTAATCAAAGATTAAGTGAAACGAATGCTTCTGGTCCCAGAATCAATGGGGGAAATTTGACTGACACCGGGATATGGATCGGAGAGGGAAGTGACATCTTATTTAGATTTGGGTTTCTTTATAGTTACGTGTCATGCGGAGCTAATAAAATTAGGAATTTTTGTTTATTTGGATGGTGTTTACATTTTGTTGGTTCCCATGCATTAGGTGTCTGCGTTTGGTCTTCGAGTGGTATATTCTCTTTGTGAATGAAATAAATGTTTCTTATGTCCGCTTTATTTCGTATTATTAAGTAAGTCGTTGATTCATTCGAGCAAGCGCTTTGAATTGTGTAGGCTTATTTACAATTAAGATTTCTACCCAAATTTTAGCTATGTGAAAAAACAACCACCATGGAGATTCTCAATAACATATGGGAATCCTGTATGACATTTTAGGTACCCGTTCGAATTGACAGGTATTAAGTTTTCGTCCCAATCAATGTAAAATTTTAACACAACCACTTAGTTGAGATCAATAAGAAATAGAACATTATCTGAGATCATCATTTACAAACTAGTTACAAGTTTTTTGGGGAAAATATGAAAACATACTACATAATTTAAAACTTGGAGACGTGCGACATAAATACTCGACTATTTGAATGAAAAACAAATTATACATGTGTTGATTATTAAGAGCTTATCAATTAGACAAGTTTGTCTGCAATAATGGTAAAAAGTGTTACCGAAATATATTACTCCTTTCGTCTGATATATATAGGCAGAAATATAATCTTTTAGATTAAAACATCTCATTGATTCCATAAATATCCATATATTATCCTATCTTAATATTTATCTTATTCCCAACATATTTACCAACGTATAATAAATAAGGGAATTATGTAGAAAAACTTACATCGGAATTTATATTTCACCTATTAAATGAGATGACTAAAATTTTAAACTTTGACAATATATGTTGGACAATACTTTACAGAGATCAAACTTTTAGTATGGACAAAATCCACTACATACTTTTGGCACCATGTAAAATCAAAAAATGGGTGATTTCCTTAGGATAGAATAAAGACTCTTGAGCAATATAGGAAGATCAAGTTTAACTTAAATTCATGCCCGTGACGTTACGGCACGGGTTAAGCCCTAGTCTATAATACAAAACAGAAGGGGTTTTTGAGCACCGACGGACGGATAACATTTTCAGAGACAAACGGATGATCCAACCATCCCAGTCTCATCCTACCCATTTACATCTAACGAATGTAAGAGTTGTAACCTTCTTCCATTATGGCTATATACATTGATAACCCTCATAATTAGCTCCACACTAATTTAAAAAAAAAATAATGCCCCACAAAAAAAATTAAATGGACAATTAAATATTAAAACCATGTAGAACTCATATTTTTACACTCATATTTTATTATAGAAAAATTAAAAAAAAAATCATTGCACCATATCTTTAAGAAAATAAAATTAGCCAAACCTTCATCAACCTGCAAAACACAAAGAATATTGAACATTGACGGTTACGACATGTAAAACCCAAACAACAAAAATTTAGATCCTCTTTTTAAAAATATAAAGAATAATTTTCATTATACTCATTGTAAAGGGAATAATCGAAAAATCAAATACATATCCATAAAATGACTCACCGAAAATTTGCTCTTAAATTATAGACCTTATTTTAATTTTAGCGCTCGAATAATCCAGCCTTCATCAACCTGCAAAACACAAGCAACATTAGAGCATTTGAGGTTGCAATATGTAAAACCAAAAAAACAAACAACTTTAGGTCCTTTTTAAAATAAATACAAAGAATAATCCCCATAATTTTCATTATCTTAATAGTCGTATCCCTGAAAAATGAACCATGTTTTCATCCATAAAAAATTTAGCATTCTTAGGAACATTTGAGCATTCTTGATACAGATCATGACTATCTTTTCGTCCATATAAACATGATTGACAATCGTGGTGGCTTGAGTTTTTACGGGGACATCAGATCTTATTCATTCATTGGTGCCATGAATAGTTTAATCAAACTCTTCTTCTCTTTAAATTGAGACTCTTTGCTGTGAAAACTGAGATATGAATGGCTCGAGCAACGGTTTAGTATTAGAAATGTAAGCACAAAAAGTAGCCTTCTTGACCGTGTTTAATCTTAAATTTAAGCACGAAGAGTAAAGATCTTGATCGGGTATCTTTCTGCTAAGGTACAATTATCGAGCTCACCCAGTTCACCGTTGATTTAGATTTTTTGTCCTCCCAGTGGTCTGTTTCTACACCAAGAAACGTTACAAAAAGGGCCATCATAATTGAGGAGAAAATTGAGGACATGCACTGCGTGATTAAGTTATACAACTCACTTTTTTCTTATTTTAATCATACCAAAAAGACCGGAATGGAATCACCAGAGCATATGGATAATGAACACATGACGATAGTCCTTACCATCTAAGAATAATTTATGGGAGGATGTAATTACATTTATTGCTCATCGGATGAAGATTCCGCGTAATGGTCTCACTAAAACCACCATTCTTTGGGGATCATAAAAAATAAATGTTTAAGGCCAAAATAAGACAATTTACCTGGATTTTTATCAAAAACTATTATTTGAATCAGTTGGAAGTGTAACCGAATTTATAATTATTTTGATGAAAAATATCTAAGATACTCATAGATACAAAATCTCACGAGTCAAATTAAGTCTTATGATAGTGTGTAGTAGTAATTATTAAAATCATTATGATCAAAAATTATCCCGTATCATGTCGTGCCATTACGGAACGGGTTATTTCTAGTAATGGAACAAATTTATTTCAGGTGATTAAGTTTTTCAGTGACATGTCAAATTAATTTCTAAAAATCTACTATCTTTTTCTCAAAACAAATGCATCCAAGGCACCGCAGAATCCTTCTTAGAAGCTTAAAAATGAAGGAAATGAGTCTAGAAGAGAAGTACTTGGGAATTCTTGATAGGAAAAAACTACTTTTTTCTCTAGTCTAGTTGTTCACACAAATGACAGGCTAACAAAATGGAGAGGGGAGTTCATTAATCAGTCAGGAAGATCAATATTAGTAAAGCAGGTCCTCAATGCCATGCCATCACATCACATGGGAATCTTTAAAGTTCCAGATGCTACTATAAAAGAATTGGATAGCATACAAAGGAATTTTTTGTGGGGGAAACATGATTCGAGGGGTTTCTTTCTTACTTCATGGCCAACTATTAACAAAGACAAGCAGGCTGGTGGGATGGGTTTTAGAGACTTAAAATGTTTCTACAAAGCTCTTTTGGCCAAGGCTGCTTGGAGATTACTAAAGAATGAGGATAAGTTGTGGGCTAAGGCCTTAAAAGCAAGGTATTTTCCAAACACATCAGAACTACACGCAAAGAAAAAGAAGAATTTAACTTGGGTCTGGCGAAGTATTCAAGGGAGTATACAATTTATTTTCAAGTACAGTCTCTGGCTAGTTGGTGATGGAAGTAGAATATCTATTTGGTATGACAACTGGATTCAAGGTACACAAGCACCACCTATCCTAGCTGTGGAGTTGGAAGTTGCAAACAACTATAATAAAGTTGCAGACTTAATTGACCAAGATACAAAGATATGGAAGGCAGTTATGATACAAGAATTATTCAACCAGGAGGATGCATTAAGAATTATGCAAATGAGGATACCACTGAGGGGTGAGGATAAGCTTATTTGGACTTTGACAAGGAATGGTGACTTTAATGTAAAGTCAGTTTGCGCAAAACTTGTTGAGATGAAAAATGGAGGAACTGTTATAGATGAATCAACTGCGAGAATTTGGAAGTGCATATGGAATGTCCCAACCCTATGTGCAAGTGTATGGTGGACATAATCCTTTCTAATGGAAGTGCTAGAGTGTTGAATTATGGTGGTGAGCAGTGCAAGGTCTGAGAAAGTAATTAAAACTACAAAACATATACCGTGGGAGTGTTCTTTTGCAAGAGATATTTGGTCTACAACTCCAAGGGAGAAGCATGCCTAGTACTGATTCCACAGTCCAATATTGGATTCAAAACTGGTTTACTAATGTATTCAATGGTCGAATTAAAAATTGGACAATGATTATGGAAAACACAGCTTGGGAAATTTGGAAAGCAAGATACAGATGTGTCTTTGAGGATATTAAACCAAATCCAGTGGAAGTAAACAGACTGATTCAGCTGTTAAATACATATACAGGAACACACATGCTGAAACAACATCAAAACAGTCAGGATAGAGTGCAAGAGTGTATAACTAATTGTAAACCACCACAAAACCCATACTAATCTTTTTGTTGTGATACTTCTTTTAAGATTATTAATCATGTTACCTACTCAGGATGGGGACTAATTTGTCGTTCTTTTGCAGGAGAATTCATCCAAGCAGGATGTGATCATGCCAATTGACTCTTAAGCGCTGAAGCAGCAGAATGCATGGGACTTCTACATGCTATGCAGTGTGCATAAGATTTAGGCATACAGTTTGCGTGCTTTGAAATGGATGTAGATTTGGTAATTAAAGAATTTAATGAAGAAATTCAACATGATGCATGGGAAAATCATACCATGATACAAGACATAAAAACTAAGCTAGCAATTCATCCTTTTTGAGTTTGCAAATGTATTAGTAGGAAAATGAATAAGCCATCAGATAGACTGGCTAAACATGCTAGAGTTCATAACATTACTCAAACTTGGAATGCATATCCTCCAAGTTTTATTGCAAGTGAAATATTGGAGGATATGAACCATATTGTTTCAGTTTCTTCAAGTTAATAAGACCCCTTGTTTTGCATAAAAAAAAGGTTCTTTTTCCTTCTCTCTTGACCTGTTGTTAGATTTTCTTTCATTCTAAATTATTACGCGAAAAACGTATTTTTACCGTGCTAAACCATTACACGTTTTTGGTTTTATTTTATGCTTTTTGAGTGTAATTTAATATTTTTGAAATTAACTAACAACAGCCTTATAAGCAGAAAATTTCGTCAGCCCATGCACGACAACCATATATGCTGACCATTTTTGCTGATCTAATTCCAAGACCCTTGTAACAGGTTTTAGAAGTTTCGGGAATGCTTGCTGGATAACTGACCACACAAAATAAAGTTATCCTACAAACACAAATATACAAGGGATTTGAATCATACAAGCTATGGAATCTAAACCTTACAGAAAACCTGTAAAAGATTATTACCAGGTGATGCGTGTCGTAGGTGCAATCAAATTAATTAATACTTTACTACCTAATTAACAAGTAATATAGGGTAGTCAAGGTCGATCCCACGAGGAGCAAGAGATTCTAGTTGTAAAAATTGTCACGAAAAGGGGGTGTAAAAAGCAAAAGAAAATAAACAAAGCAATTAAAATCGAAAGTTGAAAGCAATTAAGAGAGACAAGATCAAGGAATCCTTCTTCGTTACGAAACAATGATTTATGTTCTTTTCTACTTGTTATTAGTCACAGATTATCACCAACCGTAGGATAGAAGGTCCGCTTAGCTAGCCCCAAAAATCCCTAATTTCACTGAGTAACAGGTCCGCTTAGTTATCAGATTCTATTCAAAAGAACCACCTTGAGGTCCGCTTACAAGATTTAATTCCTATAATGCATTAAGATTTATGAATTTAGGTTTAGTACTAGTAGTTAAACTCGGTTCGCTTGGTTCACTTTCTAGCGTTGTTTCTACACACAATTGCTCCACGGAATCCCTCCGCAAGGTCTCGTGTTTTCTACTTGTGTAAAGTGTCGAGAACGATTACGTATTCCCTAACTTATACTAGATATAGATCAATTAACAAATCAATTTAGCGTGCACTCCAAACAATCTATCAATCAATCATGAGTGTCTTTAAGATCACTCCTATTAGTAAAAACAATCGATAATCATGTGAAAAACTTCAAGATAGAATTTGAAAACAAAAACTCAAATCATGTTAAGAACTAGGAATTCATCCTCAATCAATAAATTAGCTACTCATGTTAAAAGAGTTCACACAAAGAATAAGAAAAGAAAAGAATTGTGTGTGTAGAGATGTATGTAAAAGATGTGTGTAGAGAGATGTCTAGAAGTTGTAGAAAACTTCTCTATTTATAGGCTTCAATATTCTCCAAATCTTCTAAGGAGTAGAATCCTTTTCCTTTAGCAATTCAATTTCCAATTCCAAGCTTTTCTCAACTCTTCCACCTTCTCTTTCCAAATTTGAGTCCAATTCTCCATCCAATTCCTAGCCCAAGTCTTCACACCCATGAGAGAAGTCCATAGAAAATTTCGAATTTTGCTCACGGAAAACCGGGATTGTGGTTTAATCCCACGGAATAGTCGCCAGGAAAATATTTCAGGTGACCGGCAAAGTCAAACCGGTCACCGGTCAACGGGTCAGAACGGGCGGGTCAGCACGGTCAACTCACTGAGTCAAACCGGGTCAAAACTCACTGAGTCGGGTGAGTCGTGGTCTAAGTTAGGTCCGGGTTGAGCCGATTCTTGCCTCGGGCCATTGACAAAGCGACTCGCAAAGCACCATCATTGTGCTTCAGCCAAACCCTTGTGATGCACAATGATCACACTTCTCATTCCATCCACAGCCATGAACTGCAACATCACCTGCTTAAACTCCAGCTGCCATCAAACCTTCAGCTGCCACCTCAATTCCATACTCATATTGCAGCTGCAACAATGTAATCAATCCAACTTGCACCAGACATTGCATTCCTTCCACCGCCTCAAGCCACCATTCACAAGTTACTGTGCCCATTGCACCTGCAGTTCAAGAACAGCACACATTCTTTGCCATTCAGCCAGCCATTCTGCATTGATTCCATCCCAGCAGCAACATCAGCTGCACCAGCCAATACCACCAGCCTTCTAACTTGTAGCCACAACTCACACTTCACCACCGTAACACCGGGCAATCACCAGCACCAGCTCTTTCCTTGCTGCATAACCTTCCCTGAACTGCATCCTTGCCATCTCTTGCATTACAAGCCCAGGAGCAATAACCATTTCCATCTGAGTTGCACCCATCTCTGTTATTGGCAACACAGCCCCCATCACTGAGTTCATACCACCTCCAAACACCTGCAATATGTCACAGGCATGCTCCATATCAACTATACTCATTGCAAACTCCAAAGTGTCAACAGTCCAGAGCTCAAACTTCATTCACAATCCCAATCCAGCCAACAGCATCATCACCTTGCCATTCTCAATATAACTCATTGCAGCACCTGTAGCTTCTCTCCATGAACTGCACTGCACAGCTCCAACTTCATTTTGCAGCTTCAACAGTTGCTTTTCAACATCTGTAGCTCCATCTCTTGGCTGACTGCCAACACCCATCCTGCAACTTCAACCCTGTTGAGCTTCATCTTCATTCTCAACACAGTCCAACTCTCATTTCCTGCCATCCCATGCTAGCCACTGCTCCAGCCCACTGCAGCTGCACTCTTCCATTAGCTTCCTGCACAACTGCAACGGAACCAGCACCACCAGACTACAGCCTTACTGGCACTTATTGTCACTGCCTCCAGCCCATCCTGCCTTGTATTCCTAAGCAAAGCCGCCATTGCATCTTCATCAATCAATCTCGTGCCTCCCGTTGTGTCTCGACCATCTCAATGTGTAGTCGGCTCCCAAAGATCGAAGTTCATTGTATACTTCACTAGCTCAGCCAAAGCAACACAACATCTCTCAATCTCTCGCTCCACTTCAACTTGATTGGCTTCACCATTTGAAACTGCAGAGCACCGTAACCGCAATCAACATCACTGCCTTCTTATCTCAGGCTAACATCAACATCTGCATCTGATCTCCACCAACTCCTCCAATTCAAATAATCTTTCTGCCAAGAACAATTCAGCTCAAACCCATCTTTCTTTATCGAATCTAGACTCTTCAATCGATCTTCCTCTCTGATTTCTCACAATTCCAGTTCTTAAAGAAACCAACACAAACCCTCAATTTCCGTTTCCATTTCTTTCTCGAATCTCGGTTAGAATTCGAATCTAAAATCCATCCATTCTCGATACCACAGATCAACAGCAAACCCTTTATATTCACAATTTCTACCAAACCCTTCAATATTTCTTCCATCTAAACGGATTCAAAACCAAACCCTAAACTGAGATCTTGAATCATCACCTGTGTAAGCTTTCACCAATAGCTGAATCGAACTTAAAACCCCATCGATCTTGACTCATTCGAACCCTAAATTTGAATTACCATCGACCATCGCCTTTAACAGAGTTCTTCTCGATCCTGCTAACTCAATCAGCTGCTGGTTTCTCAATTTCAAGTTCAGGTGAAATAATGATTGAGAAATGGTTCTCTCGATAAGTTTTAATTGCACGGATCCGGGTCGGGTTTGGATCCGGGTACGGTTAGGACCGACCCAATTGGATGCTACCCAGCATGACCATCCTCTGGATAAGGGCTACCCAGTGTAAATAATACCCACTGCTGATTGATAAGGGGTACCCTGAATGAGAGCCCCTTAACCACTACTGGGCTCCGTATATCAATCGCATGTAAAATAACTTTTTTGCCCTTTTGGCTCAAATTGGGTGATTTCTTCTTCTTTTCCTCCGTGCGACTCCAAAGTAGCTATAAAACTCAAAACAAGCGTAAAATACATAATTTACAAGAAAAATAGCAAAGAAAGCATAAACTACTAGATAGTAAATTAGGTGTATTCTACACCTATCACCAGGGGAGTTTTTTTTTTGTTCTTTTGCGGGTTCATTCACTGGGAGGAAGAGATCAATCATCAACATCGTCAAAATTATTTGTTGTGAAAAAAAAATACTACATGTTTTCCCAAACACGTTTCTTGAAGCAAAACGCTGAATCAGACGTTGATGATAGACTTTACCACGCTACTCCAAAAGCTTGATTTGAATTTTGAACATTCATAAACATCCATAAGACCACTAGTGTTGGGCCTAAGTTTCAAAGGTACCCATAGGTGTAAATGGAAACATGGAATTTATTGCATTTATTATCTAGATTGGTAGGAGTTGATGCTCAGTTGAGGCCTTGTAAGGTCAGTATCTCATCTGTGAGAGAAGTGGAAAAGCTACAAGGTCACTTTTCAGTTTTTCCCCAAGGCGGTGGAATTTCCTCAAACACAAGTAAGGAAATAAATATTTTATTACAGAACAAACATTGGAAGAAGAAAATCATAATAATTACAATGAACCCAATTTTTCAAAAAGAGATTGAGTATAGAAGCGTAGAAGATTATGTCATGCACTGTTATCATGTTGGTAATTTTTTAACTTGCAACTTTGGAAATATTGTTCCTTTGCTACAAATGGCAACAAGTTTCAGAAGCATAACCTCACAATTCACATGCAACAATTTTTATTTTATAAAAAAATTTGAGTCTCATTTCAGTCATAACATTTCCAAAAGAAAACAACACAAGTACACTACCAAAAACTGCTCCTCTGCAACTCAAAATAACTCTCAATACTGGTACTTTCAACACTTAGGAAATATGTATGATGTTCCTACAAAAAACTATATATAATCTTACCCGATTTATAGATGATCAAGCTAACCCATTATCAGATTCTTTCAGATACTACCTGGAGTTTCTTCGTTTTGCTACCATCCAAATTGAGCAAAGAAAATTTCCACGAGTTGTTGTCAAGATGTTCAAGGAATTAAAGAAAAAAGATGACCCAAGAGGTTTGAGAGTAGGTGAAATGGATTATGCACTGAATATGGCCTGGTCACCAACTGGAAGAATCATTATTAAGAAGACTGCAGATCCTAGAGTGTTTATAATACGTTTCTCCAATGCTAGTGACTATGCAACTGCAATCTACTCAATTCCAAACAGAGTACATGGGAAGTTACTTACTATGAGACATTGGAGTGGTGATACAATGCTTGAAGATATAGACTTTAATGCTCAAGACTACTGGATCAAGTTTAATCTTAGAGGTGACCTTGTAGAAAAAGGCTTTGTGGCAGAATTGGTGGCTGAAAAAGTGGGGAGAGTTATCAATCTCATGGGACCTAATGCAGAAGGAGAATACAAAGCTCATGTTCTGTTTGACATAACGAAAGTCCTGGTTCACCATATCAAGATAATCATCATAGAAGGAACTGATAGAGAAACAATCAAATTGAAAATCTTCTTTATGGAGATACCCCATGGAACTTGTTGTGATTACTGGCATATTGATGCTGATCATTCAGAGGAGAAGTGTAGAGCCAGATATTTAGATTATCAAAAGAATTTCCCAAAAATCTTCATCTATGAAGAAGGAGAATACATTTCTGCTAACATGGGAAATAACTCTCAAGGAAGAGCTCAAGGTAATGAAAGAGTTGATCTTATTAGTAATGCTGCATCAAGTTTAAAGATTTATGCCAGTGAAATAGATAGAGTGGATTATCTAAATAGAGGAAGTAAAAGGAGAAGAGTGGATATTGAGGAAAATACTGGTGAAAGTAGTAGTACAAAGAACATCTGCATGCAAGAAAAAGACAAGGCTTGTACAGTTGGTGTCATAGGAGACAAGAGAAACACAATCACAGCTGATGACTTGAAGGCAACATTAAAAGGGAAAGCAGTTATGGATTCAGAGAAAGTTAGGAAAGAGTCAACAATTAATTTCAAGGAAGATAGGCAACAAAAAAAGCAGGCTGATTGGTTTAGGTTATTAAGTCACTACTCAATCATGGGAAGAAGAAATAGTATTATTATAAATGATGAGGAAGATAATAACAAAGAGGAAGCTACTAATGATATCTGGGTTGAAGTTGAAGGAGGAGTAAATAATACCCCAAGAGCAGTGGCAGAGGAAGTACTACAAGAAAAGGCATGAGAGAATGTTCCAAGTTTGGGTGAAGTCTTGGTCAGTTTTTCTGAGGCTACTGAAATGAATGAAAAGGAAGTTGATGCTTTCGCTTGTGCTGAGAAGGAACAAGAAATTGATTGGGTTGTTTTTCTCCCCGAGAGTAAAAGACAAGAAACTAACATTGACATGACCAAAGCTGAGAATAGCTCTGAATCTCTTTCTCCAACTGAAACTACTAAGATACCTTTTAAACATTTTTATAGTTATATATATGCATTATCATTTATTACTTTTATATGATTAGTGCTTTTTTATCTCTTAGTTTTTCCCAATGCAATTTTTAAAAATAACAATATTTAGTTATTTACCTAAGAAAAATAAAATCATTTACTTTTTAATTTTATCATATGAGCTCCTTTTTAGAAACAATTTAGAAAAAATTACTGCTTCCATATGTTATTTCTAAGAACCTAATAGTGATGGTATTTGGATATAAAGAGCTCAACTTAAACTTTTTATCCTGGTATTCTCAGAGTTCATATTAATATATGATTTCAATTCAATTCAACATTATAGTTTGCTTATACGTAAGAATTCTGCATTTTGATCCATCAGATTATTTATATTGTGGTTATAGATATTTGATCATATATCTCTCAACTTATATATAGCCATGTTCCCCCTACAATATAATATGTTAGTTAAATATGTCATTGCTGGTGAGGACACTAAAGGATATGAATTTAAGGTTCTTTCTTGGAATTTACAGGGCATTAGGTCTAAACTAAAACAGGATCACTTGAATCACTTCAACAAATCTAATGATCTAGATGTCTTTTTTCTTTCTGAAACTAAGGTTGGAATGTCTTTAGTTGAAAAAATATTTAGAAATATGAAGTTAAAAGATTGGTTTATCGTACCATCTATAGGTAGATCGGGAGGTTTTGCTATTGCTTGGAATCATGGTGTTTGTGCTAGGCTTATATCTTTTAAAAGCAATGTTTTCCATTTTCAGTTAATAAAACATAATTTTAGTATGAATATGTCTTTTATCTATGGAGCTTTAGACAATCATATTAGAAATGAACAATGAGATTTCATAAATAATATTAGTGAGGTAGATATTCCTTGGGCTATCATAAGTGACATGAATTTCATCATGCATAAGGATGAAAATGATGGAGGAAATAACCCTTCCACCAGTAGTTTTGCATATGTGTTTCATTGCATTCATACTTTAGGTTTAGTTGATTTAAACTTTACTGGGCTTCCCTTTACTTGGAATAACAAGAGACTAGGTAATCAAAATATTCAAGAAATAATAGATAGAGTCTTTGTAAATCATAAATGGCTTGAATGCTTCCCAAATTCTAAAAATAATCACCTCCCTAGAGTTTCCTCAGATCATGCTCCCATCCTTTTAGAAACCATACCCCCTAGGGATAAACACTCTAGACCATACAGGTATATGAGATGTTGGTCTGAACGTAAAAATTATAATGACATTATAAATAAATCTATTACGAAGAGTAAAGAAAAATTGAATAATTTGTTGAGGATGCTAAAACATGTAGAATATGACCTTAGATCTTGGAATAAGAATGATTTTGGAAATATATTTAAAAATATAACTACAATTCTATCTGCTATTGAAGAACAAAATAAGAAGCCTTACAGTTTAGAGACTAAGCTTAGGATAAAACAACTTCGGGATGATCTTAGCTCATGGTATGAAATAGAAAAAATATACTGGAGCCAACATGTTAAAGATAAATAGATCAATGAAAATGATAATAATACTAAGTTTTTTCACCAGAATGCCTCTGATAAAAAAAAAGGATTAATAGCATATATGCCCTTAGAGATAGTACATGTTTATGGATAGAAGGACAAAGTCAATTAAGCTCAATGTTAACTAACCATTTTTAAAATGTAGCTCAGACTAATGGGAAAGATATTGATCTCATTTTTAAGGAAATCCTAAAACCAACAATAAATGAGACTGATAACTTAAAACTACGTGAAATACCAAGTGAAGATGAAATACAAGAATTTTTATGATGAATGCCTGGGGGGCTCCTGGCCCTGATGGATTTCCTCCAGGTTTTTACCAACAACATTGGGACCTATTAAAAGATGATATTGTTAACTGGATTCAAAAAGCTTTTAAAGAAAAACTTTTAATCAACTGATAAACCATACTTTATATCTTTAATCCCAAAATTTAAGAATCCAAAAAACCCAGGTAACTTTCGACCCATTAATTTAAGTAATGCTCTCTATAAAATAATTTCTAAGATTATTGCTAACAGATTAAAACCATTACTAGGTATTTTGATTTCTCAGAATCAATCTGTGTTTATTCTAGGAAGGCAAATCACTGACAATATAGTCGTTGCACATGAGATCCTTCATACCATGAAGACTAGTAAAAGGAAAAATGGTCATATGGCTTTAAAACTAGAACTCTCAAAAGCTTTTGATATGCTAGAATGGGACTTCATTTTATTGGTTTTCAGGCAACTAGGTTTCTCTGAAGATTTCTGTGATCTCATTTTTTATTGCATTTCCTCTGTCTCTTACTCAAATCTAGTGAATGGTTCTCCTGGAGAAACTTTCTTTCGCACTAGAGGAATTAGGCAAGGGGATACCATGTCCCCCTACATTTTTATCATTTGTATGGAAGCTCTATCTAGAATTCTGAACCATGCTGAGTTGATAGGTAAAGTTACAGGCACTAAAGTTACAAAAGATTGCCCTTCGATTACCCATCTTTTCTTTGCTGACGTCTCTTTTGTGTTTACCACTGCTAGTATAGCCCAAGCAAGAAATTTACTTGAAGTGCTAAAAATATTTAGTGATTCTTCGGGTCAGGTTATCAATTACCAGAAATAAGGTGTTTACTTTAGCAAAAAAGTTGAAAATAAACATTGTAAATTACTAGCCAGAATTCTTAAGGTAGGTAGAATAACAAAAAATGATACTTATCTAGGTACTCCTTTATTCTTTAATAGATCAAAAAGTTTCAACTATCAAAACCTTCTTGATAAAGTTTATAGTAGGTTTCAAGGATGGAAAGCTAAATTTCTATCACAAGCTGGTAGAACTACTCTAATTTGCTCTGTCACTAGTGCTATGCCTATGTACCAGATGATGGATGTGCTTCTTAATTCCTAAAAAAACTCTAGATAAAATTGATTCTCTGCAAAGAGATTTTTGGTGGCAAAAAAACAAGTGTAATAGAGGAATCTATCTCAAATTAAGCCTGGGACTCTATGTGTATCAGTAAAGCTGATGGTGGTTTAGGTATTAAAAATCCTTATAAATTCAATTTAGCTTTGTTAACTAGGTTAGCCTGGAGACTTCTAGAAAACTTAAACCATTTGTGGCGTATTGTTTTAAAAACATAAGTACTTTCCTAAAAATGATCCTCTTTACTATAAGAAGAAAAAAGTGAAATCTTGGGTTTGGACTAGTATCTGTAAAGGCTTAGATATCATTAGAGAAAATCATTGTTGGGAGCTAGGAAATGGAAGGGATATACAGATCTGGACAGAAAAATGGCTTCCAAGTGGAAAAACACCGAAACCAAAAAATAGTACGGATGCTAATATAGTTAAGAAAGTTTCATATATAATTGATAATAGGGGAAACTGGAATCTCAACATAATCAATAACATGTTTGAAAAGAGTGATATAGAAGAAATAAGAATGCTTTAGCCTTGTAATAAGATTGAAAAGAAGGATGTTATGAGATGGATTGGAACAAAAGATGGTTCTGTATCCGTTAAGTCTGCTTAATACTATCTATGCAACAAAAACCATGTAAACCGTTAAGTAGAGTGGGTAGGTATATGGCATCTTAATGTAATTCCTAGAGTTAAAACTTTTCTTTGGAAAGCTCTAAGTGACTGTCTCCCAGTTAGAGAGAGCCTTGGAATATACACACCTATTGATATCATCTGCCCTTTATGTAGTTGTAATGCTAGAGAAAATATCAATCATATATTTACCGAATGTGTCTTTTCGGAAGCTATTTGGAGAGGTCTCTCATTTTCAGGAGTCTTTTATGCTGCTGAAAATTTGAACTTCAAAGAGTGGTGTGTTTTCTGGCTAAAAGACGATAGCAATAAGGATTTCATTGCTTATGTTCTCTGGTATATTTGGAAATATCGCTGCAAATTTGTCTTTGATCTGCTGCAGGATACATGGATCTAATTGAATTCATCAAAAGAGACTTACCAAATTATACTAAAAACAAGAAAGTTTCGGCTGTTAACAAGAGTGGTGCTAATACCTGTGATAAACCTCATCCTAACTGTTCCTTAGCTAATTATGATCTGCTGCAGGATATCTCTTATATCTACTTTGATGCTGCTTTCCAAAGTACTACAAAAAATTTTGCATATGGAGTTGTTAAAACTAATAATTCAGGTCGCATTGTTGACTTTACAGGTGGCTCAGGTTGGTGTTCTAGCTCAGAAGAAGCTGAATCCAGAGCCTGTAGAGAAGCTATCAAGTGGATGCAAGGATGTAGAGATGAAAGAATGATCTTCCTCAATGACAATAAAAATGTTATCAACAGTATGAAAATGAAGAACAATTTTGCGGTCGATTGGAGGTCTAAAGCAGTCTTGCAGCAAGTCTTGAATTATGATCAATTTCTTGCTAGTTTTTCTTTCGTTTTTATTAAAAGAAATTGTAATATTTTCGCGGATAAGTTAGCTAAAATCCTGAACAGATACAAGGATATTTATATTAACTCTAGGTACTGGGATATAAGTCTAGAAAGGATTTGTGGATCTTTAAGTTATGTAAGCTAAACAATTCATCATCTTCTTCTTAGTTTCTATAAAAGTTTCCCTTTATCAAAAAATAAAAATAAATATTGCACTTATTATCTCACAGCTGGTTCATTACGACACTGCTCATTGTAATAGACAGCTACCTGCTCTCCGATGACGGGTCACTTGCCTACTTGATGCAGCGACTTCACAAGTATAGGTGTGATGTTTGTTACTCCGTAGGATCTTATGAACTCGTGATTAATTTTCCATACCACTGTTAGCAAAATTAACCTCCAAGTAAAGTTTCTTCCAAAACAAATAAGTCTCCATATAGATTTATATTTGTAAAAATGAGTAAACTTGATCACGAATTTAGTATCAATCAATCAAAGAATTTCATATATAATCACACACTTACAAGAACCAAATTAAAAATAAAAAAAAAGAGAAAAAAACAAACATGTTAAAAGATTAATCAAACCAACAGATTGTGTCGGTCTTGTTAACAACTTAACCAAATTGATTGCTCCAATTTCATCATGCATATTTCAGTATTTCTCCACTATCTCCGACGATGGTTTAGCTTAGACGTCGCACCCATAACTTGCTTCGGTTCTATGACTTTCGGAGAGGGAATGGTAGTATCATGTAAACTCTGAGACCGCAAGTAACTAGCCGTACCACTATAGCTTTGATCAAACAATTCAGTCGTGGATGGTGGTTGAAACTCCGACCGTGTTCTTCGATGGCTTGAATCTTCAGTATTGATTAATTGATGGTAGCTGCGGTTACGACTCGAACCCTCGGATAGACACCGGTAGTTATTCTGAGCAGTTTTCTTGTTCTTCATTGCATGAAGCAGAAATGGAATTAGACCTTCCATGTATTAAAAAAGATGGTTGCTGTTTTCTTCTTGGGTGATTTTCTTCTTCTCTGGCTTGGTGAATGCTGTATTGAGATTGTAGTTGTTATGAGATATGTGGGATTTCAAGGTCTTTATTTATAGTGTAATTAATCAAAGACAATATATATGGATATAGATTGACTGGAGTATGTCAGAAACAAACGAAAACGAAATCTGTAGTGACAATAATGCCACCACCATTGAAGTCAATATAAAAAAAGAAAAGCTGTTGGAATTGGGGAGTGAAAGTGAGTGGAAATGATCGAAATGCAGCATATTAATTTGTCTAGATGACCTTCCAAATTTGACTTTGTTTACTTTTGACAATTGACATATGCACAAGCACAACGCCACATCCACATACTTAAAATGATGAAAAGATTATATTTAGAGCCCGTGGCATTATGCAAGTAATAACCCATACGCCTATTTCTCTATGTGCTTGACTTCGAAGAGGAAGAATTCCAACACGTTAAGAACAAGAGATAAGAAATCCTTATCCGAAGTTCATTGGAATCCAGCTGATCATAGATGTTCTAGTGGTAGGTTTTGTATTCATTGTTGGCCTTGACCAGCATCCTTTGCGTGATGATGAACTACATAAAAGTCAAAGCCGTTCTCTCCTTTAAGATTATATTATATATTACATCTAAAGAAAACGATGTTCAATCTTAGACAGCAGTAACTACTTCCAATTACGTATTTTGCTTACGTTAGAGTATCGTACCATTGATTTCTAAGAAACTGTAAATGTAAAAGAAACGAATTTACCTGACCATTTATTAAATTTTACTAGACTTGGCCACAAAGCATCAGATTTTATGGGAGGCAAATAGTTTTTGACATTGTATTTTCAACGGAAGGTACAAAAAAATATTATACGAAAATTGGTCCATGATAATTGATAGGTATGTAAGAATACTACAGTGTAATAGAGTGTCATTGTAATAAGTTTTTCAGTTTTCTGTTTACAGTCTGTTGTCTCAGACTTTGTGTCATGTGTCTGGCTATAAATATCCCTCAGCTGTAACTGTTTGAACTGTCGTCAATAATTCAAAATATTTTAGTTTTCTCTCTCCTTTCGGTTTCTTTCATGATATCATCCTTTTTTAATTTTTCAGATTCAAATCCTTTTCCCGATCCACTTCCCCTTCTTCCCTGTTAGGTTGAGAGATCTAAATTCAAATTTACAATGGCGATCGAGCAAATCATTGATTCTCCTGAGAATCATACAAATTCCTCACATCAAACTCAGACCTCAAATTCGACTATGAAGTCTCAAATCATTTTACAATTGCCTGTTCTCTCGAACATCATATCTGTTAAAATTGAAGCTGATGGATATAATTATCTTATTGGAGAAATCAATTTGAATCTGTACTGATTACTACTGATCTTTACGATTATGTTGATGGATCTGTTGCAGAACCAGCACAGTTTATCAAAATTGATGGAGAGAAGGATCTTAATTCTGAGTATTATACTTGGCGAAAATACAATCGATTCGTTATGTCTTGTATTAATGCCACTCTTTCTGATCGTATTTCTAGAAGTATTGTTGGCTGTAAAACTGCGAGGGAGATTTGACTATATCTTGAGAAGCTCATTCTTAGAAAATTCTCTACTTGTAAGTCTCTTCTTCGTATTCAACTTCATTCTATTCACAGGGGTAATCGATCTATTTCTGATTATATTGATAAGATTAAATCAATTTCTGATTTCTTAGATGAAATTGATCATCCTGTGGATGATTCACATCTAGTTATGCATGCTCTTCAAGGATTAGGTCGTGAATATAGTCAATTTGTAGTCACTTCCAGCTATAGAGAGACTGAATATACTTTTAGTGATCTATATTCCAAACTTCTTCATCATGAACAATACTTAAAATCTGAAGAGCTTGAAGCTAAATCTGCTTTGGATTCGTAAAATTCAGCGTTCTACACAAATAAATCTTCTAAATCAAAGCAGAAATCTCATGGATCTGATGAGAAATTTTCTTCATCTAATGACTCTGATGTGCCAATTTGTCAAATTTATAAAATTCTTGGTCACCTTGCAAATCGTTGTCGATGGCGTTATACGCCTGCTTCTAAGAAATCTACAAAGAATTATTCCAAGTCTGGTTCTGGTTCTACAGATTCACCTTTTATTTCTGCTTCGACTTCAACTTCTGCTTCAGACAACTTGCAACAAGCTTTTCATAGCATTAAGCTCGATTCAGTTAATGTCTGTCATGATCCTAATGCGACTTCTTGTGAGATTACTGATACTAGTGCAGCCAGTCATATGACAAACGGTTCATCTTGTTTTTCAAAGGCTAAAGCTTATACAGGTAATGATCAAGTCATGGTAGGTGATGGTAAATTTCTTCCTATTGAGCAGAGAGGTGATGCTATTTTAGATACTAATAATGCTCAATTTCATCTTTATGATGTGCTATATGTTCCAAGCATTAAGGAAAATCTAATTTATATTGCTCAGTTTACTAAAGACAATTATGTCTCATTTGAATTTTTTCCATGGGGTTATCACATTAAGGACTTGAAGACTAAAGCAGTTTTTTCTGAAGGCTTTGTGAAGGACAATCTATATCCACTAACTACTTTGCAAGCTTCTAAGGTTGTTGCTCATTCTTCTTCAAGACATACTTCTGTTCTGTGGCATGGAAGATTAGTTCATAGTTCTACAAATATACTCTATAAGGTGGCTTCTTCAGCTGGTATTACTTTCTACACTTCTTCTCATCAATTATGTACTTCTTGTCAATGAGGAAAGCATCATAGGCTTCCTTTTTATCATTCTGAGAGAACTACAATTGAACCTCTGTATTTGATACATTGTGACTTGTGGGGGCCTGCTCCTGTTGCTTCCACTTTTGGTTTTAAGTATTATATACTTTGTGTAGATGACTTTTCAAGATTTCATTGGATTTATCCTTTGAAGACAAAAGATGAAAGTGTTAATTGTTTTAGACATTTCAAAAACATGACTGAAAATTTGCTGAGATGCTGTGGATATCTTTTCTTCTTACTGAATTGGGTATCTCACTGACTACTCCTTTTAGTCTATAATGTGATAAAAATGTCTGCTGCCAGCTTAGCCAGTAATCCCATTTTCCATGCAAGGACTAAACACATTGAGATAGACTACCACTTTATTAGAGATTTGGTGATAGCTTCTCTCTTTTCTCTACTTTGGCTAACAAGCAGATGTACTTGTGTCATGCTCATCTTGAGGGGGAGTGTAAGAATACTGCAGTGTAATAGGAGTGTCATTGTAATAACTTTTTCAGTTTTCTGTTTACAGTCTGTTGTCTCAGACTTTGTGTCTTGTGTCTGGCTATAAATAGCCCTCAACTGTAACTATTTGAACTATCATCAATAATTCAAAATATTTTAGTTTTCTCTCTCCTTTTAGTTTATTTCAATTTAAGAGTGGTTGAAATGTGGAATCATAAAGTTGTTCTCTTATAGTTTCTAATAAAATATTAGGGCGTGAGTTATAAGCATGCAACGATCCAATTAAGAAGGAAATGAGCAGCTCCACTCAGATAGTATATTGAAAGAGAAATGCAGCGTCTTGGTGTACTTGGCTTAATTGCAAAAGTATAAAGAGAAAATTGTACTTATTCGCTACCCTTTCATTGTAATTAGCCGAGCATTTGTTTCGGGGCAAAAATAAATCATGCGGGAGTCAAGTTAGGTTCTAGAAATAGGAGATCGATGTAAAATGCAACGTGGGGATTTTTTTTAATCAGAGGTAGTGAAGTTGTTTAATTCAAAATTATAAAGTATTCTGATTTTATGCATTTGACCAAGGTCATATTTTACTCGTCCATTCGAACTTGTTTACCAAGATTTCAGGCATTTGACACATTTTCTGCTTTCTCTTATTAATAAAAATGGTAAATAAATTCTTTTCGGTGTAATGAGTCTTAATGTCAATGAAAATAACCGCACCACTTGTGAGTTGTGACATCGTAACAATAACACGTGATATAAACCAAAATATGGATAATCTTCAAAAGGAACTAAAGCTACTGAAAGAAGGTCCTCAAGATTCCAATGTTCAAGATAGCATCATTAGCATCAACAATGAATTGAACAAGTGGCAAAAAGTTCAAAGTGAGTTCTACCAACAAAAATCAAGAGATAATTTCATGAAAGAGATGGACTACAACAGCAAATATTTTCATACCAAAGCAAATAAAATAAGAACATGGAATAATATTGATTCCATTCAAGATCATGATGGTAACTGGCTTAAAACAAGAGATCAAATATCAATACATCTCACTCTAAGCACTTCCAACAAATCGGTTCTACTTCTAATCATATTCTTGAAGAAAGTCTTTACAAAATATTACCAACAATTATCACTGAAGATGATAACATCTACCTAACTAGTATTCCTTCATCTCATGAAATCTTTGGTACTCTCAAAAGCATGGAAAACTGGATTTCCCCTGGTCCAGAAGGTTTTCAAGCTGGCTTTTATTAAAGCCAATGGAATATAGTTGGAAATGATGTTTACTTGATGGTTGCTAGGTTTTTTGAATCTAACCATATTTCAAAACAGATCAACAAGAAATATATTTCTCTCATTCTAAAAAACAAAAAAATCCATGTGTGCAGCAAATTATAGACCTATAGGTTTGTGCAATACTTCATACAAGATTATTTCAAAGATCTTAGTGAATAGAATAAAACCACTGATGTCCAAGATTGTGTCACCCTTTCAGGATGCTTATATGACAAGTGGACTTATTCAGGATAACACAATTATTTCTCAAGAAATTATTCACTCCATGAAGAGAAAGATGGGACAAATAGGATGGTCGGCACTCAAGCTAGACATGTCAAAAGCTTTTGACAGGCTAGAATGGTCTTTTTTATTAAAAGTTCTTCAGTATTTTGGTTTCTGTGAGGATTTCTGCAATTTAGTTCATCAATGCTCAGCACTACAACTTTATCAGTAATGCTCAATGGAAGCCCATGTGAAGAATTTACTCCCACAAGAGGAATTAGACAAGGAGATCCGCTTTCTCCTTATCTCTTCATCTTAGCAATGTAATTTCTTTCTAGGCATCTCACTGATGCTCAAGAAAACAAAACAATTTCAGGTATTAAAGTGGTTGCACTTGCTCCAGCCATTAATCATTTGCTTTTTGCAGATGACTGCTTGATTTTCACTCAAGCAAATCTTACTTCAGTCAACAATCTCTTGGAGTTACTTTATAATTTCAGTTCACAATCAGGCCAGGTTATCAACTTTGATAAATCTGCAGTTCATTTAAGCAAAAGAACTAAGCCTGAAGTTGCAGAAGCTCTCACAAATATTCTTGGAGTCGAGACAATGAATTCTAAGGAGAAATATTTGGGTTCACCACTCATTATTGGTCATTCTAAACAAGAGACCTTCAAAAGTATTAAGGAATGCTTTGAAACAAGATTCTCCACATGGTCTTTCTATCAATATCTCTCAAGCTGGTAGAGGAACTATGATCAAGCATGTCCTTAATGTTATCCCAGTTTATCAAATGGGGACTTTCAAGTTACCAAACAATCTCATAAGTCAGCTCACCACTATAGAAAGGAAATTTTTTTGGGGACATAAATCTAATAGAGGATCCAATCCAATTGCTTGGCATAATGTTTGCACCTTTAAAGACATAGGTGGCCTTGCCTTCAGAGATCTAGAAAAGTTCAACTTAGCTCTTCTCACTAAGTTAGCTTGGAGGATATGCAATGAATCAAGTCATCTCATGGTTCAAATATTGAGCATCAAGTACTTCAAAACTAGAAACATTATTCACCAAAAGATAAGCAAAAAATTGTTCTTACACTTGGAATGAAATTACTAAAGGATTAAAGATTCTGCAGCAACATTACTTCATGGAGATCAACAATGGTGAAGATACAAAAATTTGGTTAGACAAATGGATCCCAGGTATGAATCATCCACCCATCCCTCAAAATGAATCTTTCAGATTTTATGGAGAAGTTGTTGAACTCATGTTTCCAGATACAAGTCAGTGGAATATAACCCGTCTGGATCAGTTATTTGATGCTGATAGTTCAAGAAGAATACAAGCTCTTTTCATTGATAAAACTAAGAAGGATGTCATGATCTGGATGCCTACTAAAGACGGCAAGTTCTCAGTTAAAAGCACATACAAGATGCTGACTATGTCTGATAGAGAAGTTCAAGTAAATGGAGTAGCAGTCAGTAATACTGTATGGAGAAGATTATGGAGATGCAAAACAACACATAGGATTAAGTTGTTTGCATGGAAGTGTATCAGAGAACTTAATTCTACTAAACTTAATCTAGCCAAATAAAATGTGGATATGGATACTCATTGTGACATCTGTGGTCACTATAATAAAACTATGAAACATATCATATTTGATTGTAGACACGCAAAGAAAGTCTGGAAGGAGATTAACATTAATATTGATTCAGTCATACAACATTATCAATCAGTTTCAGAATTAGTTATAAGTTGGTTCTCTATCAACACAACTATTGGGGAAAAATATTGTACACATTCATGATAGGGGCATGGATGATTTGGAGAGACAGATGTGATGTTGTTTTTCAGGGAGTATCTCTAAACCCTAAAACTTCAATGATAAGATTCAATACTATTTAGATCCACATCCGCATGAAACTACATATAGTTTAGGCACTCAGTATACTGATAATAATTCACACTGGGAAACACCTTTGTGTGGAACTATGAAAATTAATGTTGATGCTTCTTTTGATCTTGATACTAATCAACTTGGTACTGGTCTTGTTTTGCGAGACCATGCAGGTACCTGCAATGGAATCAAAGGGAGTTACGTAAATGGAGCATTAAGTGCAGAGGCTGGAGAGTGTATGGCATTACGGGAGGCTCTATCTTGGGCAAAGGAAAAGCAGTTGGACAATACTCATATTGAAGCTGACGTAAAGCTTATCATACAATCAATAACTGGAAGCACCCTTACTAGTTCAATGGGAGAATATGAATATAATAAAAGAGATTAAACACTTTATCTCAAGTTTTAGTCGTCGTGTTTCTACCTTTGTTGGTAGAAATGACAATCAAGTAGCTAATTTTATAGCTAAATCAGTAAGGGGGACGGCTTTAAGTCTTGAAGCATATGAGTCTTTCAATCCTGGGCTTTGTAGTCTTCTGGCTAAAGACATGCAAAACAATATCAGCTAAATGCTCAATAAAATTCTTTAAATAAAAAAAAAAAAAAAAAAAAGGTTTTTTAATGGGTGCTGCAAACCAGAGAATTGGTTTTGCTAGGAAGCACGCTATTTTGGCCTATATCATGTACAATGTCTTAATTACTGTTGGGTGGACAAGAATGTTTTAAATTTAAAAGGATGGAAACATACCCGGTGATAGCATTCTGTCTGTTTCCAATCATTTAATGCTCTTACAGCAACTGCAGTGGTGCGATCATAACCAAAGAGCAAAGAGCAAAAAAAAAAACCAAAATTTGGGTTTAGTCCGTGTTGTAACGCAGTGGAGGGAGACTAAAATTTGGTCAGGCGCAACTTTAAACAGGCGTAATGGTAAGTTCCGCCCCATTTTTTTTTTTTAATTATTATTCGGGCGTAACTTTGAGTTACGCCCCAATCAGGAGTGACTCTTAATTGCTCCCTGTTGTAGGGCCTACGGCCCATAGATGTGCGACCCAACTAGAACCTAGGGTTCCCCTTTACATTTATATAAAGGATATTATAGATATGTAAAGAGACTAATGAATCAATAAGATTTTGTGCTCTCCCTCTTATCTCTTTGTCTTCTTCTTTACAATTATACTACAATACGTTATCATGCCCGATGCTATACCGCAGAGCTAAATTAAATATGATTTTTTTTTAATATGAATTATTGGACATCAATTACCGTCAAGCTAATGAAATCGCTGGAATCAAATCAGATAAGTTGAATCTATTTTTTTTTTAATCAAATAAGTTGAATCTATTTTTTTTCCTAATCAAATAAGTTGAATCTATTTTTTTTCTAATCAAATTAGTTGGATCTATTTTCTTTTCCCTTTGTTTTTGATTTCGGCATATCTGTTGGGTATGTTGGAATTAGGGATTATTTTAAATTATTGTTTGTAATCAGAAATTAGCTTGATAATATTATTTTGTTTTTGGTACTGTGAATATATTAATTAATCAGGGATTACTTTGATTGATCTTAATCTAAATCTTAATCTAATCCGTTTGATTAATCCCGTCCGTAGTTTGGGAGTTGCTTGTCTCTGTTCTCGTAAAAGAAATGTTCGCGAAGAAGAAATCTTATCTCTGTTCGTGTGAAAGAGAAAAGGACGAACAAACCTTGTCTCTTTCGTGAAAGAGAAACGGTCCGGTCTCTCTCTCTGTTCATTTCAGCCAACCCCTTAGGTCCCAGCCGATCCAAGTCGTCCTGTGCCACCCGATCCAAGCCCAGCTATTTTGTTTCCAGTTCTGGACCTGTCTCTTCACTGGGCCTATTCTGTTCCAGCGTGTTGGACCTATCTTGTTCCAACTTGGTTTCACATTTCAGGCCGTGCGACCAAGGATATTCCGGTTTTGTGTACATACTGTGGGAACCAAAGGTTGAGGTATGTAACTATAACGTGAGTTTTTATGTTGAATGTTTGCTAGGCTTATTTGTTTGTTTTTAGAACATGCCTAGTTTTATTTATTTTTGTCTTAAGATAAGTCCATAGCATATAAACGGTAAATTTAAATTATGATTGTTGATTTCGATCATTAAGAATTTTGATCTTATATGCTATTTTGTTCTCCTAAATATGATATTGGCTATTTTTGAATGGTATTTTTTTTTTTTCAACTGGTTGTACCAACTCAATTCCAACGTATTCATTTTGGGCTTAAGTAGTTGAGCACCATTATGATACTTGATATTTTTCTCCCTAAATTTGAATATTCCGTGGGATGTGATCCACTTGCTCGACTATTAACGAATTCATATTTTCAAAAGATACGTTGAAAATAAAATTATATGTAGTCTAATTTTTGTGGAAGAACTCACAAAAAGTAATATGAGTTTCATTTCTCTACTTCATCCATAATACTAACGAACCGGTATATGTTGAAGTATGACAACAAGAGAATTATTTTTAGTAATATATTCAACCTAAAGTAAGTGGTTGACATGTGTAGTGAGATTCTCTTGGCCTATTGAGATAAAGAAATTTCTCAAATTAAGCTAAATGTAGCAAAAA
Source organism: Papaver armeniacum (assembly GCA_023531295.1). NCBI lineage: Eukaryota > Viridiplantae > Streptophyta > Magnoliopsida > Ranunculales > Papaveraceae > Papaver > Papaver armeniacum. The sequence continues at coordinate 486,702 of JAJJWW010016731.1, forward strand.
TTGAAAATGGAAAGAACCCCGAAGTAATAAGGGTTAGACGTAATGACTCATATAAAGCATGTGAAAAGGGACATATATATCATGAGACAAAGATGTCTTTTTTTCCCAAAGTAGTAATGACACCAAAGTACATGCATATCACCTGAATATGGGATGAAGTTAAGATGTAATTCTAGCTCCCATCATAAATGAAAGAGTTGGGAATGCACCTGGTCATAGGTGTTGATATATACAATGTGTGTGTATCATAGTAGCAACCAATTTCCACATCAACTTTAATGGCAACAAGAACTTTGCCTAGCCAATTGATTATCTTATCGAGCACATCATTGTTCATTTTTTTTTCTTCAAGATAGAACAAAGACGTCGCAAAATCTCTAGATGTACCAAGAGATGATCACACCTTGTTAAATTCCCAAGTAACCCGTGCAAATGGATATCTTGTGGAACATCTAAATGATGAAAATGTAATTGATTGCATCTTTTATGGTCTCTAATATATTTGGAAGGAAATATATTTTAGATAAACTAATGAGTCAATCTAGTACAATGTAATTCACTATAATATTTGGATTATTGAATCATATTTACTCCGATGATGAAATGTTGGAAACTGACTCATACATGCTTTGGGCATAACCATAAAGAAACTTTGGTTGTGAAATGATGATTGTTTTGAAAGAACTCATACAACTATCACTTTATTTGAGTGAACGAAAATGGGAAAAAGATTGACAGAATGCAAAGTGACGACATATCTCTCAATAAGTGTTTTCTAAATTACTAGATGCACAACCCCCTTCCCATTATGCTTTTAGGTAAAAAGCATATCACTCATTTTTACAAAGTCTTGAGAAACAGGATCAAGACCATCCTAAGATGCAAATGGTAAAAATTCCATATTACAAAGAAAACAAGGTGAACTTTAGAAAAACATTCATGCGAGAATGCGGACCATTAAAGTAGTGATGGATCTCGGTGAATGTTTTGACATTTTGGACTAGTTATAGTTCCCAAAAAAAAAAATTGCGTTTGAGAACTCCTAGCACATATTACACAATGCAAAGTGTAAAGGCTAACCACCCTTGTTAATGCTAGAGAATTTACATCAAAAGGACTTGATGAATATTGCATGTTTAATAGGATCAATATAGAGCATCTTATACCCAATGGTCTCGCAGAGGATACCATCAAAGGTTACAGATGGTGTCTAAGGAATAGGTTATGCGTACCAACCTACCTTTTATTTCTTTGGGGATATGCAATATTACGCGCATCTTTACTTAATTTTTGTAGAACCCAATATTAGTCAACCTTTTCTACGTACCGGTTGGTAATCGAATTTAAGCGACATTTGTGTTATTACGTATTTTTGGTTGCACTATATATGTGCCATTACGAGTCCACATCGTACTATGATGGGTCACGAAAATGATTAAGTAATTTTGTTGAATATTTACTCTCAACAATTATCCGCATTTTAAAACCTTTGGCAGGAGATCTCTTACCGCTAGATTTGCGGTTTGTCACTTTAGTGAGACAATCTTCCCGTTGTTAGGGGAGATAAGAAAAAGTATTTTCTAAGGGAACGACGGGAATTGTCGTGGTGTGTTCCCACCTTGTGTCACATATTGATTCTTGTACTCCACAAATATAAATGTGAAGTGACAAAGAATAATCAATTTTCGAGAATGTACATTGATGTCGCTAAAGTGACAAGATCACACATACCAGCTGCAAATATTCCCGCAAGGTTAGAAATCCTCGGATGGGGTACACCATAGACTAAGGTGTTGCAACTACACTTGGTGGAAGTGTAGTTGAGGCCGTGGCTCCATAAAGGAAGATGGAGAGACCACCAGTTCGATCAAAGCTCACCTAGAAAGGAAGTAGATGAGTAAGGCACAACCTAATTTGTATCATTAATGAAAGCATCTCATTTGATTGTCTCGACTATGTCCATGAATCAATACTGGAGGACGCTCCGAAGTTTTAAATGATTCTAGAGAACAATAAAATCCTGACGGATTATGAGAATGCACATGAGTCAACGGAAGGATCATGTGTGCACAATGATGATATAATCCATAAATAGTTGCTCCAGAAGTATAGCACAATGAGATCGAACCATGCTTTATTTTGATTAATTTCAAATAAATAGCATATTTGGCCTACGCAATCCAAAGTAACTTAGTTCTTTGGCAAATATACGGGTATTTGGTGTGGTAGTGCTAACCAACCAAGTGTAAAGCCTATTGGACATACATAATTAATTTGTTATAAAGCATAATGAGAAGAAAGTAGTCTTAAAGTACAAAGACTCACCTTGTGGCGCGAGGTTTCTCACAAAGCCCTGGAATTGTTCTCTTGTAATGAACGTTATAGAGTTCCGCTACTTAGTTAGCTTGGTAATTTCAAAAGGACTTGAAATGCAACATATGTATGTAGTTGTTACGTATCTCTGAAAGAATCAAGAGATAGAATATATTTACAAAAGTACTTGATAGACTTTTGTTGCCCAAATCAAATGACCCTAAACCACAGAGTGCGTTTACAGTTAGATAGAACGCTCACTTATAGATTCATGCAATCAGGCGGATGTGGTATACCCGTCTAAGTGGCTATTTGATTTGGAGGGGATAAACAAGTAAGTTATTTTTCCTTGCGTATTCATAAGAAAGTTCCTGATTTGGAATTGTAGCTATTTATGTTGATGGTACAGACATGATTTTTACTCTTGATGTAATAAGAGACCTTAAAAGATATTTAAAATCCTAATTTGAGATGAAAAATCTAGGGAAAGCTCGATCGAATACTGAGCTTGTGGTATATTATTCCACCAGTTTGCATATGTCTAAAGTTGTCAGGCAATTTAACAAAGACATGCATCCTGATAGCACTCCCATGATTAGTCGAGGTTCAAATGTAAGTAAGTAACCATTTCTTCCAAAGGAATATGACGAAGATGTGTTGGGAGATGAAATTCCAATATCTAAGTACAATAGACGCATTGTTGTACTTAGTATAATAATGTACTCGATTAAATTTTACATCCTCAGGGAACTTGTTAGCTAGATATAGCTCCGCGCCAATGCAACGTCATTGGAATGGTATAGTGAATGTAATCATGTACTTAAAAGTAACCATTGACGTAAAATTGTTTTATCCCTGCAAAGACATAAAAAGGAATGCTAATGAAAGTGCAATCCAAAAGTTGTTGATTATGAAGGAATAATAACCTCTTCTCTAACGAAAGTAACCAGGGGGAGATACAGTAGGTTATTTTTCAGGTCATTACCGATATTCAATTTCGAAAAGTACATGACTAAAGTAACAGTCTAGAACAACTCTGAAAGTAATCAGGGAGAGGTGCCGACATCAGGGGGAGGATTCAAGGATATGATGTCGACATAATTTACTTCGAAATTGAAGCTGTGTTTTACTCTTTTTCCCTTCGATCGAGAATAGTTTTTCCCGAAGGGTTTTTTACTCGACAAGGTTTTTAGCGAGACAACACTAAAACATCAAGTGTGTTGAACGTTGAAGACATAAAGATCGCGTTGATATTACTGAAAATATCCGAATCAAAGAAATGAAATGCGATAGTCTGTTAAGCAACGAAACTTCCAGAATCAACAACATGGTCTTATAAGCTTTCAAGTCACCAAGGTACAGTGTGACAAACTCCTTTTCATTGCATTAGTCTAATGAAAATTGTCTGACATCAGGGGGAGCATCTAATGGTGTGTCGAACTATTTTCCTTCACCGAGGTTACTTTTTCCCACAGGGTTTTGTTACTCGGAAAGGTTTTAATGAGACAACAACAAACACCGAGAATGTAATTTTCCCAACTAAGGCTATTATCTTTCCCACGAGGATTTTCTGCCTTAATAGTTGTGAAACAACTAGTTAACTTCAACGGAGAAAAGTGATCATCTGCAACGGATCACCTTTACTTGCATCTATCACGTTGTACTATTTTCCCTTCGTCAAGGTTTTATCCCATTGGGTTTTCCTTGTCAAGGTTTTAATGAGGCAACATATTCGAGTCCAGCTATGTTATAAGTTTGCTTAATATTGTACTCTTTTTCTTTAGTTCAGGTTTTGTCCCTCTGGGTTTCCCTAGCGAAGTTTTAACGAGGCAATTTAACTTAGACTCATCGATCTGTGAAGATCGTATTGCATGTGATGAACTACATGTAAGGTAAGAGACAACATGTGAAGTACTACATGTGAAGAGGTGTACCAAGGTTTTATCCCAATGGGTTTTTCCTTGTCAAAGTTTTAGTAAGGCAATTGATTTCGGCACAAGTCATCAAGGAGAGAACGTCATTTGAAGAACTACATTTGAAGCCTCTATGTAAAGCACTGCATACGAAGTTCTATTGGACCGCACAAGGAGGAGTGTTGTAGGGCCTACGGCCCATAGATGTGCACCCAACTAGAACCAAGGGTTCCCCTTTACATGTATATAAAGGATATTATAGATATGTAAAGAGACTAATGAATCAATAAGATTTTGTGCTCTCCCTCTTATCTCTTTGTCTTCTTCTTTACAATTATACTACAATACTCCCCAATTTTTTTTTTTTTTTTAATTCGAGCGTAACTCCAATCTTCGCCCCATCAGGCGCAACTTTAATCTATGCCCGATTAAAACCAAACCAAAGACCAAATATACTCTAGTATTTGGTTTTAGTCTGATATTTGGTCTTTACTCCTCTCCGTAGTGTCTGCGTTTTCGACCAAAATTTTAGTTTTGGTCTCCCACTGTGGATGCTCTTACTAGCAAACATCCTGCGTGTGCCACAGTACCTTATCATCAGACATTTATTTTCAACTTCAACCTTATTTTCAGTCGGGCATTTATTTTGTAAATACTATCTAAAGTGAAGGATTTGGTTTAATTCTTCAGCCGAGCCTGTATTCTGTTCTATCTCAAATCAGAGCTCGGTCCAAGAGTTATATCCGGCGACAATGGCATGCCAAGATCAGGTTCATCATATCTCAACCAGTATAGTCGCACCTTCAAGCTATAACGGTAGTGCTAGAACTACTACTACTCATCGAAGGATTGACTTAACTACATGGGATCTCCAACTTCTCGTACCTGCATACATTCAACGAGGTCTTCTCTTTACAAAACCCAAATTAGAAGATTCTGAAACAATTTGCAACATCATATCTAACCTTAAGACCTCTGTTTCACAAACATTGGATCACTTCTTTCCGCTTGCTGGACGCCTTGCTATCGAAAAACATGACGATGATGGAACCACATCTGTCTACATTAACTGTAACTCTACTGGGGCAGAGTTTATTCATGCGGTTGCTGAAGACATAACTGTAGCTGACATACTAGAACCGATCTACGTTCCTAGTGTGGTTGAATCTTCATTCTTCTCCCTAAATGGAGTCATGAATTATGATGGTTTGGTTAAACCCTTGCTGTCAGTCCAAGTAACAGAACTGAATGACGGTATTTTTATTGGATGCAGCATGAATCATGCGGTGTGTGATGGAACATCGTTTTGGCATTTCATGAATTCGTGGTCTGAGATCTCTAGATCTGCAGTCGGAGGTAAATCATCAATCCGTACCATCTCACGTCCGCCTATTCTTGAGAGGTGTTTCCTTAATAATACAGATTGCCCATTCGCTTACCCTTTTCTATTGACGATGAACGTTTTCGGGAAAGCCATGTATTTGCAACTATTAGGTCTGAATATGAAGTGAGATTTTACCATTTCACACGAGAAACTGTAGCAATGCTTAAAGCAAAAGCCAATGCAGAGATCGGATCAACAAGCGGCTGTTGCATCTCTTCTTTGCAAGCTTTGCTCGCTCACTTTTGGGTGGCAGTAACTCGTGCTAAGCATTTGGATCAAAATACGGAGACTAGTTACTGTATATTGGTTGGGAATAGAACTAGATTGGTGCCGCCACTGCCTCAAGAATATTTTGGTAATTCAGTTAATTTCTATGTTGCAACAACAAAGGTGGGTGAACTGCTGGAAAAAGGACATGGTTGGGGAGCATTGTTACTGAACCAAGGAATTATGTCCCGTGATGATGCAGCAATTCGGCGTTCTTGGGATTCATGGGTGCAGAAGCCTGTATTTCCAGACACAGCAGCAATATTCCAAGGTACTACATTGCTTACTGGGGGGTCTCCAAGGTTCGACATGTATGGCAACGATTTTGGTTGGGGGAAACCCATTGCAGTGCGAAGTGGGATCGCTAACAAGTTTGATGGAAAGATTTCTGTGATTCCTGGATTGCTCGAAGGGAGTTTATGTGTTGAAGCTTGTCTTTCTCCTAAGACATTGATGGCTATGGAGAATGACACGGAGTTCGTCAATACTATCTCCATCTAATTACCTCATCTGATCAATAGCATTAGGTATGTAATAGGGGTTTAATGAGACCAACAATATGAAATGTAAGTTCAGATTTTCTTTGATAGAAATTAGAAAGATTTCATTGTGTATGAACTGGCGAGTCTAATTAGAAGTTCTATCCTCGTTTCTCATAAGATATTAGGGACTGAGTTAGGTAAGATCCAATGAAGAAGGACCTGAGCAGCTCCACTCAAATAGTATACTGAAAAAGAAATGCAGCGTCTTGGTGAACTTGGCTTAATGCAGCTTCTCACCAATGATATACGTTTTGTAACGCATACTTGCCCGCAATAGCGGAAATTATTGCGATTTGATTTACATCAATACATAAGTATTCACTAGTGAGAGTCTATATCACTTATTCATTTATATTGGTTAACTGATATTAAAACCGACAGCCATGATGATAATCATAAATGCAACTCCAATGAAGCCGAATATTGTTACATAGAGCGGCACCAAGGTCTCCAGAATCTGCACAAACCAGGTTGGAATATCAAAGTGTATTAATTCAGCATGTTTCTTCTTAGAATCTAGATTAGAGAGGGACAAAATGAATTATACAGGAATTGACATGTGCACTGGCATTGGTGTTTGATCGGCAACCAAGATGTAGAAGTAACTCATCACTCCTATATGCTTTGTGGCGCTACTGTAATTCGATTTCATAACTATAGTCTCTCCATCAGATATCTTGACAGAGCCAGGTTGAGGATAAAATGCTGACATCTCCACTAGGTTGGCATTTTCATTGCCTGCTTCCTTTCCATCTCCATATACTGGCTTAGATGAGCATATAAGACGACCACCCTAACCAATTCGCCATTATAGAAATAAATATATGTCAGTTCCTAAGCAACTCCGTCAACAAGGTAACCAGTGGTTAAAAACGAGAATTGAAGTCTTCACATAACCAATTCTTATTTCGGTACAGAAGTGAGTTTCAGATATCCAGATATTGATGAGATATCGAATATGGAGTAAAACATAATGAAACAAAGAGTTATGAAACAAATAGGGTAAAAAACTATTGTATCCGTTTCAACAAGTACCACAGGCCTACCAACAACAGCTTCCCCCACCATCTTTTCTACTTCCACATTGACACATAGTCACTAATCAACTTTCTTTGAAAGACATAAAGAAGCATCCCAAGTCCCTCTCAGTCAGGGTCTCTCAACTTTGAAGAGATCTCTTGACTCTTCTTGTTATGAAAGACAGATTTATGATGTACACAGTGTACTACACCAAAAGCAGCAGCATTAAGTAAGTAAAACACTCATCATAATCACTTCACTACTATTAACTTAGAAAACACATAAACAAAAAATCTTGTGTGACATTGACATACCTAGAGCTCTGTTTAATCTCTTAGGATATCATGATCCTACTACTAGGGTTTCTGCACTCACAGTCACACCCATAACTTACAATCAATTTCTTTACTATAGAGTATAAACTGGATCTTTTTCTGCACTTTTTATTTGAATATTTTCTAATACTTTTTTCTTCCTAGATTGTTGCCTAGTTGCTAATTATTTAGACTTGTTTTGGTAATGAAAAATTAAACCAAGAACAAGTAATCAACTTCATTACAAGCTTATGAAGTTGGGGTAAAAAAACACTAAAATATGATTGAAACACACACAAACTCTAACCAAACTAAAGTGAAAAGCACTCGGAAGATTAATGGGGGGTCTTCTTCTTTAATGAAATCTTTTTTCACTAATGAAACCACAATTTTGATCATAATCACCCAATGTATACTTTCTCTTCTTAGTTCTTGAAGCAGCTGAGACAAAACAAGAATCCTCAAGAACACCAGTTGAGGTTGATGAATAAATCGACGTCAAGTCCGGAGACATTTCAAATTTTTGTGCAATTGAATGCTCAATCTCCATTACCTTCATAACATTATAGCAAGACATTACATGTTCCTGCAAAAGAATTTACAAAAATGTATCAAAACTCAACGTTTTCCTCTTCTTATTGGTTGAATTAATAAATGGAAGAATATTAAAAAGACTCACATTGTTTGAAGACCCAAATAATGTAGTTGAATTCAGCTTAAGATCTAACATTGGTCTTGATAGATTCTTATTCAATGCTGCTAAAACTGCTGCAGCAGCTATTGATGATGGTGGGTGATCCATTGTGTTCATCCCTATAACTTCAACGATATCATTAAGGTAATCAAAGAAACCGAATTTAATTAGAAAAAAAAATCAATTTAATTAGGAAATTTTATGATCGATTACCTTTCGCTAATGCAAAGATAAATTTTGAAACTTGGGATAATAAATCTCTGGGTAGTTCACCATACTCATCGCCATTACCGCTGAATTTGAAGATGAAGTAATGTAGATAAACAAATGGAGTTATTGGATCCATTCTCCATTCTAAGGAATTCAGAACTAAAAGCTCCATTCTTTGAATCGTTTTACTTTCAAAGCAATAATCTTTTTCATTAATCTGAAACTCTAATAATGCTGGAACTTTGCATTCTTCCATTTTTGCAGCAAGTGATAAACAAGCTATTGATAATAATTTGATTGCCCAAAACTTCTCACCCTGTAAAAATAACAAAGTCCTTAGATTGAGTAAAACAGAGTGAGTGGATGGGGCAATAGAGATTGGAAGGACTGAAATACTTACATCAATGGGTCTCTTTGATAAGAATCGATCAAAGTATGTAAGAGATAGATAAGCTGTTTGAAGTGTAAACCCAAAGAAATCCCTAGTCTGGTTAATCAAAACAGAGGAAAAAAGTTGAATACTTTAACAAGAGAGAACTATGAATAAGCGAAATGGGTACATATGAATCAAAATCTTACTTTTAAAATCCATTTGATAGCATCCAAACGAGCACATTTGAGCCAATCTTGAGTAACGAATGGAGAAAAATCATGATTTTTATAATCATTCTCTCTTTTAATCAACATTTTTATATATTCTTCATCTTCTGATTCTAAGAACTTGTAATTGTTTATGTGGATAAGTAAATCTACTTCAACCTTTATTTCTTCTTCTTCATCATCATCTTCTTCGACAAAACAAATATCTTCATTTTCTTTACAAAGAAGATTAGATAGCAATAAAGAAGAAGAATCAAATTCCTGCTGCATTGTTAGTACTTTTTTTTTCGTGCGCTGTTACATCTACACAAAATGAAATCCTGTTGACTAGCTAACACCAGTAATCATGGAAGATCAATGGAGAGAAAGAGAGGAAATATAGAGATTGGAGTTGGAGAGAGATATGTGTGATGGGTCTAACGAAAGAAGATTTTTGATGGTTTGCGGTTTCAATGCCGCCAAATTTAGCGGAGAAGAGATAAAAAGTGCTGAAGTGGGGAAGAAAATTTCATAACGGGGTTTAAGCAGTTACAGAGTGGAACTGTAGAAGAGAGAGGGGTTTTAGTGTTCAATTTTTCAAGGCTTTCATGTGCCTGTTAAACGGGCCCAGGAAATAGGGTTTGTGATTTGTGAATGGAAGATGAGGAATCCACGAGTTTTAAGGCGCCGGATAATTATTTTTTTAAGGCGCTCCACCTCTCTACTTTGCTCCCTCCAATCTACACCACACATCTATGATTTGAATCACATTCAGGTACAAATGAGGTTCACCATTTCCCAGATGTGGGGTTTAGATTGGAGGGAGCAGAGTAGGGAGGTGGAAAATAGGGAGCTGAATAGCACACCGATTGGCAAACCTCGTGATTTCTTTTGTTTTATTTTTTATTTTAGTCGTCGAGTATGAATTGTAAAGATGACTGCTATACGGAGCTCCGATGTTTGCTATCTACAGGGCAGAACAAAATAAATGACACACCATAATTTTGAGATGATAAGATTGGCTCTTACAGAGGTTCACCATTTCTCTACACCTCGAAAAATCGTCAGCAGAAGCTCTCTCAAACAGTTTCCATCTTGGGAAATAGAGGAGGAAGTTGTGAATCAAGCTAAAGCACGAAATGGTTTCGTGGTAAAATAATTAGGACTAGCGCGAAATCATTTCGCTCAGGAAATTTGATGCAGCTGAAGATTTGGCCATTGTCAAAACATGGTATCACCAAACAAGACGTGAAGATGTTATAACTAGTTTTATCGCACCCGAAACCTATTAGGGAGGGTGTATAGCCAATTTATACGAGAGTATGGAAATCCTAAGCAAAGATCCCTCCAACAAGTTCGTTAAACACAGAGATCCAAGATTGTTTGTAAATTTCAATGTTGAATGGATAAATCAATCAGAAGTATAACTAAGAATAACGGGTTGCACTCGACGATGTTTAGTTTGAAAATAAAATAAAAATGAAACTTCCTTTAACTCGATCGATATAGTTAGAATCGATTGATGTAGTTAGGTTTTAATTTTAATTTGTGAGCTAAATGGTGTGAATAAGTTTCAATTTTGAAAGGATTTGAATACGTTTCAAATTTAAAAGGATAAGACTTAGGATTAGTAGTTGGCATGACGTTTAACTGCTACAACAGAAGTGCGGACGTCGAACCATTTCATAACTCTTGCCTTTGTACCTTTACAATTCTAAGACGGAGTCCCTCCCCACAATGACATGGAAGGGGTTGTGAAGGCTATGAAAAACAACCATAAAATTCAGTTGAGAATATTGAAAATATTGAGTTGTTTTTAAATACAGTTGAAAATTGATGTTTGCTTTTTCTTTAGAATTCATTTTTTGTTTAATTTGATCGGTCACTTGAGATTTTACTTATAATGGATTTCTTCTTCATTAACATTTCCTTTTCGTGCCTTGTGGTCATAAATATGATCTCTCTTGTGAATAAATATAACCATTTATTTATAATTATAGTAGAACAAAAAGATCTCTTAAGGTGTGGATGTTTTGAAGAAGCAGACAAGTTGAGGCTATTGAGATAATGGTGAAGTCGTGTCCTTTAAGTTGGGAAAAATTATAAGCTACATAGACTAATACTCCCCCGTTTTCTTAACTGCTCTTTAACCATTACCATTACTTATTACTTTCTCATCATTGGTGTGTTGATGCACCACATATTGTTGTAGATTGCCAGACCAAAACCCAAGTGAGTATCCTCCATGTGACATATTTGATGGCTCGTAGAGAATAATAAGGTTCAATGTACAACTAATATTATTAATTGAGTTATAATTATGACTTGATAAGGCCATATGCTCAGCTTTGTGTTTAATTAAATAGATTGGATAGTATCAAGCCTAATGGGAATAATAAGTCTGTCAGCGACTTAAATTTCAGTAAGTCTAAGAGTATATTATATGGATATTTATTTGAGCATTGAGCTATGATGATTCTAGACATGTATTTGAAGTTATCTCAGTTGAGATGCTCACTTGTAAAATATTTGTGGCTCAGAGCATCAAGAAGGTAACTCAGACTTGAAATAGGAACGTGAACAAGATGAAGATCTTTGCATTGCACTAATAACGAGAGGTATTAGATAATGCTAATGTTGCAAAAGTAGTCAATGCTAGCACTAAACCGACATTGTGATAATAGTTGGTTGGCGTTGGCATTGGCATTGGCATTAGATAAATAATTGCATTATGGGAGTTGGTGCTTTCATAAAGGATAACCAAAGCCATTTTTCTTCATGATATCAAATAGATAACGCCAATTGACATTAACGCCTTCTCAATATTTATCTTACATAGAACGTCGGGTTTATTTTTCTTAAGTCTACTACCAATATATTCATTAGCCACTAGAATACCATATAAGATTGGTTTAACCTCTATGAAAACACCTTTTGGAAACTAGAGCGAGTTTTACTAATTTTATCTTTTCTTTGAAAGGATTGGAGATTACCTTATAGAAGTTGCTAATCAAGTTGAGAAGCCTTAAACCCCTTAAGTGGTGTTGAGTTTTCTTTTTTAGGAACTAGCTTAATAAAAGACATGTTCAATTTCGAGCATGCCTTGCCATTTGAGTGAAAAGACATTAAATCCAGCATGAGATCTAAGTCACTATATTCAAGCAGCATTTGATGAATTCCATAGTAAAACCATGAGGCCATGGTACCTTATTGGTTCCTTATTTCTTAATATCTTCATAAACTCCCTCTATCAAAATATCTTTGTTGGTTGTTAATGTGCTTAAAAGACACGTTATCAAAACTGGGAATAACATAATAAGTTGTTATGAAGAGATTGGAATAATAGTTTGAGTTTCATGTTGAATCACATCCCGGTCGAAAATATCAACTCCTCCAATTTCTTTATCACTAGACACGGAAGTTCTCTCCTACCATATTTTATTTGTCTTAACCACCTAGGAAGTAGATCCCTCTAGATGTAACCTAGTCAAATGATTCAATGCCTCTGAATTTAGGTCAAGCCTAGCATTTAAACTCTTAGATCAAGGAATGCTTACTAGTGTTGTCTTTATTCGTGATTGATCCATATATTTCTAATCGTGTATAGGTTGTTCGACTAGTACACTTATCTCACAACTTTTTACTAGCAATAGATCAATCAACTAATCAATTTAGTATGCATCCTGAACAATCAATGATAAACCATAATAATGATAAAGGTAATCGATGACAAGTGAAAAACTCAAAATATAATCATATACTCATTTCAATTGATGTTTAAAACTTAGAATTCATCCTCAATCAAACAAAAGTTTAGCTACTCATGGATCTACTGAAATACATGAATACTTATGATAAAATCAAAGAGAAATAGATATGATAATGGAAATACTCCAAAATCCTAGCTTTCGCTCCTTGTATTGCTTTCTCCACTTCGGAATCTCAATAAAACATGTATCAGAATGTGTCTTTAAAAGTCCTAGAAGTCTCCTTAAATACCCTTACAATCCTAGGGTTCGGGCATACTTCAGAACCAAGTCTTCTCCCTTTAGAAAGTATTTTCGCAACTTTTTAAAGTGTGGGACCGGTCCCGGTAGAGATCCTTCTGACTGGTCCTAGTAAATATCGATAAATTGTTTTGCCCGTAACTTTATCATACGAATTCAGAGTGACCTCATTATTTTTACACTCGCTTCGTCTCTTCATTCTCTATAACATAGAGCTTAATACTCCTGAACTTGGTCGGGTTCCACCTGGTCCATTGTCTGTGTTCACTTATATATCTATTTCAACATTCTTTTCACTCGTTTTGGATGATTCCACTTAATTGGAACAAACAAAAGAAAACAATAGTAGTACAAGATAATATGCACGATACATAGCAAATACAAGCATGAAATTGATTTTTTTTTTTAAAGTATTCTAAATTATGTACTTATCTCTACACAATGTTATGATTAGATGATTCAGTTAGATGAATCGCTTTACATGATCAGTATTTCTGCATTTCTTGATTGATTAACTTGTTATGATCCGATTATGGTTTACCAATTAACATCTAGGTCGGTCAGAATTAACAATAAAGGAAATTGGATGAGAGAGACAATCACTGAAAATGTAAATTTCTACTGATCAATATATTTCTAATACAATGTACTTTGTAACAAGATTAGCTCTTATGGCTATATATACATGCGTGGATATCACACTAATGGAGTGATTGATGAAAACCACTTATGCCCATGCGGAGATGACGTCATGGTCAACTCAAATTTTAATTTCCCTTCAAGTAACTACTGCAACATGGGTTTTGTTCTCTTTCTTATATCACGATCTTAAATCCAGGTCTCCAGGTTTTGGCTCTGAAAACTTCGGTTCTCGTCTTCACTTATTGCTCTAGAACTCAGGTCTCGCACGTGTTTTGGTCTTTGTCTTAAGGTATCACACATGACTAATTTTTAACCTTCAAGTATTTCATGTGACTGACACTCATTCTCCAGATCTCAACCTAGGTTCTGTCTTAGAACTTAGCTCCTCGACCTCATAGCTGTCAGTTGTCGGTAGATGATATATGTTATCGGCTACAACTTGTTCTAACATATTCAATCTTTCGACTTTGCTTGTCAATGCCTCCTCCCTTTTCTTAACATCTTCAAAAAATAACTTCGCTCAAAATCTTTAAGAAAAACTTTAAGTTTTGCAATTTTTTAGAGAAAACATAACTTGGAGTACCTAAATGATGCACTGATTTCCACGACAACTTCACATTCTTATAAAAATCAGGATGTTGCAGCCAGTGATATTCTAAATTGAAGTAGGACATGTTCTTGAAATCTGGCTCTAAATCCAAAAACAAAGGATTTGATCAGAGATAGTTATAAATGGCGCAACTAGATTTAGTGTCTAACTGTAAGCATAATAGGAATTTGTCCAATCTACACAACTATCCAGTGATGCTTGTTGGAATTAATATATACTTACATCCAAAATAAATTGTTTGATTTATCTAGATTTTCTATTGATTTTTCTTTTCTTTTTTTAGTTTATCAACAACAAAAAAAATGAAGGATGAACAACAAAAGATGATTCAAAAAAACAAATGAAAAGATGGATTATGGAAAAAGTTAATTGATTTAAAATTCTATATTTGTTGTGGATGAAAATACCTATTAATTTTGCTATGGATTCATTATGACCCGGGATGGAATTTTGATTAGCTTTAATAACCGAAGGTGCCTCTCATTTCACCTCTCATATCACTCATTTCTGGTCCTCCGGCTCGCAAAGGTCGGTATCCTTATAATACCTGGCTAATTTTGGCTATATGCCTTTTTATTTGGGGCCTATCTCTAGAAGACAAACATGGGTCATTATGAAGTAAAATCAAAAACCCCTTATCCCCTTATTTTTGTTAATGGCTAATTTGTTCTTGATTAATTAATGTTAATTAGGTTATTTAAAAGATCATGTTAGATGTGAAATTAACTAGTGATTAATCATCAAGACCTGAAAAGGTTTGAGTCCTTTTTAAGAACATCAACCTAGAATAGGTGGATGTTCATTCCCACATAGGTCGATTATGGGTTGATATACCTCTTTCACGAAGAATGCTAAGAATCGGTAGATATTTATTTATGTATAGGCCGATTTCAAACGATGGTTATGAATGCTTTTATAGACCGATTGTGACATTTATTTATGTAGAGGTCGATTGTAACAATCGATGGATGTGGATGTTCCTATAAACCGATTGCAACAATCGACACATATAAAAATTTGTATTGGCCGGCTGTAGCTTATAAAACATGCAAAAAAAAATTGGGCATTTTCGTTAACCAGTATAGGTCTATATGAATGTCCACATCGACCGATTTCGAGTTGATGTTCTTCAGCCACAAAGAGCATCAAGGACAATTGGACGATGTGTATGTGCATAGTTGATTGTGCAAAATCGGCTAATGTGGACATTTATAATTTTATATCGATTGATTAGGGTAAATCCGAGAAAACCCAAGGCTTTGAAAATTTTCAATTTTGGGTGTTTGAATCAATCAAAAAACTACTTAAGAGGAATTAGTTGATATAAAAGTACATAACAAAGTAGAATTTAAGATTCAATTTAAGTTTAAATTCTAATAATGAGGATAACTTGGGTCGTGTTTGGGAACTTGGATATCCCAACCCAAAGCGGGGTGATCCCGAGGTTGGGTTATCATCAAAGAAAACGGTTGAAAAGTGTTTGTTTACATTTTATTCCAAATTGGGATAAGGATAGCTAATCCATCCTTGATTTCTTGAGGCTAAAAATTTAGGTTTGTGATATTTTCTGAAAACATGTTCTCCCCATTTCCCAACCTAGGATAGAGCCACAAACTCCATGGTTTAAATATCTTTAAGACTATTTTGTCATTTGCTCCTATTAGTTTACCTCGATATCTAATATATTTGCTTGAGTTGAGTTAAAACCGATCAATCTTAAGGGTAATTTCTTGACGGATTGAATGTCAAACAAACACAAGTTGAGTTAATTTAAGACTGGTTAGAATTATACACAAACAACACTCAAAGTTATCATAAATTAAATTAAAATATACTATCCTAGGCTATGTTATCCCATTTCCGAGCTCCCGAAAAGACCCTCAGTACTTCCATCCTTTTTAGACACCCCTTATCCTTTTTTCTAGGTGGATGAAGAAAATAATAGGCCCCACATAAACGGCATAGACCCAAAATCAAGCAGGTTATAATAGCCATCAAACTTTACTCGGTAACATTGAATGCATGCAGGGGCACGGACATGGGTACTGCTTAAATGGTTTAGGTTATACTCATCTTTTTGTTCTTTTCTACTTTTTTATATCTAAAAAGAAATATAAACTCGTTTTTAACACAGGTGATTTCTCCCGAATGTTTCAACAACGAGAATCGTTTTTGTTTTTGCCTTGGCATATTCTCTCACGTTTGCACCACTAACAACAAATTGTATTACTTCCATGTGGTCTATACCTGTATCATGCGTGTCAAATGACTTTTACATTTACAGTTAATGACGATTAATGATGATTAATCACTAATACCAGGCTTAGCAGAAGAGATATAATATTGAAAATAAGTAAAATTAATCACCGAGATCTGTTTAGAGTCGATATCGTTTACTAATGCGTAAAGAAATATTAAACAAATGATGAATCTTTATGTAATACAAAACTAGTAAGGCCACATGTGCGATGCGCATGCTTGAATTGGATTCTTTTAACAACACCAAATTTGATAATAATGGAAGAAGAAAAATCTTAAAAAAAAATTTAATATCCTTGTTTGTATTCATTACGTAGATAATTTAAAGAGCTTTTCAAATATATTAATTTTGCAAAAATCCGATGTGTATTTTTAAAGATATCTAAGTTTTAATTTTTTTTGATTTATTTTTAAAACAATGGCATTCCTGTAAATATACAAATATTAACTAAAAGCATAGTTAATGGGGGTATTATTGTCATGTGAAAAGCTTCACCAAAATAAGGCTTCACCAAACAATTACCTCTTTTCTTTATATTAGTACTAGTAAGGCCACATGTGCGATGCACATGCTTGAATTGGATTTTTTTAACAACACCAAATTTGATAACAATGGAAAAAAAAATCTTAGAATAAAAATTAATATCCTTGTTTGTACTCATTACGTAGATAATTTAAAGAGCTTTCCAAATATATTAATTTTGCAAAAATCCGATGTGTATTTTTAAAGATATCTAAGTTTTAAGTTTTTGCTCTATTTTTAAAACAATGGCATTCCTGTAAATATATAAATATTAACTAAAAGCTTAGTTAATGAGGGTATTATTGTCATGTGAAAAGGCTTCACCAAACAATTACCTCTTTTCTTTATATTAGTATAAGATATAAGATAAGATTAGTAAGATTAGTAAGATAAGATTAATCAAAATGCAGCTTAAAATTAATCACATAGGTTCAGTATTACCTTAATTAAAAAATGTTGGGGTGCTATGTCGTTGTAGTACATTGGTAATGTCATTGAGTGATAATACCATTGACCTGAATTCAAAGCTCGTCAACATCAAATTCCCTACAAATCAGAAAAAATAAAAATTGATGTCAAACAATTTTATCAGACCATGTTTTTAATTATGCATAATTTAGAACAAATCTTATGGAGGTACTACTTTGACAATTAGAGTGGCATGTAAAATTGGCAAACTAATAAATATAAGGATTTATGAATCGCAGCAAAGATTACCAAGCGACAATGATAACGACGCCAATGGTTATGTCGTCCAATGACTCAACTTGAATCTCCTTTACAAATCCGATCAAAACTCATTTCAATCTACATCTTCTTTATGCCTCATCTCACATATTTTTTTTTTTTAATCTCATTATTTTCGTACTAACTCCTGTAATATGGGTCTGCTTCTCAACCTTCTCGAAGTAGAAATAAATTTTTGAGTTCAAAATATACCTCGAAAGACAGGATCCCATAGGATTTTAAGGTCGAATCCGTACATTCAATAAGAAGTGGCTTTATATGTTGTTGAGATCACGCAAACCAATCAAGTAAGAAAGTGCGGTGAAACCGAACTTGATGCGGTAAGAACATTCTTAAAAAAAAAATTAACTTTTAATTATCTTAATTTAATGTGATCTTTAATTTAATAAAATTGCTTTTGCAGATGACATGAACAAAAGTGTTGAGAGGATTGACGCGGGAAACACGAGAAAATTCTCGCACATGAAAGTTGAGGAACCTGTTAACCTGAAGCACTTGATGAAAGTGTAAGATCTGGCTTTTCTAACTTGAATCTCTTGATGAAACTGGCGTAACTGACTGCTCCAACATTCTAAAGTTGTTGAACATGTATATTCTCTCTCCATGGGATTGTATGCAGCATGTGCTAGCTAGATCCTCATACTCTCATGCTTTACCAAATTCTTAACGATTTCAAGCTGGTTCGCCATTTTCTTCACCAGTTTCTCAAGGAACTCAACAAGTGAACACTTATTGGTAATCTCTCTTCAAATTCAAACTCAAATTCAAATGTCAATGCTGGAAAAATCGTAAAATTAAAAATATAGATCAAGGGATCGGGATCTTTCAACAAAAGGGTTTAACAAGTATTCTTAACTGTTGGATGTTAGCAATTTAGTTGTCTATATTCCCATTGTTGTGGAAATCTTAAAATGACTTTCTATTTCTATATGGTTGTTAGTACCTAAAAATTACTTCTAGGGAAAAAAATGCACAGTTGTGGTACGTTCCTTTTAGGTTCGAAAATCAAAATAGTCAGGACAAGTCTAAACTACTATAATACGGTCCTACTACAAGGAAAGGAAGACGGGTTGATCTTAGGGGAGGGAAGTAGACAAGTTTTGAGAAGATGACAATGGTATTGAACTTGCGTGTTTTGGGTATTGAAAACTATGAAGAATAATGAGAGCCTTTGGGTATGAAAGCTTGTTCTGTTTTTCAGGCAGGCTAAGTGACCTATTTATAGTAGTTTGGAATACACACGGCCTTTCTCATAAGTAGTGGAGGTCGTGAGTTATGGAGAGATGGAGATGATGGGATGAGGCGAGATAAATTATGGGAAGTTTTTGGATAACCCCTTTTTACGGTATCCATTATCTCTCCAACTGTTATAACTGCTACGACTACTCTAACTTTTCACATGGGTTGTTGCCATGCCGCATGTTATCGTAGATTTCCAGACCAATACCCCATGAAGAATCCCCCCATGTGACGTATTTTGATGTTTCTTCGGTGTTTTAGATGAGCTATGGATCTCATCTTATTTGGGATAAATCATAGTCGTTGATATGCCATACCCCTTACAGGCATGTTGAATCATATTTTAGCGGAGCTGTTGTGAAAATAACTTGGCCAAGGCCAACCGTGGTATCGTGGCGTGCTCGTGGCCTGTTGAGGCGCTAGGGGTTGGCTTGGCGCGTTAGTGGCTGGTTAAGATGCTATAATTTAGCATAGCATGCTAATAGCGTAAAAGTGGCATAGCACGTCCACACTTTATGCCACAACTAAGATGGAGACAAATATTCCAGGCAATAATCTTTACGTGAGATATTGGAGTGCTAAATAATCGCGTGGCCTTTGGATGTCTTATTTATGGCGATAAAACAACAAATGGCGTAGTGGCCTATAATGGCGATGCCATGACCCGCAGTGGCGTTATGATTGACCTAATGGGCCGAGATCTAAAATATGGCTCAATGGCCTTTGCCTTAGCTACCACAATTAAAATTATATCTAGTTGGAGCTGTTAGCGCGAGGTGGCATGGTGGCTTAATGCCACATTAGGGTTTAGCCGTCATTGCCTTTAATGGAACGCTGGCTAGGCAAACTGCGGTTTTGTAGCGGCTTAATGTGCTTTGCCTTGGCCATGACAGATGGGAGAAGAATGGTGGGGCCATAACACGGTCATGAGCTTAATAAGCTAAGACATGATCTATGGGAGATGTGATAGCATATTTTGGATCTACAAGTGGCATGTGGCATGTTTGTGGGCTGCGGTGGCGCCGACAAGCTGTGGCCTTAGAAGTGGCGCGACATGCCCAAGGCTACTATGCCAGAATTATCGGATATCATCCTAGCCATAGACTTTTATAGCACATGTGCGATATTGTAGCACTTCCATGACCATTAATAAAGGTTGGGCTAATGCACGTTTGGCTATGGCTCGATATTGGCCAATTAAGGCATAGGAATGATGTGAGTAGGCCATGACCGAGAATTAGGGTTTGGCCTTAATTCGACCAAGGCTATCAAAATGGGATTCCTGTTTCAACTAAGATAGCCAAGTTAAATTTAGAATGGAGCTAAGATATGATGAAAGGCCGTTGATTGCCTGTGGCCCTGTGAGTTATAATGGTTATGCCACGGACTTGGCCATAGCTAGCCAAGATCATAAAATATCGTAGTTTATGTTATAGCCTTGGTCGTGGCTGGCCAAGGTCCAAGAATGACGCGTGCTTGTGCCATGGCCTTGGTCGTAGTTGCCAAGGACCAATAATGGCGCGTGGCTTATGTTGTGGCCTTGGCCATGGATGCAAAGACCTGATAATGGCGTGCGTTATGCTATGTCTTGTCCGTAGCTGCCAAGGCGCGGTAATGGCGCGCGTCTTATGTTGTGGCCTTGGCCATGGCTGGCAAGATCTGATAATGGTGTGCATTATGCTATGGCCTTGGACATAGATGCCAAGGCTCGGTAATGGCACACGGATTATGTTGTGGCCTTGGTCATAGCTTCCAGGGCGCGATAATGGCACACAATTTTGCTTTGGCGGTGGCTTATGGCGCGGTAGTGGCTATGCCACAATTCTGGTCATATTTTGCCAACTTGTGTTTGGCCGCGCCATTGACTTAGCTTATTGTTTTGGGATGATTTCAACTAAGCCATTAGTCCATTCTTATTTTATCTAAAGCACTATGAGCTGCAATAGTTGTACTACGACCTTAGTCATGGCTGGCTAAGGTACTATATGATATGCAGCATATGCCATGGGCTTGGCTATGCCTACCCAATGTGACGCAATCCTTATGATGTGATCATCATATGGCTATAATCTATGGTTTGAGTTTATGGCAATATGCCAGGCTTAGATTTGAAGTGTAATGTTATTCCAGTACGAATGTGAATACGATAGTGCCGCTATAGTATTTTCAAGGAACTTGGACGTGGGAGTTTGCAACTTGAGACGATGCTGATATGACTATGTACTAAATGTAATACTCTCGGTAGCATGTTAATTCAAGAATGATATCAAATCCTATTATGAATATAAATAATTCCATCTATATATCATAAAAAGTGTATATATTGGCACACATGAAATAACGAGGTTTCTGCTGGGGGAAGCCTTGGAATTTGGCATACATATAAACATTTAGAATATCTACGGGACTACCGGGTGTTAATTGAATACACTTTATTGATACTCTTTCGAATAAAAATTATTTTAATACAAATTCTCTAGCCCTAATGCCAGGTCATGGATCTTCTTTATATTTCTACAATTAGGGAAACGATAATTTACTATAAATTCCCTTGTCAGAAAATCACCATCAATAATGGCTCATTTACCCGAGCATTATCGAAAAAATGAATAAATAAATATTTTTTCCCTCGTCAAAAAACCATGTTCCAAATTGTGTCTTCTTCTTCTTCGCTTATTATCTACTTCTCGATCGTTATTAACTTGTGCACTTGTGATAATACTGGTTCTACCTTTATGTGACAATTTAATAATTATGATAGTTAGTAAGCTTTCTCCAGGATCTCCACAGATTTTGGAGATTAATCTTTTATGTATTGGTGGTTGTTGGGATTCGTCATGGAACACTAATATATAAATCTCATAATGCATAAAACATAAGCAAATGTTAAGGATGTGATTCGAGAGTATTGGTTGTCTGTGGCTAGGCCTTTGAATATTAGGTTTAATCATTAACATTATTCCGTACGATGTAACTGGTAGTCTGATGTTTTCTCAAAAGCTATTAAGGAGAAGCTACTTCAAGGAACTAAACATGTAAGTAAAATAAGGAGACAATAAATGAAGTGACAATGAACTTAAATAATTATAATAGAAACTGGTTTTTGTTGATACAGATTGGCAAAAAGTAGATTATCTCTTTTGGCTTGGAAAATTCAGACGAATTGATAGAAAAAGATATATTTTTGTAAAAGAATCATATGTTTAGTGTCTAATTAGGGACTGAATTATGAAAGATGCAGTTGATGCATTAGGGTCGTTGACTAACTTTGATCATAATTTTTTCACCAAAATGCCTATAGAAATTAACCAATTAATCTCTCGATCCTAATTTACCTTTCAATGTGAATCATAATCATATTCATATTCTTATCCATCACGATGATGAAATTAGGGAGATAAATTCATAAAGTACACCAAGATGCTGAAAATCAAGAAGGTATATATCGATGTAAATCTGAAGTTTTTAATGCTTGTTTAAATCTATTAGTCTAAATAGCTTCGCATACTTTCTTAGAAGTAAGCTTGAGAATATGATCTTTGGAACATAAAGAATTCGTGGTTACGAATCAACTAATAGAAAATTGATCAAAATAATTCACTTATTACATGATTTGAAGCATTGAAAACCTTTGAGTACAATTGTTTTCAGACTAATCAGGGTTCAGGTAAAATTGATAAAAAACCAAAATTAGGGAAAAAGATTCAAAGGTAATCAGTTTTCTAAAATTTAAAGATGAGTATGTATAATTTGATTTACTGATGATAATTCTCAAACCAATCTTAACATTAGATCAATGGTGAGAGATTTGCAGGGAAGAATGACCTTGATTTTGTATACAAATATTTAAGTGAGATTATGGGAAATAGAATGGTTAGAAGATTATAAATGTGAATTCTAATTGCAAATCAGATAAATGTATAGAAAGAAAACTGAAATGTAGGATATCAACACTACAATAAATTTACAGATAGTTTTGATGATAATATAGTGAAATTACTCATTAAAATTTATGAAAAACGAATTTAGAGATAGATACTTCTTGTCCATTCGAATTTTTGATGAAGTACTCAACTGTTGTGAGTTTCTTCAAGTTTATATATTCTCTAAGAATTGATTATCACGAACAGATGCTGAATACAAAACCTATATGAGTGTTTGATGTTAAAAACAACATTTCCAGTAGATTTGTTATATGAAGGTTGAATCCAGTATTATCTTATGCTCCGCTAAAATTTTGCAGAAGGGTCATCAGTTGTAACTGACAAGTTAACTTGGTCAAGCCGGAAGTTAGATTGATCATATCTAACAAGTCAAGTAACAGTTAAATAACGGTCTCTGGTTAGTCTTTGACCTTAATACATCAATTGTACCTTTTACGACCCAGACCCTAGTTAGGTAATAAACGCACGACCTTCGTACAAAATAACTCAAGGTTACCATGTGTTGATGGTGGTTTTTAACTTAGGAAAAAGTTGTAAAAGATCATACCTCTGACCCAGCATCAGGATTACTGAGTTTGGATGTGCTTTCATTCTGCAAAAAATTTCATCAATATGTTAAAACCTGATGAGTGCCTATGCCTCTCTTCTTGTATGTGTATAGCTATATTATGAACTTTGGCCGTCTGAATTCATAAAATATATGAATACATATACAATCGTATTTATTGTACAACTTAGTACCTACATGTATGTAAGATTATCAGAATAATATTGATGCATGTTGCAATGCTCCCAGATGTTCTAGAATTTTACCAGGTGTTCTAGAATTTTTCCGAAGATTCTATTTAGGTGAGTTAATGACTGCCAAGGTCAGTGCAAAATGATCTCGACCACTCAAATTGGTCGGTCCATCTATCTGGTCTAGCTCCTACCATGATCGACCAATCAGGTTCCATGAAGACTACATGCCGCCCCTCCACCAATCTGACCTATCAGAATGCTTGGAATCGACTTGACGGGGTTCCAAGGCCGACCAAAGTAGGCCGGTCGAACTTCCCAAGTTCGTGTGAATAGCACATGCGACTGTCCATATAAGTCGCATGTGCTAGACCCCTGAATTTCAATTTGTAACGTTTATAAAAGTTAGAAAAAATGATGCAACCCTCAAGGCTCCATCAATGTAATACATATACGTTGCAATTAGCATTGCAGTTGGCTTATAACAACTATCACGCCTATAAGCATTGCAAAACTGTTGTGAAATTTAAACTTAGGGCTAAACTATGACTTTCAATGGTCGCGATCATTATGAAAGGATCGCGATCCATATTAGCCGTCCATTATGCATAAAACGTTTGTGTAAGTATCGAATTCATCATGTGAATGACTCAATAGTTCATTCCATACGAATTATTCAATTTGACTTACTCAAGAACACCACGCATTGTTGTAGGCCTCTTCACATGACAAGTCATATTTTCATGAAACTTGACTTGCCACTCATGACGAACCTGTAACCTAGCTTGCGTATGATTGGCCGAAATATTTCTTTACACGTAGATCTCACATAACGACCAACAACACATGTTTAGTTCCGAGATGACCATATATTCTATCAACCACTCCTCATGACCACTTTTCACATGTAATGGTGTTGGACTCACTCAACGGCCTACCACGTTCCACATTATTGATTCATTCAAATTGGAACATGATGTACTCTCACAACCTATCAACTTCATCAGTCAGGTGAGAGGAATTCATGCAGGTAAGCCTTGATGCAGGTAATCCCTAGTCATGCAGGTTAGCCTAGTTGTGCAAGTCACACTTACAACTAAGTAATATTTTTTACCAAAACACTCGAGACATCAACAATGTCACAAATGGGGGATGTTCATTAGGGTATTGGTCTGGTAGTCTACATCATGTGGTGTACAACACACCCATTATGAGAAAGTGTTAGGAAGAGCAACCAGTTGATAAGTAAAGGAGTAGTGGATGCAAAATCTGTCGGTCCTCCCTTGACGATAGGGACACGGTTTTCATCACTTTCACACGATCTCCACTTCTTTACTACTCCACAACCTCCACTTCTTATGAGATCAGGGTGTTCGGCTATGACTTGCTATAAATAGATTTTAATCTATTCAACCAACAATCAACACAAATATCCTGAAAACATAGAGAACAAACAACTTATCATTAGCAAGAAAGTTTTATCTTTTGCTACATAGTCATAAACAACCACACCTTACATAGTTCATCATTATGATCTCAACATTTCCTCTGCCTCTCTAAGATCAACCCTTGTCCTTCGTTTGTGACCGAAGAAAGACTGGAACAACCATTTCTTGGTTTAGTCCTGAATTGTACATATTGATCGCTCGAATCTAAAGTACTCCTCTGCAATACATTTGTTTAGGGTTTAGACTCATTTCTCATCAAGCTACCCCATTTTTACCATTTTCACCATAATCAGTTTTTACCCTACTATGTCGTACTAGTGAAATATGGACCGTAAAATTATTAACATCCAATGGTTTAACAGGTTTGTCAAATCTTTGTTGCATGGTCACCTTCATAGATAAAAAATGACCAAGAAGGATTTTCAAATGATTTTAACATGTCCGAGTTCATGGAGAACCAAAGTGCAAGTGAAAATCAAAGGTTAATTCGGCGTAGTTTTTTGGGAAAACAACTTAAAACAAGTCATCTTTCACAAGAGGCACCCTTTTGTAATTGGGACAAGCATAACATTTTTTCAGCGGATGCTTCCAAAATAAATAAGAATCAATATGCTCTATGACAAAGGGATTTTAAAAAGTTACAGAAAGTCATGAACTAAGAATAAAACCAACAATTCTTAACGTTGTTGACTCCGATGAAGATGATGAACTTGATGAATTTTAAGGTCTATGTGATTAAAAATTATAATAGGTAGTTTCAAATACTTTAAAAAAAACTTAAGTTATATGTAAAGTTTTAGTTATTTAAAAATTACATTTTCTAATTAATTTAAGTTTAATGTAATGTTTTTAGTTTGGAATTAGATTTAGCATTTATTTAAGTTAAATATAGTAGTTTTTAGTTCGAAATTAGATATAATAGTTAATTTAACATAAATGTAATAGTTTGTTTCAAAGTAAGCTAAAATTTGTATACTTGTATTGCATAACTAAATTTTCAGGTGGTCCTGCCCATAGCTCCATAATCAGCCTATATACACACAGTTAGATCATCTTTTAACCTCTTAACCCTATATAATGGTATATCGTTAGGCTTCAAATGATTATATTAAGCAAAATTATTCTCTTGAGCATAACCCTGTTCATTTCAACAAGATCAAAAGAACGAGACGATCCCAAATAATAGCGAATTTCTTCTTCAGAATTCCAAATGCTCATTCAACATCTTCCCTTAAAATCACTTGTTGTGAATTAAAGTATATCACCTGACAGACCTCATAGGGATGACTATAAGATTGACTAAAGTTGACAATTGTGGATGGGCTCCATCCACAAGAAAATACCCATGAGTATAGTGGTCGTTGATTGTGAAACTTACTTTGGGTAAATTCCATATTTTAATTCTTGAAACATAAAGGTGATTACTGCAAAATAATTTCATTTTTTGAAACTAAAAGTAAAAAAAAAAAAAAAAAAGACGTATCTAGCAATCATAAACAACAACAACAACTTCCAAAATAAGTTGTTGGTTTTGGGTAATAACCCTTATACTAACCCGCCGACCTAAGCGGCAGAATTCATATCATTCCTTTCGCATGCAATGGAGACTACCTAGCATTCCTTGAAATATCTCATTTTTGTGTATTGTGTCAGAATGTTTTAAACATCTTGGTCATCAGATTTTCATAAAAAATTTGGACCAATATTATTAATTATTATTTCGCCAAACATTGAGAGATTATTGAATGTTGTTGTTTTAGAGAAATGGAATCATTAAGGATATTCATCCGACACCAACAACATAAAATCCTAAAGGTTGCGGTACTTATTTGTTCATGACCATATCCTCAAATATGTTGTGCATCATGCTAATAATTATATTAGGTTATACCCGACAAAGCTAGACAATAAAATTTTAAACCTAGTGCTCGGGCATGAAAAATCGACGCTAGACAATTTGGTCAGAGTACACACATCTAGGATAAAATAGTCGTTCATTAACATCTGAAAATAAAATTCTCGCTCTCCAAACATTTACCTTTCTGATAATACTTGTTTTGGCTCTTTTAGGGATTGGTATTCTGAATGTAATTCCAACATAATGATAGTTAGTTCCCAATCCTCATATGACTTATCATCCAATTATTGCAATATCTCAATATATTTTAATTGGTGTTCACTATATCAGTGGAATCATTTCTATTTTTCACTGAACAATAAAAATTAAGATATATTGATCAGAAATTAAACTGAAAGAATTTATAAATCCATTTCAAAAAGAGGTGGAAACTTGTGAATAATGATTTGGGAAAAAGAGGTGCGAGAGAATAGATGTTCTGAAATGAGTTAATATAAAATTGAGGGATATAATCTAGGGCAAAAGCTACAGAAACACTTGTAGCAACATAGATTATGCCGCTTAAGGCACTACCTTTTCCGCTTGGCACAGGCTCTGCCACTCGGCGCATTTTTCCATGATGGATGTGAATCCACAGTGCTTGTCAATTTGAGTTTTTATCGACAAGTTTCACTTGCCCTACTTCCATGTTTATTGTATAGCAAGATGTCAAAGTTCAAGTCCATTTTTGTTCACACTCCACTAAAGACCACATTTTGACATGTTAATTTGATTAGTTCAACAACGAAAAATAAATAAATAATCAATTAACAGATGATCCAGTTACCAATCAGGTTTAAAATCATGTTTAAAATTTCGAATCTCGTTAAATAACTTCCAAAATTAAAATAGCAGTGGAGATTAAAATGTGACGCACACATTTTTTTAAAGAGTGTGTATAGACTCCAAAGTTTTGTTAACCGATTTCTTTATAGAGTGACGTACACATTCTTTAGCTACAATGAATGTACACTTCCAAGATCTAAGAGTATTTCGTTATAACAAACAATCATATATTTATGGTTTTCCTAAACAGGTCAGGGAATATACAGCATGGACGATGTTATCAGGTCAGGGAATATACAACATGGGAGATGTTATCACTCAGTAGAGTTATACGATCATAGTAACTGTTGGGGCATAGTACAGACTACGACAGTACAAACTGATAGATTTACACAGAAGCTAAGGCTTAAAAGAATTTTCCAGCCCATACGTATCTACTTCTCCGTCTTCTGTTTTAAAAGATGGTTATCACGAAGGAAATGTACCCCAGCAAAATCTGGTTTATAGAATGGAGGATTCAAAGATTATGTTTATAGAAGGGAAAAATATCGTTTGGTCCTTTTTTAGGTGGGCCCATGTCAGTTTGGTCGTTTGGGAAAACGCCTTTACTGTTTGGTCCATAATTATTTAAAAATATTAAATGGACAAAAGTACCCTTTTGTGTTAATTTCTACATATTTTTTTGTAGCAGTTCATTCGTCAAAATGAACTCTTGTTAATTTCTACTTATTTTTTCAGAAATCACCTAAAAAAACAGAGTTCATTCCAGAAATGAACTCCATATAAAAACCTAAAAAAACCAGAGTCCATTCCAGAAATGAACTCCATATAAAAACCTAAAAAAACAGAGTTCATTCCAGAAATGAACTCCATATAAAAACCTAAAAAAACAGAGTTCATTCCAGAAATAAACTCCATATAAAAACCTAAAAACCGAGTTCATTCCGAAATGAACTCCATATAAAAACCTAAAAAACCAGAGTTCATTCCAGAAATGAACTCCATATAAAAACCTAAAAAAACCAGAGCTCATTCCAGAAATGAACTCCATATAAAAACCTAAAAAAACAGAGTTCATTCCAGAAATCAACTTCATATAAAAACCTAAAAAAACAAAGTTCATTTATGGAATGAACTGCAGCATCATCATCTTCGTCGTCTTCAATAGCAGATCCATGAAATCGTCGTCATCGTTTTATTCTTCTTCATCATCAAAAACAGCAGCAGATCCATGGAATTGTCGTCATCGTTTTCTTCTTCTTCATCAACAACAACATCAAAAGCAGCAGCAGATCCATGAAATCGTCGTCATCGTTGTTTTCTTCTTCTTCTTCTTCTTCTTCTTCTTCTTCTTCTTCTTCTTCTTCTTCTTCTTCTTCTTCTTCTTCTTCTTCAACAACAAACATCAAAAACAACAGCAGAATCGTCGTCATCGTTTTCTTCTTGTTTCTTCGTCGTCTTTGTCATCTTGTTGCTTGTTTCACATCAACAGTTGACGAAAACGAAAATAAAAGATGGAGACGATGAACTTCAACAGTAGCAGCATCGTTTCTTGTTTCACATCATCTCTGCAAATTAAAACCCTAGAAAATCTTCATCTTTTCTATGTAGCAACAAGAAAAGAAAAAACCGGAGAAAAAGTAAATCTGAAAAAAAAAAAAAAAAAAGGTGAGAGAAAGTAAATCTGAAAATGATTTCTTCTCTCTTACTTTTTGACTATATATATGGTCCTTATTTAAAAGGGTATTTCTGCCACTACAAGATGACATTTACATCATCCATGACGTCACCCCAGGACCAAACTATAATTTATATTTTCAAAAAAAGACCAAACAGATAGTTGACTGAGTCAACTGGACTAGGCTCTCTCTAATATATTATTCCTAGGACCATATGGTATTTCCTACTTTATAGAATACAGGATTCAATAATCGGTCGGGGTCGTGCTGGTGCAGATTAATAAAAGCAACAATCTTTTTGTTCTTCCATCAAGGTAGGTATAGCTAAATCTAAGTGAGATCAAAGAATCTATTAATATTATCCACAAATTTGTAGAATCTTACTGTATTAGTAGTTTAGGTTAGTTTTACGTGCATTTGACCAGAGCTTTGACTGGTCAGCCAATCCAATATGGTATAGTCCTCATTGTGAATCATTAACTATTGTATATGGAAATGGAATAAAGACATTGCATTATTATACTAACGCCGTGCCCTTTCTGGCGATATTTGGTGGATTACCACTTGTAGACTTGTCTTAAAGTACCTCTCTCTTTTTCTTGAGTTTCAGTTTAATAATCAAGACCAACTTTCAACTTGCGGGTTCTAAAAGAGAAAAAGAGGACGACCCATGCAACAAAATCTAAAAATGTTGCAACAACCAACTTCAAGAATCAACAAAATGTTCCATGCCTCAGTATATAACTTTGAACTAAAAACAAACTCGAAGAGAATCATTGAAATTTTTCTTGAATAGGTTTTGCCGTTCTAGAGACAAGAAAAGATAGGGTAATCTATTAAGTATGTCTCCAGTCCTGCCTAACTCCTCACATGGAAAATTGTCAGATTTTCTCCCAATCAACCCTAGAATTTGACTATCAGACATCATGTGTTGTGTACCTCTAAATCCAAAAAGAATTATACAGTAAAACTTGAGTAAAACAAAATCATGATATAAGTTTGGGTTAGTAATATGGAAAAAAGGGTTAGTAATCTAAAAATTTCTTATAAGATGTGGTGTAACTTAACACCATCTTCTGGTTGGTCTTGGGTTGTGCCGGGTACGTTCAGAGCTTTGGCAGAAACATGGAAAACAAATCACTTTTCTTCTTCAGGCAACTTCATCTGGGATTTGATACCGGCAGCAATTGTTAATGCTATTTGGAAAGAAAGGAATTGTAGAAGATTTGATGTTAATCATCTCTTCAAAACTGACGATGATCTTATCTATGAAGCCAAATCTTCAATCCTTTCTTGGGCAGCGGCAGCAGGTCACATAGTTTACCTGAACATTTCTCATACGGTTTTAGCTAATTGGCAGGCTTTGTTTATGTAGCTCTTTGCTTGTTTTTATATCTGTTTTTCCTTTCTTACTTCTACCTTTGGTAGAATTCTCTGTATATCCTTTACTCTTTCAATATATTCTCTTTTTCGATCAAAAAAATAAAAGGGTTAGTAATATGGATAAAAGATATTACTATATGAGATTACAATAAACTTTTTATATTTGACTAGGTATCACGGCCGGCGCTCAACCTCTCGTCGATTTTGGAAAAATAGTTCTGGCTTATATAGCTATAATGTATAATATAGCTAAACAATATCTAAAGTTTAAATTAATTAAAGATTTAATACCTAAACAACAATAGAATTGAACATTAACTGAAAATAGTCGAGAGCAAACCCTTTTTAGAGTATTATTTATTGTTTGGTAGGTCGAACAGTGTCACAGTAGTGTGTTTAGTTAGTTAAGCCATAGTAGTTGGATAGTAGGCCCCGGCGTTGGAGAAAATCTAAAGGCAGGTGTAGTGCCCAAATACTTAGTTGGTCGTATCATATTATAGTGTGTTAGTTAGTCAGGTCACAGTAGCGTTTTTAATTAGTTGGAACCTAGTAGCCGGATAGGGGGCCGGATAGGGTGTTAGTCATTTCTATAATAGTCGGGAGCATGTTTAGTTAGTCGGGAGCATATTTAGTTGGTCGGTCCCGATATTTAGTTGGTCGTGTCATATTGTATTGTGTTAGTTAGTCGGGTCACAGTAGTGTGTTTAATTAGTTGGATCATAGTAGCCGGATAGGGCCGGGGCCTACGGCCCAGGCAGTGGAGAAAATTTAAAGGCAGATATAATGTTCACATTAAAATTGGTGTGTTAGTTGGGCATATTTATTTAGTCAGGTCATAGCGGAACGATCCCAATATTAGTTGGTTGTATCATATCATAGTGTGTTTGTTACTCGGGTCACAGTTGCGTGTTTAATTAGTTGGATCATAGTAGTCGGATAGCCGGGCCTACGGCCCCAGCCGTGGAGAAATTTAAAGGCAAATGTAGTGCCCATATCATAGTGTGTTAGTTGGTCGTATCATATATATCATAGTGTGTTTGCTAGTCGGGTCATAATAGTGTGTTTAATTAGTTGGATCATAGCAGGGCATTAAAAGGGAGTATCTCCCAGGCATCCCCTTCGGGTTACTAAATCGTTTAGATATGATATATTGTTTGTCTATACGCATAGAAGCTACCTCCTTTTTTAGGTATATTTGGGCTGGGATTATACTATTTGCAATTTATTATCAAAAAAGAGAAGCAATAAATCTAATGTTAGGATTGTTGGCGTTCTTTTCCTACAGAAACCAAGATAATATATGGCGTGTTATTTAGACATACCTATGTGTTGTACTACGTATTGCAGATCTAAGATTTCCATCGAAAGCATTTAAATTTTTAGCCTACTGAATTAAGTGTCATTTGTGGGAATAGAACCCACAACTGCATGGTTGACAACCATGTGCTCTATCATTTGAGCTAAGACAACAAATATCATTTCCTAATAAGTGGGAGACTGGGAGTTGATATAGTGACAATTAAGCGCAATTGACTCATAAGAACAAAAGGATATATAATAGAGAATTTACCTTTAGCTTACTTATAAAAGTGAAAACAGTCATCTTCAGTAACATAGTCATGAGCAGTTTTCCACCTTTGGAAAAGTTGAGAGTAGAGCTCCTGAAAGTCATGAGTGAATGTTAACAATATGGACCCAGACTTTTCCAAATAAGTAGCAGCAAAAAGAAAAGAAAAGAAAAGAAGCAAAATATAGATTCTCGCATACATTTTAGACTATGTGGATACAATAATATTATTTGTTTATATTATGTTCCTTTTCTAAACCTATCAAAATATGGAAATGTAGAATTCCTGCAAGGCATTTCTCAAAAAATAATTAACGAAAAGACATAATTACCAATCGATCAAAAGTTGAAATGAAAAAAGTGAAAGAAGCTTGATATGGAACAACTTCAATCTGACGATTTACATCACAAAATACTCGGTGGGATTCCAAGCTATAAGTTTGTGAGATGTGGATGCCAGCTAAGGATTCTTGAGGCAATCTCTCTTTACAAAGAGAGAAAGATGGTGGGTGATCAGATCGGATTCGCCGCAACGCTATCAATTTTAAACTACACACTTTCTACTTGCATAGACAATCGTCATTATTTGCATAGACGACGTCATGACAATTTAATGACTGAAAATTACTAATGGGAATTGAAGATATGAAAGAATGTGCTACAATTACCAGGATTCTAGGCAATGATAACTTCTCATAAGCTCTATAATTAGTTGGAAAATTCTTTGGTTAACTTACCCACATTTTTTACCTTGCTGGCCATCTCCCCATTATAAAAATCAATGTGAAACCAAAATTCTATTTAAGTAATCATTTGATAATATATACCTAAATTGAAAAAACGAAAAAACAATGTTAAAGAGAGCAGAGTTAAACCCAACTTAAATCATTTGGTTATGTTTGCTGACCTCATCATCCTCTCATTTGCTCAAGTAGCTCAAGTAGTAGAGTAGTATTTTGCATTCATGGCTTGAAGTTAAACCACTTTCTTCCTCGGCAATTTTCATAATTAACTCTAATAAAATTCCTGGAACATAACCAAGAACTTAGTATAAACTTTAAAGCCAGTAAATTTGATAACGTAGTTAACCCGAACATCATATGCATTTAAAGAAACTGGATCTACTTGCATAGACAATCGTCATTATTTGCATAGACGACGTCATGACAATTTAATGACTGAAAATTACTAATAGGAATTGAAGATATGAAAGCATGTGCTACAATTACCAGGATTCTAGGCAATGATAACTTCTCATAAGCTCTACAATTAGTTGGAAAATTCTTTGGTTAACTTACCCACATTTTTTACCTTGCTGGCCATCTCCCCATTATAAAAATCAATGTGAAACCAAAATTCTATTTAAGTAATCATTTGATAATCTATACCTAAATTGAAAAACGAAAAAACAATGTTAAAGAGAGCAGAGTTAAACCCAACTTAAATCATTTGGTTATGTTTGCTGACCTCATCATCCTCTCATTTGCTCAAGTAGTAGAGTAGTATTTTGCATTCATGGCTTGAAGTTAAACCACTTTCTTCCTCGGCAATTTTCATAATTAACTCTAATAAAATGCCTGGAACATAACCAAGAACTTAGTATAAACTTTAAAGCCAGTAAATTTGATAATGTAGTTAACCCGAACATCATATGCATTTAAAGAAACTGGACCTTCACATAAGAAGATAATCATCAAGAAAGTAATTGAACCTGCATGGAGAAGTTGAAAGTGATGCTCTACGACAGGATGAAGACCAAAGCATGCTGCAACAGAGCTACACCTAACCAAAAAAAAAATATATTAGACAGTTCAATGAATAAATGCAACAAAGTTAAGCCTGGGTTCAAGAACAGAATCTAAGCTAGCAATTCAGAACCAACACGCATATGAGCATTTAACACAGGTAATAATATCATACGACATTTTTTGAACCTCATGTTGTATGCGCAAAGATTAGAAGTGGCAGTGTTTGTAATGCGAAAGGCATCAATATTCAATTAACATCAATGGGTCAGATGCGCGTTGATTGAAGGAAGGTAATCAAACATGTATTCCTCTTAAGATTATGTTGGGTAGTACTTACCTATAGATGTCTTGATTACAGTGAACATTCAAAAAATTCGATACAACGGGTCCAACTTGGAATGTGCAGGTGCAGGCGCTATTCCAAGATGCAGGAGACCAAGACCAACATGCAGAACCACATTGACATTGTCATCCTACACAACACCATACACAAAAGACAACTGACTCATGTTAGTGTTTGTCCCCAAGTCATTAAGTGAATGCAGGTACTTGATGGCGTGTGGTATTATATCTAGATCTCGGCCACAAGATCCAAGTATTAAACATAGCATGTATGGCTTGAATGTAACGTTTTTACATGTTTACCTTGTTTTTCTCTTCCTCCCAATCCAACTTTACCTTTCTTCCCAGCTCCACTACCTGGATATAGAGGAATTAAATAAACAAAATTCAAACATCAAACTCAGATTGCAGAAGCACTGCACTCAAGAACTCAAAAGCTAGTTTCTTATTTGCACCAATGCCCAGACTATCTGCACTTCACCTCCACTTTGTATCACCTGCAAGCTACAAGCTACAGCACCAACTTCTGTCTTCCATAACATCCTGGTCTCCCATAAAATTATGCTCTTTTACATCCCGACTCATCGTAGTTACCTTTATCCGTCTATCCATAACATCACCCTGTGCTTTGAACTTCCACTTGGACCTTGCGAATTCTACTATCGTATGGGAGGAAATCAAAAATCAATTACTAACGGATAAGCGTTATGACATGTTAAACACCGAAAAGTGGTGCTACATTATCCACTATTGCTCATATAGGGGTTATGTATGTTCATATATATATATATATATATATATATATATATATATATACATATTAGCCCACATCAGCTGCGACACCACATAATCACTCATTTAGAAAAGGGTTGGTCTTGCATCATTTGTAAACAACCAAAATAGGATTTCTGGAACTCTCTACAAATCACCATCAAGGATTATGTGGTAATCTTAAAAAAATGGAACTTACTTGGATCATAAATCACCATTAAGGATTATCCATCGTTTTATATCCTAAGATTTTCAGCCAACCAATTCAAGCAAAACCAAACAAAAATTACCTTTCGAAGAGCACATCTACTAAACCACCTACATCTAAAAGTTAAATTGCATCTTAATTTTTTTTTTTAAGAATTTGGTTTACCATTCAACTCCTAAAACGCATCAGTCTCAACTTTAACCTTGCCAAAAATCAGTAAAAACCCTCGAACGATGAAGAAAAAACCTTGTCGCCTAAATTGATATATATACTTATGTCAACGAAGCTACATCTAAATCTAGATGAGCTTATTGACTTAATATAACCAAGCCATCCCCTGCTCCTATCAGGTTGCATATGGACATGAGACAGTATCTTAGTAATGTGAACTTAAAACAATACAAATAAGTAACGTGAAGAACAATGGCAAAAAAAAAAAAATAACATGAAGAGCACATATGAACATGCTAAGAACATATATTAATTTGTCGAGCCCAACAATTAAGCAACAACGAAAAACATAAATTGAGATGATATGTTTTAGATTACCCAAACTAATTAGAGTCTGAACTCCAAAAACTGATGTCCCTCAATTGCATCAGTTCCACGGCTCCAGGGTTCAAGCTTGATATGAGAGGCAAGCTTTGAAAAAGGATGATTTCCTTCTCACCTAAAAGGTCAACTCGCATAAGAAATTAGTAATGCATGAAAATGTAATTTAGTAAATTATAAAATTCAACTCTGTAATCAGAGAAGAGACTGCAACCTTTTCTAGTTAAAGAACAACATCATTTTCGCATCTCCGTCATTGGAACTTAACCAATAGACATCCATACCTTTTCAATAAATATTGTACCTGCAAAATATAATATAACTAATGGTGTTTGAATATCATACTGAGCAGTACTGGAAAGATTAACAATAATGGTGTTGAGTAGTATGTTACAGAATTGCCAATAAGATTATGCATAATAATGTGTCGATATTGAGTAGTTTGTTACAGAATTGAATTACAGAGAAGATTACCTTTGTCTATTAGAGCAAAGAATGCAGGATAAGAAGTTATCTAGCATCTGATTGAAGATTTGATAGATTTCTGTCAGTATTCTATTTTGTTTTCAATTTAGTTACAGTAAACATGAATGTCTATAGAATGGATTGCAAAGAATCCACAATGACAATGCATTAGCCAATCCGTGCATCACCTGTAGTTTGGTGAAATATTTTTTTACTATCTTGTGCAAATAATAAAAATATGAATGACTATGGAGATAAGAATAAAAATAACTCGTCGCAATTTTATGATCATCCAAATTATGATCATAAGTCGTCGAGTAACTCGTCGCAATTTTACTTATTTTTGGCTTATTTTATGACCTGAGATTGGTGTTTCTAGCCAGAGATGTTTGTAATTTCTGCTCAATTCTTAACAAAATAAGCATGCAATTCAATCAGTTACCAAAATCAAAATTTAGAATAAATAACGATCATCCAAAATTCCTGGTGCTAAACCTAGTAAAAGAATTGATTTTTATTGAGATTGAAAAAATACCACTAAATTGAGACCCTAATTTATACACCAGCAGCAGCTCCAGACAAATCCTCCTCGAAAACAACTACATCAACATGGAGATAAGATTACCTTTGTCTATTAGACATCAATAACCATTAAAAAACCTTCGAAGATGAATAACAATAGCATCTTCACTACGACAAACCTGGAATTCATAAGTAAACCTGGATTATTGGATGTGACAAAGGAGTTATAACCACAATTTAGACTTTGGGTGATACATAACATCTTCTTAGAGTTAGCATTAGGAAACAACTATAGTAACTGAAACATCTAGAGTAAAGTTAACATTGTTACCTGTGTTGTCAAGCAAAACAATAACTTTTTACAATCCTTGCGAATTTTCACCATTGAGTCAACAAAACAAAAACCCTAATTACTTCCAATATTTCCTGGAAAATTCTGTGAATGAAATATTAACAAAAATAATTGTTGTTGTCTATTTGTTAGGTTTGTAGGCATAACGTATTTGGTCGAGACAAAAACGAAAGCAAGAAGAAGAAG
Organism: Papaver armeniacum; assembly: GCA_023531295.1. Classification (NCBI taxonomy): domain Eukaryota; kingdom Viridiplantae; phylum Streptophyta; class Magnoliopsida; order Ranunculales; family Papaveraceae; genus Papaver; species Papaver armeniacum. Next base: position 524,553 of record JAJJWW010016731.1, read on the forward strand.
AAGAAGAAGAAGAATTAGATGGGACAGATAAATTGGTATTTAGCGATAAACCCTATTCTGTTCACCCGCATAAACCCATCCGACAATCCGGTAAGTTTCCTGGCCGTCCATGAAAAAACTCCATCCGGGATATCCGGACCGCCGGATCGGGATCCCCTTCGAAGGACGTCCGTTTGATAGCCCTAGCTATCATGGAGACAAACCTCATACCTTTTTATAACAATGATTCAATTTCACTTGATTTAAATAAAACCTTAAGCAAAGGACACTATTAAACAATCTAACGTCAGATCACTCGTATATTAGTGGGGCTCTCGCTTCTCAGATTCAGAACCATAGCTGCCAATGTCAATGTGAGGCTGCCTGAAAGCAAGACAAAGAAACATAGAAGCATGAACCGGAGGAACCCCATTCAGCATCAAATGCATCATTGTAGGAAGTCGCTTGGCGGTGAAATCTACCAAAAGTCCTGCAAAAACCTCTTAAAAGTATGAAATCGACCTTTATTTTCTAGGGAAAAAAACCCTTAATTCCAAAAGCTCGAGTACGCATTTTGTTCACGTTTAGAATCTACTGCATGTACCACGTGCCCAAGATAAATTGTTGCGGGGTTAATCGATTTGAGTGCCAAAATTTCTGACTAGATACCCTACAGAGATAGTTTGGACTGTTTTCATTTGCTGGTTCTTCAAAACAGTTAGGCACGCACTTGTATGAATACACCATCCTTTTCAAGAAAAGTGCCAGCAAAAACAATTTATCTTCCAAGAAGGCTTATTGGTGGAAGTCAGAACTGTGCCAGGGTTGGTTCCCAATGTTTTGACTCGTTCAAACTTGGAACTTCGTAATCAAAAGAACTAAGCCATCATGCATCAGCAGCAGACAGACATTGACATCATGCACATCACATGGTGCCGCACCACAATGCATGGTCCACTGGCAATGCATCGATATGGTTAGGTAGCTTTAGGTTGTCAATATGGGGTATCCCTCCCCTTCGGATATCTCGACTGCTTGCTTGATTCAACCGCAATAATAGCACACATGTGACAAGTAAACATTATTCATCGACATTCATCGAACTATAGAAACAAAATTTGCTTAAGACACGAAACAAATTATTGCGCACAAGCAGAGCATTCAAGCTTCATAAAAATTATACTTGGGGCCTATATTGAGACTGTTCAAAGTCACGAACATGGATAATCATCCATCAGGTGGTCACTTAATTGTGTTGCTTTGAGTTGGGTTTCTGTTGGGGGTTATATTATAGATTTGTATTAAGGTTTTATGAAATTCGTTCAGTTAGGATTTTATAACAATAGTTTGTGGAAGAACATAAATTGGCTTCTTTAACAATAAACTGAGAACTTAGAGCAACTGCAGTGGTGCGACCATAACCAAAGAGCAAAAAAAAAAAAACCAAAATTTGGGTTTAGTCCGTGTTGTAACGCAGTGGAGGGAGACTAAAATTTGGTCAGGCGCAACTTTAAAGTTGCGCCCCAATCAGGCGTAACTTTGAGTTACGTCCCATTTTTTTTTTTTTTTATTAGTCGGGCGTAACTTTGAGTTACGCCCCAATCAGGCGCAATTCTAAATTGCGTCTCAAAATTTTTTTTTTTTTTAATTAGGGCGTAACTTTGAGTTACGCCCCATCAGGCGCAACTTTAATCTGCGCCCGACTAAAACTAAACCAAAGACCAAATATGGTTTGGTTTTTGGTTTTAGTCTAGTTTTTGTTCGATACTCCGTTCCATTGCGTCTGGTTGGACGACTAAAAATTTGGTTTTAGTCGTCCATTGTGGATGCTCTTAGGGTCTAAGAGCAACTCCAGTGGCGCGACTATTACCAAAGATCAAAGACCAAAAAAAAAGACCAAATTTTAGTTTGGTCCGCTGTGTGACGTGATGGAGTGCCGACTAAATTTGGTGGGGCGGAACATATAAGTTCGCCTGGTGGGGGGCGAACATTTTATCCCCGCTCGACACAAAAAAAAAAAAAAAAAAAAAAAAAAGGGGGCGAACATATAATGTCGCTTTGGTGTAGAGATCACATATAATGTTCGCCCCACACGGGATCACATATAATGTTCGCTTGAACAAAAAAAAAAAAAAAAAAAAATGGTGGGGCGAACATTTTACCCCCGCTTGGTGTGGGGCGTAAACTATATCCCGCCGGGTGTGAAGCGTAAACTTTAAGTTCGCACTGGTTTTGAAAGGCGAACATTATATGCACGCTCGACTATATTTGGGTTTAGTCTTTGGTCCCGACCAAATATAATCGCCCATTTGTTCATTTAGTCTGGTATTTGGTCGATGGTCCATCCCGCTACGCCTGGTTCTGAGACCAAAAAAATGGGTATAGTCGCCCACTGCAGTTGCTCTAAGGCAGTATCGGATGGTTTGCTGGTGGACCATTAGCACTGTAGCAGAATTGAAGGTGATGGCGGGGGGAGAAATTTCGAAGTACGGGTTGTGAAGTTGTTACAGTGCTGTTGTTACGTCAAAATAAAATGCCAGCAAGATACTTGGAAAGAAGGAATTCTCAAGGGAAACTAGGGAACCTATCTCTGGGCTAAGGTACACTTCCTATCCAGCCCAAGCGTGCTCAAAGCCCAAATTTAAACAAGCCAGGCCTGACAAGACTCATATTCATGTTTGAAAAAACAATATAACTAAACAAGTTCACATATTCACGTTCCAAAAAACAATATAACCGAACAAATTCACTTTTGAACATCAAAACCATGTAATGAAATAAATAATCAATGGTCTTAGAGGATGGGCGGGCGATCCCATATAATTTCACTTTCGTTAAAAGCGTACTTCTTTTATTTTGATCAAAGCAAGATGTTGCAAGAGGTCGGGAAAAATGATAAACAAAATATACATAAAATTCTTATCAAAAGTATAACTAAAACTCTGCGAAACTGGTTTGATCTTAATTAGAAAAGACTATCCCGAGCTCCCTGGAATGGATTCTATACGTCAACGAACTTCTTCATTCGTGTACTCCAACAACTTGGACTTCATGCGCTTTTACCAACATTTTACTCATTTTTTCTCAAAATCTCTCCACGTTTCTCTTTCAAGGTCTTTTCTCTATCCAGTACCAGTATTAGATCTCCATTATGCTTTTAGGGGATTTCTAATCAGAAGAATTCGTTTTGTTTGATTTATTCTCTGTAATTCGAAGGTCGAATGTCTGTTTGCGGTATAAAGAATCAAGTAAACCATTTTTTTTTCTTCTTTTAGATCTTTGTTTGTTCATCAGCATTCCAAATAATTTGTTGTTTTGGTTTGTGATAATATTAGATAAGGTTTTTCTTATTCTCAATCTGGTTTTAGTAGACCTATTAAATATGAAATCCATGGGAAGCTAGCAGCCATGAGGTGCATCGACGGATACATGTTGGGAGTTTACGAATTGTTGGGAGAACCAATTCATATATTAAGGACATGATTGAGTTTGAAGTACATACGTTATTGGCTCGGCAGAGAAACTGAACATGCAATGGGATTTTATGGATTTTGATGTGTATTGGACAACCCTAAGTTAGCATGTTGAACTTACGAGCATGTGGTTAGGATCAATCCGACTCATAGAACATACCAGTTAGTTAAGTTACAATAGAGAGCTTATTCAAAGTGGCTTGATTGACTAGAAACGAGTAGAGAACTTATTCTACGATGTGACTTTGGAGTTTAATGGACTTTTTGAACTTATAACTAACTTGTCTAGGATTGTTAATAGACGTATTTTGAAGAAGATTCATGTTCACTAGTGGAGAAAGACCCCCTAATCATTCTCATCCTCATTGTTTGCATTAATATTTGTTTCATAGTTTTTGCATTATTCATACTTTCGTAAATTTAATAGACAACTTTGACTCAACTCTCCCTTAAAACAAACCGTTTATCCTTGCGCTACTTATTAGTGTAAGAAAATAAGAAATATAGCTTTTGTGAGTTTGACACCTCATCAAACTTGGCGTCATTGCTTAGGGAGCGATCGGTAGTTCTAGTTGTTATTTAATTTTCTGATTTTGCATTTATTTTTCATTATAAAATTTCACTAATTTATCTTTTTAAAATCTTTTTTTTCAGGTGCAATCAATTTTTTTTTTTTGCATGCGCATAATTGATAACAAGAGGTAAGTCTCTAAACGAGTTGTGTGCATAAGTATTTTTCAAGATGAATCCTTTTGAGAGTAATGCATATGGTTCACAAAACTATGCATACTATGGTGATCCATTTAACTCTTAACCTTATTCTTATGACTTCCAACCATACTTGGAATATGTTCAAAACTAATATTTTGGCTATGATGACTATCCTACAAGACCTTGTGATTTTTCTCATACATCGCAGCAACCTTATGGTGGTTATGTAACAATCACGAGGATGGGGGGATAGTTATACTTCTCATATGTTCCAATCTAGCTAGATTCATGCAGATGTTTGATGAATTTAAGGATTTGCAACGAGCATGGAAGCAGATTAACTCCACACCCAATATGGAGAGTTTCTTACCAAATGAAACTTATGATAGTGTATCTAGACCTATTTAGGATCGTAGTTATGATATTTCTCCCATTCAAAGGGAAGAGGCGTAGTGTAGAGAACCTATTGTGAGTAGTAACAGGAAACGTGTTAATATAAAAAAAAACTCTTTAAACAATATGAGCAGTTGGAAGACGAGGGAGCAACGGAACATACTCTACAAGAAATTTCTAAGGCCATATGAATGGAGGCTAGGCGTCGTGTGGATAATAAAAAAGATCCCGAGGAAGACGATTCCAAGGATGATGAACCCTTGGAAAATATTGATAATGATAGTGATACTAGCTCAACTCATGGTGATAATGATCATTCTCCTATTCAAAAGGAAGAAGTTGAGTCTAGAAACACTAAAGTTATTGATGGTAAGACTTATGTTGTGTATGAGATGGGTGATGATTATGGCTTCTTTGTGCACCCTACCCCAAATTCAGAGATAGTAAATACTTTGAATGAGAAGTCAACTTGTGATAAAACATATAATGATTATGATGATTTGCTTGGCGAAGATTTTGATTTCTCTTCCGATGAGGATGACTTGGTTGTAGAAGACACCAATGAAGAATGGTTGAACAAGAGTTTGAACGAGAGTAATGATGCTTGTGATATGAGAATGGAATTATCCAAAGTAAGTATCAAGGATCCGGTAATACATGAGATTTTGCAAGGTTTGTCTAACCATTTACATGAATCTCTATCTAATGATCATCCTCTCAAACTAGTAGTAGTTTCTCAAAGAGTTGTTAATCCATCTTTTAGGAAAGTACCTCATTAGGGCTGGAATTGTGTGCTTCAGAAATATTATCTAAATTTCTTGCTTCTAAGTATCCACCATACGTGTTTGAGTCTAACACCATGCAGGTTATCCAAGAGGAATCAATGGAAGTTCCTTCCACTTATGTTTTGTATACACTTCCGAGTCTGAAAAATACTAAGTGTGGGGGTGACTCTTTTGAGACGATAGTTTCACTTTTATCACCATTTGCTAATATTCACTTTTATATATGCAGATTGTTATATGGGTAGACCCCCAAATTTTTAGATTGTTGATATATGGAATCTATTTTTGAATGTTACTTGTATGCGTCAATCAGGTGAACAATTCCAATTCTTACTTCCTTGTCTTTTTCAAGTATTCCTCTTATTCTTTTTACAATGGTTTGAAACATTAAGGACAATGTTTGATTTAAGTGTGGGGGTAAGGTTCTTAAAAAAATTAACTTATGCAAACTTCCAAGTTTAAGAGATTTTAGAGTCACTAGTATACTTCTAGCTATGTTTACATACACAATTCTCGTCGAAATAATGGAACTTAAAATTGCTAGAGAATACTACACATTAGGTGTTATTAATCTTTGGGAGAAGTTATTACTGTTTGTGGCTCAACTTAACCATGTCGGTGGCGAATTATAGGTGTAGAAAGATATCTAGTATTAGAGTTGTTGATCAATCACTAGTGGAGACTATCCATATTCACATCAACAAAGGCACCAGACCTTCAATTCTTTGTAGCTGACTTAAAAACATTTTTCGAGTGTGTGTCGACGTACGCGGATTCCGAGTAGAATGGTAAGTTACCCCACTTCGCACCAGTTTCATCATTATTCTTGATCTCTTGAGTGCTAAATTTGTCAATCATGAGGGTGACATCTATAGATGAAAACCACCTTATTGTAGTTCGATTTGCAGTTAGCACCATCCTCTCGACAACAATGGGTCCATAGAAACACATCATCATCAACAAAGGAGCGACATCAAAATTTATGAGGAAACTTGAAGACGTTCAAGGTTTACATGAAACAATACAAGGAAGATCAAATTTCATATCCAAGTAAAGCAACATACAATGAGCAGATTTTTACATATATGTTGAAGACTTACAATACAATGAGCATAATTCTATATCCAAGTTTGAGACTTATTTACAAGAGCGAAGATTATCAAAAGATGAGCGTTATTGAAGTTTATGATATCGATACAATACAAGTTGTGAAGAATCAAGCGGTAAAGTACTTCTCCCAAGGCCATCGTTGTTTCAATATTTTATTTTCACTTTGTATTGTATTTTCTTTCTCTTGTCTCAAAAAAAAAAAAAAAAAATAGATAAGAGAAAATTTATTATTGGTTTTATTTATTTAATATAAGCCGTAGGGAAGGAGAAATATATCAAGAAGTTTCAAGCGACGGGGATTTTAAGGAAAAGAGTTACAAATTGTCAAGGATCTACAAAGTTCAAGAGTTTACCATCAAAAGTTGAAGCCGAAGACCAAGAAGATGAAGAAGACGCTTCTCATGGATGTTGTGAGAGTGGTGTTATCATTACTGCCGATCGGATGTGAAGGTGAGTGAGTACTCCCATCCTCAAAATAGTGGTTGACGTCCTTTCTCAGAGATCATCAGAAAAATATTCTTATTTCCCACGATCTTGTGGGGGTCTCCATAAGTTATTTCGGAAGGTTTCCTTCCCACCATTCAACGTGTGTAGGATTTCTTTCTTCATTTCTACCTGCACACTTGTGAGACCCATAAAAAAAGCCCGTCTTATTGAGTGCAACTATCATAAAACCCTATTGGTAAGGCAGAAGTCAAGGCGAAATGCTTATTGGTCGCCCTCGAACCTGAATTCTTTCATTATGGCATAGGTTGACTGGTCACACTTTCTTCGATTAATCGCATTTTACATGTTAATTTTCTCTTGTATTTCTGACTTCTTCATAATAGGTTGAGAACCCTCATGTCTTCCTAGATCTTTGGATGCTTGGGATGCTGGAACGCTTTGTAAGTTGGAAGATTAGGTTTTGTGGGTATACCTCTTGTAAACCCTCACGAGAGTATAAATCATACACTAGGGACACCTAAGGGTTTAAAAGCTTGTTATACATGCTAAGTCTAACCGTTTCCTCAACAAAAAGGAGTTGTATTATATTTTATTTTGACTTTAGTTAAGTTTAGTTTGCTCGAGGACTAGCAAATTCTAAGTGTGGGGGAATTTGATAGGTGCCTAAAACACCTTGATATATTATCAATTGGTTATGCTTTATTTGCTATTTTTCTTGTGAATTATGTATTTTACGTTGCTTTTGAGTTTTAAAGGTTTTTTTGGAGTCATCGGAGTAAAAGAAGAAAAAACATATACAAAAGGGGCAAAAAAGATATTTCATAGGAAAGTGTTATTTGGAGCCCAGTCGAGGATAAGGGGCAACCAGCTAACTGATTCCCTAAGGACATACTACAGTTCGTTAAGGGGGAACCTCCTCCTTTATAACTAAAAGCTAGGTCGAGTGCAGTATTACACAATTCAATTTTTTCCTGACTGAGCCGAGAACGCGCCTCTGCACCAAGTCCACCACATGCTAGCCATGAGTACGCGGGTCATCTTTAATTGACTAATACATGATTAGAAACATAGAAGAAGTGGTTCGAGTTGTGGTGTTGATAGAGCCGTGGCCGAGAGAAAATAGGGCGTAGAACTTCTTACTGCCGTTAATTTAAAGATGAATGAAGTAGATTCAAGGGTGATTGAGGAGTTTATAGAGAATCAGAAGATGGGTTTGCATCAGATTGGAATTTGGTTGATTTATTGTGCCAAGAAATCAGTGAAAGGTTATTTCCTGCCATTGATAACGGTGAGGAATCGATGGGATTAATGTGTGCTTCAGAAGTTTTGAATGATTAAAAATGTTTGGGATATGTGTTTGAGCATCCATTTGCAGGGAATGAGCTATATAAGACGCAACCCAATAGCTGTGAAGTTATCTCCTTCATCCCCAGAAACGCATATACATTGTTCGTTTAAATGCCAGAATGGTTGGTTTTATGTTTCATCAGCTCTTGTGCTCACTGAACTGAGTTCTTGAACTGCCAGGTTTGCCTTGGGCTTTTGTGGGTCCTTTCGGAGGGTAAGGACAGGGTTCAAAAAGTTAAGAACGAGAGGTAATTTGGGTTCCCATGGTTAGAAGATTAAGAAGACACGTATTGCCGGAAATTCAGTAAAGAAGGCGGTTTGTTTAGAATTTGGTAAGGATTAGGAAACTGGGTTACGTGTGATTTAAGTGTAGCAAGAGCTTATATAAAGAGAAGAAAACTTCAGATCGAGAATATATGATACCCCCTCTGCGACTGCACAACATCTCCAACAGAGAGGAGCTTTGCTCCTCTCCAAACCCTTCCATCACCACCTTCTCATACCACCTCCATACTGCATACAACATCATCCATACCACATGCATTTTACCATATTTCATCACCTGCATACTTGCATATCACCACCAACACTCCACCCTTCATCCATTATCACTTGTTAGCTACTCCATAACCATCAACAATTGCATAAACCCACCTGCATGTCCACCAGCTCCATACTACAACAAACTACCTGAGTTCATGACCAACATAAGCAACACAACAGCTCCACCATCCATCGCCGCAATCAACTTCATTCGCAAGACAATAACCACCAGTCCATACACTCCACCTCCTGCAGCTGTTTGGTTTGAATTTTAGTTTTTTTTTTTTTCTGTGTTTGCTATGAATTTGAGATTTGAATACTTGTTTGATTAAGGATCTTCGAAACTATTTGTCTTGTCTTTGATAATTTATCGAGTTAATCTTTCTTCTCAATATTGTTTTATTGTTTGTCTTCTACCGTGTTTATGACCATGGATTGTTTGCAGAGAATTTGAGTGGCCAATTAAATAACTTGCTTGCGATACTAATGCTATATTTTAGAGACTTAATCCGCAATTGTTAAGATGATATAATCATAAGTAGCAAAACATCAATGTTGCAATGGTATTTTTGGGTTTTGATGTGTATTGGACAAACCTAAGTTAACATGTCGAACTTACGAGCATGTGGTTAGGATCAATATGACTCATAGAACATACTTAGGTTAGTTAAGTTACACTAGAGAGTTTATTCAAAGTGGCTTGATTGACTAGACACGAGTAGAGAAATTATTTCTACGAAGTGGCTTTGGAGTTTAATGGACTTGTTGAACTTATACCTTGTCTAGGATTGTTAATAAACGTATTTTGAAGAAGATTCATGTTTACTAGTATAGAAAAGGCCCCCTAATCATTCTCATCCTCATTGTTTGCATTATTCATACTTTCAGAAATTTAATAGACAACTTTGACTCAACTCTCCCTTAGGAACGAACTCGCTTATCATTGCGCTACTTATTAGTGTAAGAAAGTAAGGAATATATCTTTTGTGAGTTTGACACCTCATCATTTATCTTTGATAGACTTGATTGATTAGTTGTGTAAGTACGGCGTTGATAGACGCATTTATGTATCTAATTAGTCTCAATTATGGTGTTTAATGTGTGTGTGCCTGTGTAGGTACTTTTGGAAAATAAACATTTTTGGAGAATTCGGATCGAAAAATCGCTAAAGGCACCTGAACTTTGGATAAGGGCACCTCCAGAATAGCGTTAAAAACGCCCCAAAAAACTTTTTAAAAACACCCAAGGAGTTTGCTAAAGAACACCCAGAAGTTACTAAGGGGCACTCTAATTACTAAGGGGCACCCCCAATTACTATCGCCACCCCCAGCAGTTGGCTAAGGGGGTAACCTTCTTTAACAATTTGAATTAAATGTTTTGGCGGGAAAATGGTTTTGCAGAAGAATAGGTCTACATGGTTCGAGTTCTGAATGGGTTTTAATGAGACTCAATGGTTTGAAATCAAATGGGTTTATTCCTATGACCTAAACAGGGGATGGTATGAGTCTTCGTTTCGATCATAATTGACTAGAATTCGAATGGGAGCAAAACATAAATGTACATAACTAGGGTTGGATTTTTAGGCGTGTTCGATGCAGATTCAATCACCGGATTTGGCTTTGTTAGAATTGTTTGATCAAAACAGGGGGAAGCTATAGTGGTTCGATTCAATTAGATTTGGCCGATTACGTGGAGTGAAGAAAACATGGAAGTAAGATAAACATCGAAATTCTCTTGTCTTGATTATGGCTGACCAGTTGTGAGATTTAATCGCTGAATTTGGTTGGAATGAGTACACACGAGACAAACAGGGGTGGTATGTGGTTTGAATTCGAAGAAAAAGGAAAGATTACGTGGATTTTAGATCAACAGGGAAGAAGAGTTTTATCGGGTATGATTCTCTAAGCTTGGGAAGATTGCATGTGGCTGGAGGAATTAAACATGACCTGGAAGGTGATGGCAACATGTTGAAGCAATTCTGTGTACAACAGATACGTGGATAAAACATGGAAGGAAAGAAAATCGCAGGACTCTGTAATAAAAGGAAAGAATATTCCCGTGAAGAATAATGAATTGAAGGCGATTTATTTTTGAGATTTGATGCGCATGTTGAGTATAAATAGGTTTCTTGGGATGAAGAGAAGGGGTTACGGAGAGTTTGGAGAATAAATATAGGCTTAGAATCGAGAATCACAAAGTTCCAGAAAGTATTCCTGATGCTGCTCAACCTAGAACACGAAGAACATTGGGTTGTCAGAAACAGTCGCAGAATCTGTTGTTAATCAACCACAGAAGCACTATATCGTATATTGTTTTGGTTGCAGTAGGTCTCTCACAACTGAACTATTACAACATCTTAGTGGTTAAACATCTTTAGCGACTGGAAATCATTGTAAGCTATTTTAATTACTTTTTGAATACAATGAATAATACATATTTCTCCATTTTCCGATTCATAAGTAGCTAAATATCTTTTCTAGGGTTTTGGAAGAAACTATTTTTGATGAGTAATTGTTAGTAATTAATTTCTTTGACATGTTTACTCCATTGTTGTGCTTTTAAATTATTAAAAATTTTCTCTTCTTTACATGCTTCGTAATAATTGTTTTGGGTAGTTTATCTATCGATCTTTTATAAGCGGAGGAAAATTAGGCTTTAGAATAGCGACGAGAGTCATAAAAAGAGCTTGTAACGTTATATCTTCCAAAGCATGAGATTGGGTTCGAAAATGTTTTGAGTAAAGTATGAGTATTTTGTCAAAGAAATTGTTATTGAGTTTACAAATATCAGAAGTAGTGGAATCCAAAACCCTATATTCATCTCTCCTTGGTTAAAAACAATCAAATTTAATTAGTTAGTCTTAGTATTTTCTTTTAATAATCAAAAACCAAATCTTCAAAAAGTCCGAGCAACGAATCTTTACTTCCACTGTAAAAACTACATCAGTTTTTGGCGCCGCCGACGCGGACTTGCCTTTAGGTTAGGTTTTAGATTTTTAATTTATTTTATATTTAATATGTTTTTTTAGTTTTGTTTAATTTTATTTTATTTTATTTTCCTTGATTTTACTTAGGTATTTTCTTGTTTTTATATTCTACATTTATTGTGGAATTGCCTACCAAAAGAGGTAAGTAATAAACCCAAATTTTAATATTCTTTTTGATTTTATTTCCTTTTGTATTTTTTAAAAAATAAAATAAAAATACACGTTGCACACACTAATTGCATTATCAGAATTACCGAATTTAGGAAACCTGTGGAAAAGTACGTTGAACCCCTGCCTTGGGCCTTGATAGACACATTTTTGTGTCTAAGTTGTCCTCAATTTTCTTTATGTTGGTACTCGATTTTGTATTTATTATGGTGTCTTGTGTGTTTGTAGGTGTTATTGGAGAATTACACTTGTGGGAAATTTCGGCTCGAAAAATTACCCGGGGAACCTCCGGAGGACATTTGCTAAGCGGACACCAAGTTTGGATAAGGGGCAAACATGGCTATGTATAGCCCAAATTCATTTTCAGCACCCACGGCTATGTGTAGCCCAAATTCATCTTTAGCACCCATCTTCCTTGTTTGAATTTTGGTTTTGGCGGGAAAAGGAGTTACTTGCCTGGAAGATTAGGGTTGGACTTTTGGGCGTGCTAGAAGGAGATTCAATGGATGATATTCATTGGGATGACTTGATTGATCGTAACAGGCGTGGTATGGTTGATTGTTTCGGTTAAAATTGACTAGATAACTCGCGAGGAGAAAACAGGGTAACACGTTCACCGGAGGAGTATTTCACGGGATCGCATGAATTTGAGCGTGTTCTACACATGTTTGATGACTCGAGAAACAGGAAGGAGCGTGAAATAGATAAATAAGGAAGGTTGGACAGCTGCAGATGCATGGATGAAGCAAGAAAGGAAAGAAAATATCCGGAGATAATTTACTTTAGGAAAAATTGCAAAACAGTCATACTATTAAGACCCGATTTACAAAACAGTCATACTGTTACAAACTATTAACAAAATGGTCATACTTAGTTAAATAGAGAGTTAAGTGGTGACTCACGATTAAATATGTTAGTGAAATTACCTACATATCCTTCCTATTTATCCCTCCATATATAATTCAAAATTCTTCCTTCATTATAGTGTTGTTGACGGTGGTGCTACGTGTAAGTGGTGGTGCCACCGCTCACATCTCGATACATCGCATTCAGGATCGTTAGAACGCATTCAGGTTCATTACACCACATTCACCCAAAGGGTTCACCGCTTCCCCTCTAGGGTTTAGCGAAGATTATTAAGCTTCCACCACCACCACCACCACCACCACCCCTGCTTCATCACCACCACATCAACCAATTAGTTAAATGAAGAGGGTATTTTAGGAGAGGGCATTATGGGAAAAGTTAACACCGTTTTATTCAAAAGTGTTAAATCGGATGGAAGTGTGACCATTTTGTAAACGCAATACAAAAGTGTGATCATTTTGTGAACGAATTACAAAAAGTATGACCATTCTGTAATTGGCCCTTTACTTTACTGCCGAGTGATGACAGGATTTATGGAAGTGATTGAGTGTGATTCCGATCGCTGTTCGGTATATAAAGGGTCTACGGGAGTCAGAAAAGGGTTACGGAGTGATTGGGGAGACAACGAGCAAAGAAACGAGTTGGAGAAATTTGTTCTTTTGCCTTTGAAGAGAGCTCGAAGAACATTAAAGCGTAGAAAACGATCGTTGTGCTCTGTGACAACGACACTCTTATTTTATCGTTCTCAACATTTCGGTTTGTAACAAATATAAGCCCATTACAAACCGGTTTTTCATTATATTTCTCCCATTTTCATCATTTGTAAACACTTTGAGCAATAAAATCAACTTTTAAGCGTGTTTCCAACATGATGATGAGCTAAATATCCCACAACCAAGGCAATGAGGAAGCTATTTACGCATGAATAATTGGTAATTATTTTATTTTCTCTAATTTATAATTTATAATTCACTCGATCAATGCTTTTACAGAGTTCTAAATTGTTTGCATAATTTTCTTAATTAGTTGTGATTCAATTTGATAGGTTATACTTTGTTTAGTCAATTGATAATCCATGCTTAGGGAATACAATTATTATTTGAGAATTTGCCTGATTATTTGTGAATTAAGAAATAAGGGACTCAAAAGATAATTAGAGTTTTGGATTATTTAATATCATTCATTCATGTGTAATAGTGGAATCAGTGTCTTGGTTATTTTTAATATCTTGAAATCAATTTTGCATTAAGTTTTCTTTATTTTTAAGTTTTATAAGTCTAAAATATATTGCTTTCACAAGTCTCAACGAACCTATTTACTACAACTTAATTAAAAATCACATCTAATTTTGGCGCCGCCGACGCGGACTTGTCTTTAGGCTAGAGTTTTTAGATTTTTTTTTTAATTGTTCTACTTTACGTTTTTTGGGTTTTGTCTTTTTACTACAGATTTTGGAATTTGGAGCGAAAGAAAAATTTGCCAAAGGTTTTGGTGAATACTTAAAGATATGGAGTTAAAGACAAAGCGAAAAGAGCGAAAGAAAATTAAAAAAAAAAATGAGATTTTTATTAGATTTTGTTTTTAATCTTTTAGATTTTTTTTTTTTTTTTTTTTTTTTAGAAATTGTATTAGGATATTCTCTATTTTTGTAATTTTTATTTTTGCACTTTCCTTTTTGGACTTTGGACTTGGACATTTGGACATTCTTTTATTTTTAAACCCTACGGAAGGGTAAATATAAACTGTTTGCAGAGAAGGACGGCGATTACGATATCGCCTCGGCCCCTCGGGTTCGTACATGACATAGGAGTCGTGGACCAAGTAGACTACAACGGTTCATCCCACGTCTGGAACGGAAGGTAAGTTTGTCGAAACACTCGCGAATCCCCTGTCAGCGGGTTACTGTATTCCTTCGTTTGCATATATGTCGAGGAACTGAATACGGCTGCTTTTAATTTCCTAGTAAAGGGCAAGGCCTGGCCATACAAGATAAGGGTTCGGATTTCATCAGATTTCTCTTCTTGCCCGCCTTAGGAAAACGATACTTAAGAACCTAAGCCTTAAAATTTGGAATAGAACGAGACCCGATAGGAGTAACGAGCTTAATTGGAAAGTCGTTCGAAAAATATTGGTTACTCTTTTGAGCATACTTTGAAGTTCATGATGGTTTCTGTAAGTTGAATGCGCCGCCTTGTAATGCCGGTGAGGCCTTGGGTATCAAAGCTCCACGCAGCTTCCCTCGTCTCTATTTAACTTACTTTAACTCGGATTGATTCTAGAGGTTTGCTCGGTTGTAACAATTCCTTTTCGAAAGAATATAAGGCAGTATAGAAACAATCTAAGTGGAGCCATCATGCTTTTTGTTTGCTAGAAAATTTTAGGTTTGCTTTGGTGGAGTCGACTTTTTGTGTGTTTGCTTAGAACCTCCCCGTCCTTTAGGATTTTTTTTTTATATTTGTTTTATTTGTTTTTTCTAGTGTATGCCCGAGGTCATTAGAGAACGGGCTTGGAAAGAGACAATCTAGGTCGATTGATTAGTGAAAAACCTAGTATATCTTATTGTGGAGGCGGGTAGCTCGAAGACTCTTCTTTTGAGAGCCATGTTTTTGGAAACTTCGGTTTGAGAATACTGTCTCTTCGTGAGGAAAGTACCCCCTAGTACTTGGTGTGCCAACGATGGCAACTTTGAAAGATTACATGTTCCCAACTAGGTCCACGCGACCCTCGTGCATTAAATTGCCATCCACTACGGCTAATTTGAGATAAAACCTAGTATTCTTCGGATGATCCTATATTCTTAGGGAAAGATGATGAGAACCCTTATTTTCATATTAGGGACTTTGAGGAAATTTGTGGGACAATTAGAATAAAAGACCTTCCGATGAAGTCTTGAAACTTAAGATGTTTCCCTTTTCCTTGAGAGATAAAGCTAAGACCCAATTTGAACAACCTACCATACGAATCCATTGAAACATGGCGAGAACTTATTCGCTTTCTATATGAAATTTTACCTTAAGCATAAAACTGGAATACATTAGGCGAGAGAAAATTAGTGCTAGTGTGCAACAAGAGGAGAGTCTCTTTATAGGTTTTTAGAGATTCAATGATCTCCTATCCAGTGTCCTCACCATGGATTTGATAAGATGAAACTTGTAGATATTATTTATGATGGTTTAGACTATTTGACCAAAGCCATGGTCGAGTCTATGTGCGTTAGTGAGTTGACTAGTAAAAATCTTTGATGATGCTTTTACCTTCTTAGGAGTTGTCGCTGAAAAATCCCAACAGTGGGAGTCTTGTGTTGAACCCCCTAAGAGACTCTTGGTCAAGTAGCACCAATGCGGTAGATACAAGCTTCGGGTTAGATACTAAGTTTGTTGCTTTGTCTAGAAGGTTAGAAGCTTTGGAATTGAATCACCTAAACATAGGTCTCTTATTGAACTCCGATGATAGGATTAGAGCCTCTCAAGTCTCTAGTTGTGGAGTAGAACCTAATATCTCATTTTGGGAAGTACGGGTTAGTGAAGAACAAGCCCAGACTGTCTATAACAACTCTAGGTTTGAAAATCGTCAGAAGTTTGACCCATACTCAGAGACCTATAACCCTGGTTGGAGGAACCATCCTAATTTCTCTTGGTCTAAGGGCCGAATCAAGGCCACTCTAGTAATTCTCAGCCTCCCCCAGGTTTTGGTTATACTAAGAACTCTTCAGGTCAGGCCCAGAACCCATCTGAGAATATAATAACTAGCTTAGAGGAATCTCTTAGTATATTAAGAAAAAGCCAGGATATGCTATCACAAATCCAGGAAATGTTAGTAAAGAGCCAGGTTAGTTTTCAAGAGGAAACCAAGCAGAATTTTAAGAATAATTCCACTTCTCTTGCTAAATTAGAACTTCAAGTCGACCAAATAGCCAAGTTTCTTAGTGAGAGAGAAGATGGAAGGTTCCCTAGTCATCCGATCCTAATCCCAAAGGAGAGAAATTGTACAATCATGTGAATTCACGTCACAACCCTTGGGAGTAGAAAGAAAGTTGACAATAAGGTTGCCATGCGACGGTGAACATCTTTCAAGTTCACCCTTCGAGAGGAAAATGAGGAGGCGATAGAGTCTCTAAAGAGACCAGTGAGGGTCTGTTGAGCCGGCTTTGTTCCCAGAGCCCCGTTCCACCAGTGCTAGTTCCAACTAAGAGGGAGTCCAACTTTAATGATATATTGGAGGTTTTTTCAACAGGTTACTATCAACCTCCCATTGTTAGATGCGATTAAGCGATTCCGATTATGCCAAATTTCTTAAGGATATGTGTACCCGAAAGCGAAAACTTAGTGTCGGAAGAAAGCCTTTTTAGCTAGTCACGTGAGTTCTATTATTCAGAATACCACTACTCCTAAGTACAAAGACCAGGGTCCCCTACCATTTCTTGCACAATAGGAAATTTTCGTGTTGAGAAAGCGTTGCTTGACTTAGAAGCCAGTGTGAACTTACTCCCATACCATGTGTGCCTTAAGCTATGACTTGGTGAGATGAAACCTACCCAGATAACTCTTCAGTTAGCTGATAGGTCCGTTAAAATTCCTCATGGTGTTATCGAGGACGTTCTTATTGAGGTCGACAAGTTTATTTATCCAGTGGATTTTGTTATCCTAGATACCCAACCTGTCCCTGACCCAGAGAACCAAATACCAGTGATTTTAGGTCGCCCGTTTTTATCTACATCCAATGCGATCATTAATTGTCGAAATGGTATTATGAATTTATCTTTTGGTAATATGACTATTGAGCTGAACATCTTTAATATTAGTAAGCTACCCTCTGAACTAGATGACTCGAGCAGAGAAGAGGTGAACATGATAGGAACATTAGTCGACAAGTCATTACCAAATACTTTGTTAGAAGATCCATTAGAGAAATGCCTAGCTCACTTTGGGATTGATTTTGATGATGATGATGTGATTAATGAGGTGAATGCTTTGTTAGATTCAATCCCTTTGATAGACACTAGTAATGGCTGGAAACCTAAGTGAACCTCTACCCGTTTCTAAGTCTACCCTAGTTCCTTCGTTAGAAAAGCCTCATAAGTTAGACCTTAAACCATTACCAGATACCCTGAAGTATGTGTTTTTAGGCCCCTATCTGAAACTTTACTGTGATTATAGCATCCGAGCTTGGATAGTGATCGGAAAGTAGGCTAATTGTCCTTCAAAACAACAAAAGGAAGCTTTAGGGTGGACCGTAGAAGACATTAAGGGTATAAGTCCCCTCTTTGATTGTATGCATCATATCTATTTAGAGAGTGACACCAAACCTTAAGGGAGATGCAACGTCGACCGAACCCTAATATGAAAGAAGTAGTTGAACCGAGGTTCTTAAGTCGTTAGATGCAGGCATTATCTACCCCATTTGAGAAAGTAAGTGGTCAGCCCCGTTCGAGTTGTTCCCAAGAAATCTGCACATCGTAGTCCAGAATGATAACAATGAGTTAATCCCAACCCCGGGTGACCACGGGTTGGCGTGTCTGTATTGACTATAGGAAATTGAACAAGGTCACTAGGAAAGACCACTTTCCACTTCCCTTCATCGACCAAATGCTAGAAAGATTAGTCGGACGTAGCCATTATTGCTTTTTAAATGGATCTTTGCGGTTATAATTAGGTTGTTATTGCCCCATAAGACCAAGAGAAAACCACTTTTACCCGTCCCTTTGGTACCTTTGCGTATGAGACGCATGCCTTTGAGCTATGTAATGCCCTGCGACCTTTCAAAGATTGTATGTTGAGCATATTTTCTGACATGGTAGAACGGTTCTTAGAGGTCTTTATGGATGATTTTACAGTGTTTGGTTCATCTTTCGATGAGTGCTTGCATCATTTTTCATTAGTGTTAACTAGTTGTAAGGAAAAGAATCTAATGCTTAATTGGGAGAAATGTCATTTCATGGTTGTTATTCAAGAATTGTTTTAGGGCATATCGTATCTTCTAAGGGTATAGAGGTAGATAAAGCCAAAGTTGACCTTATTAAGACTTTACAGGTCCCAAAAACCGTAAGGGATATTAGGTCGTTCTTAGGGCATGCGGGTTTTATTGTCGATTCATTAAGGATTTTAGCTTGATTTCTTGACCTCTTTGCAATCCGCTTGCAAAAGATTTTAAGTTTGTCTTTGATGATGCTTGTTTAGAGGCTTTTGAGAAGCTTAAAACTTTACTCACTACCGCCCCATAGTCCAGGCAATTTAACTAGAACCTACCCTTTGAGATCATGTGCGATGCTTGATTATGCTATTGGTGTTGTGCTAGGACAGTAGAGAGAACAAATTACTTCATGTGATTTACTATGCTAGCAAAACTCGAATGATGCCCAGTTGAACTATACCACTACCGAGAAGGAATTGTTGGCCATTGTGTTTTTCCTTAGACAAGTTTAGACCCTATCTCTTAGGTTCTAAGGTCGTAATATATACTGATCATCTTTGCTTTGAAATATCTTGTCTAAGAAGGATACGAAACCTAGATTGATTAGATGGATTCTTTTGTTACAAGAGTTTTCTCCGGACATTAGAGACAAAAAGAGTGCGAGAAAATGTAGTGAGACCATATGCAGGCTAGTTATTAATACCCTTAATGATTCTCCTCCCGTTAGGGATAGTTTTCTGATGAACAAGCTGTTCTTTGTTACCCAAGCACCTTGGTATCAAATATAGTGAATTATCTTATTCTTTGGTCGAATTCCCCAACATTGGGGTAAACAAGATAGTTCTAGGTTTTTAGCCGAGAGTTAAGCACTTCTTTTTGGGATGATCCTTATTTATTTAAGTATTGTCCGAGACAGTTATTAGAGATGTATACACGAGTGAGCGAGTCCAGTATTATTTCCTTTTGTCATGATCATGCTTGTGGGGGTCACTTTAGTGCTAAAGAAGGCTCACTGCTAAGATATTGCAGTGTGGATTCTATTGGCCTTCGTTATTTAAAGACTCCCACGATTCTTTGTGTTACTTGTGAACGTTGCGTAAATTAGGAACCATTTCCGTAGGAACATGATGCCCTTGAACCCGATTCTAATCGTTGAGGTCTTTGATGTGTGGGGTATTGACTTTATGGGTCCATTTCCTAATTCTTTTGGTAACCTATACATCCTTACCATTTGTCAGACTATGTCTCTAAGTAGATTGAGGTGGTTGCGTGTGTAAAACCAATGACCATAGGGTTGTGATTGAGTTCTTGAAAAATAATATACTTACACGTTTTGGTACACCGCGAGCTATAATTAGTGATGGTGGGTCGCACTTTTGTAATGGACCTTTTAGGCTTTTGATGAAAAAATACGGTATTACACATAAGGTAGCTACACCGTATCATCCACAGACTAGTGGTCAAGTAGAGGTTTCAATAGGGAGATAAAACGTAGATTATAGAATAAAGTTAATCCAATCGGAAAGGCGGGTCGTCACAGGCTACCGATGCCTTATGGGCTTACCGTCTAGCGTTTAAGACCCCCATTGGAATGTGCCTTATCGGCTTGTGTATGGCAAGGCATATCATTTACCTGTTGAGTTAGAACATAGAGCATATTGGGCTGTTAAGCGGCTAAACTTTTCACTTGACAAGGCGAGGCCCATAGGAAACTCCAGCTCAATGAGTTGGAAAAGATTCGTAGAGATGCATACGATAGTGCTAAGGAGTATAAGAACAAAATGAAACTTGTGCATGATAAGAATATTTTAAGAAAGTCATTTTTCTCCGAGTCAAAAAGTTCTTTCCGTATGATACCCGCTTGCATCTTTTCCCTGGAAGTTACGTTCTCGTTGGACGGGTCCTTTTATTGTTCGTTGTCTTTCCCATGGAATTTGTTGAGATCGAGACACCGGATGATAGTAGTTCTTAAGGTTAACGGTCGAGGATTGAAACCCTTTTAGAGCCCTTTCCTAAAGGTGATGTTGAGGAGGTCCCTCTGGAGGACCTCGTTTACCCTTGATTGACCATCAAGGGGATTTGTATGTTGTATATTAGTTCTTGATTTCTCTCTTCACCCGAGGTACTATCTTTCGGAGAGCTTCTCTCTTTATTGATTCCTCTGTTACTTTACTTTTTGGTATTGCTCTTTCATTAGAAACATTGAGGACAATGTAAGATTTAAGTTTGGGGTGGGGAAGAAACTTTTTGTTAGCTTGTAGGTTACGATAAATAAACTCCGAGCCTAGAAATTTATGGTTATTAAGGTTGGCACTAACCAATCTAAGTGGATAGAACATCTTGGTTGTAGGAGTTGAGAGAACCAATCGATTAGATGGAAACATCTAAATAGTCTATTCATAAAAGCACAAAGCTCGGAGTGTTAGAATTAAAAAAACATGGTAGTTTCGCCGTATCTCGTTGAATCCTTTTCACCTTTTGTTTTATTTTTCTTTTTCTTTTCTTTTAAGTGATTTGGTGGGGCACACGATTCAAGTTGTTACCATTTCTAGGGTGAAATAGAGTGATTGAGATACCAAAAAAAAAAATAAAAAAAAAAATAATTGAGACCGGACCATCAGTTGACGAATAAATTGATAAAGTCGACCTTCTTTGGTGCCCTTTATATGCCAATTGTGTTGACCTAGAGTTAGGATTATCACCGCTGGTTCCCTTGTATTTGCAGTGTGTTGAAATTAGTCCAGAGACTTGCAGTATCTTGTCCATTAGGATAGGTTCATCCTAGTAGTGGCCTTGACGGATATGGGAACACCGTTCACCTTAGTCAAACCATACGTTTTTGTCTCTTTACATCCATCTTCTTCATCTATCCATGTGATTGGTTGACTCAGGTTATGATGTCCAAAACTATACGAGTAGAGCTGCAGAATTATATATGAATTTTAGTATGCTTGAGTGCAAACTCGTGTACAACAATTGGAATTTGCTTATCCGAGTACTTCCTTGTAATCAATAAGTATGCCAACCAAGGAGATTCTTTAGTGCCTTCCAAGTTTAGCGTAGATAGATGGGAGTGCGAGGTAAAGGTTTTGTGGGTACACCTCACGGTAAACCCTTCGAGATTAACTCGGTCACTAGGGCCACCTAGTGGAGTTAGGTTTTATTTTCTAGATTAGATTTGCTCGGACTGCAAATAATAAGTTTGGGGTATTTGATAGACACATTTTTGTGTCTAAGTTGTCTCAATTTTCTCTATGTTGGTACTCGATTTTGTATTTATTATGGTATTTTGTGTGTTTTTGTAGGTGTTATTGGAGAATTACACTTGTTGGAAATTTATTTCCGAAAAATTGCTGTGGAACCTCAGGAGGACATTTGCTAGCGGACACCAAGTTTGGATAAGGGGCAACCATGGCTATGTATAACCCAAATTCATTTTCAAAGCACCCATGGCTATGTGTAGCCCAAATTCATCTTTAAGACCATCTTCCTTGTTTGAATTTTGGTTTTGGCGGGAAAAGGAGTTACTTTTTGGCGATTAGGGTTGGACTTTTGGGCGATATTACATTTGGGATGACTTGATTGATAAATATGAGCGTGGTATGGTTGATTGTTTTGGTTAAAATTGACTAGATAACTCACGAGGGAAAACGGGGTAACACGTTCTGGCGGAGGAGTATTTCCACGGGATCGCATGAATTTGGCGTGTTCACACATGTTTGATGACTCGAGAAACAGGAAGGAGCGTGAAATAGATAAATAAGGAAGGTTGGACAATTGCATATGCATGGATGAAGCAAAAGGAAAATATCCGGAGATAATTTTCTTTCTTTACGAGAAATGATGTGAGGATTTAGAAGTGATTGAGCGTGATTCTCGTAGTACATTGGGGTATATAAAGGGTCTCTGAGTCGAAAGGGTTACAAAGTGATTGGGAGACAACGAGGAAAGAAAGAGAGTTGGAAAAATCTGCTGCTTGCTTCCATTGAAGAGATCTCGAAGAACATTATGTTGTAGAAGACGATCGTTGTCTCTGATGACAACGACACTCTTGTTTTATCGTTCTCTGAATGACTCGGTTTGTAACAAATATAATATTCCAAACGGTTTTCATTATATTTCTCCCATTTTCATCATTTGTAAACACTTTGAGCAATAAAATCAACTTTTAAGCGTGTTTCCAACATGATGATGAGCTAAATCTCCCACAACCAAGGCAATGAGGAAGATATTTACGCATGAATAATTGGTAATTATTTTATTTTATCTAATTTATAATTTATAATTCACTCAATCATCTGCTTTTATGAGTTAAATTGTTTGCATAATTTTCTTAATTAGTTGTGATTCAATTTGATAGGTTATACTTTGTTTAGTCAATTGATAATCTATGCTTAGGGAATACAATTTATTATTTGAGAATTTGCACGATTAGTTCTAATGAATCAAGAAATAAGGGACTCAAAAGATAATTAGAGTTTTGGATTATTTACTATCATTCATTCATGTGTAATAGTGGAATCGGTGTCTTGGTTATTTTAATATCTTGAAATCAATTTTGCATTAAGTTTTCTTTATTTTTAAGTTTTATAAGTCTAAAATCTATCGCTTTCACAAGTCTCAACGAACCTATTTACTACAACTTAATTAAAAATCACAAGGAATGTCGACATACTTTGAGCACGTGCCATGAATGTTTATTTCTATAATTGTTCAAAGTTATTCCTTAATAGCTAAGGGAAGAGAATCCTAGAATCGAAACATAAATAAGTTAATAATCTTTTAATTAAGGTATTTAACTTCATTTTGTGAGGGGAAATAAGAATTAGTAATGTGCATTTACTAATTAGAGATTTTCCAAGAGATTTGATTATTATTTTTTGAATGAGCATTTCCAGGAATTATGGAAACCAAATTTGTGCTTTAATGAATATCTTGAGAATATTTTGGTTTTGGAAATTCCTTGGTGTCCAAACTTCCTTGTCTATAAATACTTGAAGTTTGCCTTTCTAGCAAACTAATACTTCATAATAACAGACTTCCTCTTTGTTGTGTTGTTCTTTGGTGTAGTAGCCTATTCGGAGAGGAGAGTAACCTAATTAAGTGCGAAATCTCTTAAACCACTTTCAGTTTAAAGTCTTCTTTGGAATTGAGAAGCTCTCGAGTACCATTGGTGGAAACTAGATAATTATGGTTTATCTTTTATTTTCTTTGATTTGATTGACTAATGGTGGTTGAACTTTAATTGCACCTAGTTTGTTTATGCTTGAGAATCTTCTCTTGATATAAGATTCACTCAAACTAGTTCGAAGTTTCGACAAGGATCTTTAGATTGTTGTTAGTTCTAAAGACGATCTTGCGATAATCCATTGTTAAAGAACTAAGTTAGTGCGTGATTGATCACAAGAGATTCAAGTGATTATGTTTGAGTGTTTATTGAAGATCTAAGAAGATTTGAAGACAAAGAAGATATTGAAGATTTTCGATTTGTGGGTTCATAATCTTTGGTGTACTGATACTTGTTTAGGGAAAAGAGGATCCAATTAATAATCGAGTTTATCTTTGTGATAGATTGGATTGATTAATTGAGTAGATCGGCATAAACACAATTCTTTGGATTAATAGTGTTGTTGGCTTAATCAACGCGATTACTTGTAATTGAACATAAGATAGATCTAAGGTGTGGCGCCCTCTAAGCTAAGCATTGACTAATCCAAGAGATTAACTAAATAAAGAGGCACTAAGAATAGAATCATATACTTAAGCATTTGATGAAGAAATCCTATAAAACTTAACCCCAAAACTAACCCCAGCTCGAAATATATATACAAGATCTTCTCTCAAATGATACATATACAATAGTCATTTGGTTTACAAATAGAATATACAACATAATAAACATATCAGATTATAACCAACTAAAGAAGTCAACTTCCGAGGGCTTTATTTGCTGCCAACTCGATCATCTCGAAGCTGAAGTGGGAATAATTAACATTTAACTTCTAAGTAATCATAGGCAAGATTTGGAAAACAATTCATGATTTGAAACATTAAATAGTGACCAAGTCACTAAAAATAAACAAACATGCATATGGACAAACTCCTTTCATCAAACAATGTATATATTGAGTGTAGGCCACTTCCTTCCACACCTATTAGCCTATATGGTGTCGACCAATTCCTTACACACCTATTAAGCATAAAGCGAAATTCATGTAGATATAAATGAAGGAGCCTATCATATTCCTAATAGATGTCGACCAATTCCTTACACACCTATTAGGCACACAAACGGAAATTCTTATTTCCCAAATAATTCATATTGACAACAAAACATCACAAAGGTCCTCTCCAAACCATGGAAAGATTAACGGAATCAACGGAAATTATCGTAAAACAAGTTGAGCGGTCACGAAAGAATTTACAAAACAGAAATGCATGACTTTGTTAAACATACACTTTTGTAAAAGAAACATCAATGGTTACCATAGAGTCAAATGTATTCCCACCTCTTTTGATGACAAGCCACGCTACCTCGAGATCCACGATCCCCTTTGGTTCATCCTTCGAATCGATGGAAGTTGTTAATATAGACTAACGTTAATCATACAAGCACTCTAAGAATCTAGCCAAGATGGCTCATACAAGAATCATCGAAATCTAACTAATGGTTCTAAGCCCATTTTTATGATTACACATCTTCGTTATCCATCTCTTGCATATTTAAAGATCTGCTAATTCAATTAGGTTGTTTCTCTCATCCATTAGCTAAGTTTGTGAATATCTACAACTTTGTAGTAGAAGTCAAAAAGGCTAATCGGACCATAAGGGGTCCAATTCATCTAATTAAGAAAGACTAATCTTAAACATAAGTCCAATATACAAGCCCATTACACAAGGCCTGGTCCATAAGTCTACTGGTCTCTAATCAACGGTCGATTAACGGTCAACGTCCAGGTCCGGTCAGGTCCGGGGTCAAGCGGTCGGCTAAGTCGAAAACAATATCGGTCATAAACTCTTTGAGTCGGGCTTAATCAGAATGCAGTTCTTAGAGTTAACTCAGGTCAAATGGTGATCAGGTAAGTCGAGATATCTTCAGGATGCCTAACATGCTTCTCAATTTGTGGTTTTAAGGCATCTCAACTCTAGTTATTCTACTTGTAATGAAATTCTAGCAACGGCATTTTCTAATTCTACCAGACTATAAAACTTCACACAATACATTGGATCAAGTAAAAACTTCACAATTCAATCACAGAACAGAGACTTAGATTACTGCAAAAATGCAAGTTACAAGCTTTCTCTAGAGAGGTTCAACTTAACACCTTCATCTAACCTTCATCCCTATATCACAGGTCACAAAATATCTCATTCAACTTATTTAGTAATAACTTTTATAAATTCACTACAACTACAGTGATCATAGACCAATTAGCATTACCGAATCTATGTTCCTGCAATATAGCTCAACTCGTTAACTCTTATTCTTCCTTTAGTTATGTAATTTCACTCCAACTATGACCAACACCATCATTTGAATACAATTCAACTACAAGACAAACCACTTGCCTTAATCTCGATTCTCAAGACCATCATTCTAAACTTCCGTAATCTTCATTCCCATTTCACCAACCTCACTACAATTATAATTACAAACTCGCACCATACAATAAGAACAAGTAAATTCTTCATCAACATCTTCAGGTCACTATACAATAACGCAATGACCCATTACTAAAGCTACCACCATTTACCATTTCCTTTTAACTAATGTCAACACCACTTCTAAAACTCATTGTTTTCATCCTCAATATGTACCAACCCTTGTAGATCAATATAAACCTAAACCCCAACCAATCTGACTCCATTTTATATCAACACTGATTCTTAACTTCATATGCATTCACATAATCTCAATAATGAACAGAAATAATTCTTCAAATTAATTAAGTAAAACAATTACCTCAAGAATGCATTCAATCAAGCATTTGAAAGCTGAATTCTTCTTTACTTGTCTCAATTCAATACACCATCTCAAACCACCACCATATTTCATCTTCTATATATGTGATTTCTCAATTCATTTACATCTCCTTCTTAACTCTATGTAGTTAGGAAATCCAACACACACCTCATCATATCTTGATAATAATTTCTAGATCTAAATTTATTTGATATGAAAATAAAGATAAAATCCAAAAATTATAAACGGAGACACAAGAATTTAATTGGTTCGATCAATGTGATCTACATCCACGGGATTAAGGGTTTTCACTATTATTATTGAAATTACATAAGTACTACGGGTGGGACTCCATTAATGAGTATTTGGAGCTAAAGTCTAGTTTTAGGGGAAGAAGATGATAAAGAAAATAATCTCTCTCTCTCTTACCAAAAATTGTGTCTCCTTTTCTCTCCTCTGCCTTTCTCTTTATATGTGTTTACGTAGTGGATGACGACTCACATCGACTCATATTCTCTCGGGCTCTTTACATTCTCTCAAGCTCTCCTTATAATCTCGGAGCTCTCTCTCTCTCTCTCTCTATAATTTCAAGCTCCGCTACATTCTCTCAAGCTAAGAAAATAATTAAATCTCATACACTTATAAAATGTGTTTGTGCGATATTTGAATCCTACATCTTGCCTCTTTTTCTTTGAATATTGCTTGAAGAGCGATCTTTAAGGAAAAATTTGTTGTTGTAATAATCTTTGATCTTTGTTGATGAAGGAACAAGCGAAAGAATCTTCGGACTTGAAAGTACGTACTTGCCTCTATTCTTTTGCGAAGTTCCAAGCTTTGAGAAGTAATTAGAAGTATCATCCCGAAGTATACAGTATGAAGTATCCTTGAAGAAAGTAAGAAGTACTTAATCCTTGAAATATATAAAAAGTATGAAATATCCTTTGAGAAGTATAAGAAGTATCAAGTCTTGATTGTGAGTAATAAGTATTGCCTCTATTCATGCGAAATTATTACTTCATTTTTGGTGAGAATTCTTGTCCATTTGAAATGATTCTTTGAGAAGATAAAGAACATAAAATATTTTCTTGTAATCCATAGTTGCCCTCTGTTCTTTATCTATGAAGGTAGAATCCTTGAGAAAATGTTGAATGAGAGAATTGTTTCTTTATTCTTATCTTGCCTCTGTCTCATGCTTTGTGCTCATGCGATAGTATAATCTCTTCAAGTTGCTTATAATTTTGCGAAATAACCACAATTTGCAAAATAATCACATTCTCGAGAAATTGACTTATTCTCGTTAAATTATGAACACTTATGCGAAATTATGAATACCTCGCAAAATAATGAATACCTCTGAAATTATGAATACCTCTGCGAAATTAAGATAATATCTCGAGAGTCGAATAATATCCGAGAGATTCTAAATAGTCTGAGAGATTATGAATAACACTCCTGAGAGATTCCTAAATAAGATCTTTCTTGAGAGATTCTAAATAATCTTCTTTGAGAGATTATGAATAATACTTCTTTGTTATTTTCATTGTCTCAAACTCATTTCCATGTATATATTCATAAACTTATTTGTTTACACATAATCATTTCGCAAGTTTTTATTTGCTTACTCACTTTCTTATTTGGTCTTATTTTGCCTTCCTAGTTAAAGGTCTTATTTTGCCAATTTTTTGTTTTTGCGACAAAATCGCGGGACGTTCTTACATTTGCATGTAAAAACCCATTGATTTTGCCTTATCCGCTTTGTCAATTTTATTGCGACAATATGACAGGCCTAAGTTTTCTTGCGAGAACAAAGCCCCATGACATTGCCGATCTTGCGACGTAAATCGAAATCAGGGACGTCCTTACACTTTCATGTATTGACCCATTGATATCGTCTTATCTTTGTCTTTTGTATTATTGCCTCTTCGGGATCATCGCACAAATATGACAAGCCTAAATTTTCTTGCGAAAATAAAGCCTCATGACATTTGCGTCTTAAGACACTTATCAACTCCCTAATGGAGGGTGCGCCCTTATCATCTCCCTGGTTGCCCCTTCAAGGAGGCGTACATCGGCCATACAGACCAGCTCCTCCCATCCGGTCTTAACAATAACCAGTTGTTTTGTGAGCCTCTTATCCCTTTTACCTATAGGGCTTATGGTTACGAGATCGCACCTAAGTGGAGTTTTCTTGGCCGAAAAGATATGCCAAGATCTGCCAAGAATGGCCGAGACACTTCAAATGCCCCAGGCACTCTTGGCTCAACGTGTACCTCGACGCCTTGATCATACGACTCCTTAGAAGAGGCCCTCTGGCCGTCCAACCAGGGTATAACCTTATATATAGTTGGAAATCAAGGTACCTCTCCTGGATGGGCTTTTATCGACCCCAAATCTCCATGACTCGGGTTCGGGGGCGGTGTAACCTTTTTCCCGAGCCATGTCAAGAGATACCCCCTTATATGACGCACTTTAGGTCTTACATTTGCCTCTTTGAAATTTCATTTGAACTAGGTGTACGCCATAAAGGTTCGTCCCATTCTTATGTCTGCGAAATTTTATTCGTGTTTCGCGAAATTTCGTTTCTTTTTTTTCATTTCGTCAATTCTTCCAATCATTCTTTTGCGAAATAATCATACTTTTCTTCACTCTTGGCGAGATAATCATCAACTCTTTTCTTTGCGAAATAATCGAAGATCTTACTTGATAATGAAATACCAAATTCATGCCCTACGACCAACTAATTGTACTAAGTTCGCAAGCTTGCCCATCTTGTGCAAACTTAAGCCTTGTTATTTTGTTTCTTTGTTGGGTGAACTTTAATGGGCTTGGACGAATTAGGGCTTGCACCTGCCATTCATTTCTTCTTTAAGGCGGTATTTGGGAAGTAAGATCTTTTCGCGAAGGAATTGAACATCCGCGAAGTGTTCATTCTGTGGTGTAAATGTTCGCAAGGTAACGTCGTAATGCTGAAACATTTGCAAGGCAAAAAAATTTGTGCGAAGAGGAAGACTCGAACCAACGACCTTATTCTTGGATTTTCTTGCCCGGACCAACCGTGCGAACTCCTCTTATGTGAAATTATCGCGCATTTGTTGAAATTTGCTTGTCTTTCGCGAAATTAACCCAAAATGCAAAAAGAAAAATTATAAATTTGGTGCGAATCGATCCTGCGACATCTAATTCGTTCTTTTACTCTTAGCCAACTTGTGCTAGCCCTGTTTGTGAAACAGTAGTAAGATTTACTTAATTTATTCTTTTCATGTCATCTTTTGTATAAACTTTGTCTTCGCCTTTTTCCTTCTTCTTCCAAGTCAGGTGATCTAGTGATTATATCTTACGTAACTTTTTCACTTGCTCTTATTTATTTTTGTTGTTTTTCCGTTCGTCTTTATTTTGTTACTCTAAGCATCCTTGTTAGCTCTCTTCTCGTGAGTATTTAAATATGTTCTCTTCGCAACATAATTGTCCTCTTGACATCATTGTCCACTTTGGTATGATATAACATAGATCGTTGTTTATAGTTGTATAAGAGGCTTTCATATTTCCTTGTTGGTGGTGTTTTAGACTTAAACATATGAGTATGTCACGAGCTTGTTTTCTTGTGATTGTTCCTTTCGCGGTCTCGTCACGTTGGATAATTCTTCACGTTCTTTGGATTGACATCGATCTACTTTGTTGAGTCGTTGGTGTATTCTATCACTTCCCGATTCATATTAATTCTTTCGTCCGTTTGGGATGCTTGGCTGAATTTTATCTTCGCTTTCGCTACTACCGCCTAGGATGAGATTGGATGGCCTTGCCGACAACATTTTTGTTCTTCTTTGAATGGCTGATTTTATTTCCTCTGCGTCTTTGAAGTCTTTGAAGTTCGCTTGTTTACGCATTTTGAAGTCTTTGAAGTTGTCTTTCCTTTGCCTTGGCTATTCTGCGAAGCTTACATAAGAATTCTCCTTGCTTTGTATTCTTTGCTCTTAGTGACTTTCATTGATTGATCTGATCACTTTTTGCTCTTATTGGATTTCTTCGCATGGCTATATGGCCTCTTTCATTGTACTTCTCTTCATCGCGAGGATGTGTTACCATTGTTCTTTCTTTCCGTCATTCCTTCTTCTTTACATATTCTTCATGTTGTTTTCTATTGTCTTGTAAATTGATCCGATATACTCTAGTTGATTATATATCTTTGCACCATAGCTTTTATTTGGATTTTAGATCTTTGAGCTTCAACTTTAGTAAACAATGACTAGCCGCAATCAGCAGGATCAACACAATTATGAGATAAAATAACTCTAACACAAACTATTCAATTTCTTCCAATGTATTCTTCTCTAAGTTGTTGATGACATGAACTTGCAGGACTCTCATTCTTCTTTAGTCTATATTTTCGTCTCGTCGTTCCCGTGCGTTTTCTTATTCACTTTCCAACTTCTTCAGAACTGTTACCTTTGCATGAACTATCATCCACTATGGCTATTCTTGTGATCGATATCATTGAGTCGAGATTATGAACTGCGCTATTGCTTCGATATCTTCTTCGCAAACCGGTGGGATCCTCTCTCATCATTTGCCTTTGTTGGAGTTGTTGTTTTCTTAAATGCGTTCTCTTCTTCATAGAAAGCTCCTCCTCCCTTAAATTGAATTGAGTTGCTAATATCTTTACTTGTTGATGATGTTCCACCAATTTAGTCTTGGAATTTAACTCCATCATAACCATTCTAATCTTCAAATTTTAACTTCGACTCTCAATTGCTCAGGTTAGCTTTATGAGTCATGAACTGAATTTTAACTTTGCTTATTTAGCGAGTCCGTTGATTTTACATCGTTCTTTCCCGAGTCTTTTTGTCGTCTTTCCGTTATTACTGATTCTGAGATGTGCTCATCTTTATGCACTCCGATATCAATTCTTAGCTCAGAGATCTTATTTGCTTTGTCTCTCATTCGTGCTCTTGGGTTTAATGACCTCTCTTAGCTGTTATGAGTGGTTTTATTTGCCTCGATTCTTGATGGTCATTTTGATTCATTTACTTTGGTTAATTGGCGTTGGTTCCTTGTCTTCTTTTGTGAACTGCGAAGATAAAAACATCATGAGCTTCTGACTTTGTTCCCCTTAAATCTTGGCGTGTGCGAAGTTTTATTACCGGAGTTCTTAACTTGTTCGCCCTTAGGGATACCCATTCTCTATCTGTCAAATTACTCCGCTTCATGATCCTTCCTTTCTCCATTGCTTGATAATGGTTTTCCCATTCATGACTTCGTTGATTTACACGATGATTTTAAGCAGTAAGTTTTGACTCTCTTATTTCTTTTGTTTGTTAAAAATTTGTTTATCTTCATGGAGCTATGATGACTTAAGCTGGGCTGCGGCGACCATTGGAACAGTGAGAAGGTAATAATCCTTTCCTTTGTTGCGGCAACTTAGCTAGAACTTTGTTGATAAAGTGGCGACAGGTAGTAAATTTGTTTGCTTTACTTTGCGAAGTGGACTCTCATCATTAGTAAACATTAGTAAAGCAAGCATTAGTAAGCTTGCGAAAGTGAACTATCATCATTTGATGTTGACCTATTCTTCATTACACTCTCATTTAGGATGAAGTATTTCTTCTTTACTTCTATTTGCTTCTTTACATTGTTAATTTCTTTATTTTACCTGTTTGATTGTGAAGTATGTTGTTTTCTTCCTTATTTCGCTAATGATCACATAATTGATCTTTCTTGCAACCTCGTGAGAAGTAAACTTCTTCTATGTCTCTCACGGGTAAATTTTCAGAACTAAAGTCTTCTTGTTCTTCTTTTATTTGGTGATTGACAATGATCTCTTTCACTTTTTGAATTCTCTTGCTGCATTTTTTTAGTTTCCATTGCGTGTGGTATGTAGTACTCTCATCAATATTCCTCTCACGGTCATCCAATGAACTAATTGCCCTCATCATTCGCCCGTCGGCTTTCTGGCAACCCTTTGATTTTCATCTCTGCCAAACAACAAATCTATTGGGTGAGCAATCCAAAAATTTGTGCTAATTCTTGTTGTACGAGGAATGAAAATAGTGGTTGGATATTCTTTTGTTTTCCTTATGAAAACACTAAATCAAGCTGCAAATTTTGGTGTTCAAAGTTATTGAAATCTTTTTAATGGGTTCACAAAATAAGAATGCGATTGTAAATACGTAACCAAAACTCATTTAGCATGATTTTAAAAGAGATTTGATTTTCCTTTGAAGAACAAACCTCAGTTCATGAAAACTTTTCAAAATATCGTTTTAAATCTTTGGATCTCAATTATTCAAAACAAAATTAAAGAGATAGAGATGAAATTTGTCTTTTTGAGTTTATTGTTGATGAAGATTCATCGATTTTGCTCTATACTTAGATTCTTTTCCGATCTGCTCATGTTCTTCATTATCTCTTCTCTTTCATTGAATACTGTCTTGAATCAACAAAATCGGTAGGATCCTCCTTCAGCGCCATATGTAGTTGCGGAAATCCACTTGACACACCCCTCGTCATATCTTGATAATAATTTCTAGATCTAAATTTATTTGATATGAAAATAAAGATAAAATCCAAAAATTATTAATGGAGACACAAGAATTTACGTGGTTCGATCAATGTGATCTACATCCACGGGATTAAGGTTTTACTATTATTATTGAAATTACATAAGTACTACATTGGGACTCCATTAATGAGTATTTGGAGCTCTAAGTCTAGTTTTGGGGAAGAAGATGATAAGAAAAATAATAATCTCTCTCTCTTACCAAAAATTGTGTCTCCTTTCTCTCTCCTTTTCTCTTTATATAGGTGTTTACATAGTGGATGACGGCTCACATACAACTCATATTCTCTCAGGCTCTGCTTTCACATTCTCTCCAAGCTCTCCTTATAATCTGCGCGAGGCTCTCTCTCTCTATATATAATTTATACTTAAGCTGCTACATTCTCTCAAGCTAAGAAAATAATTAAATCTCGCACACTAAAATATGTTGTGCGTGTTTGGATCTGACTTAAATCACCCATTTCAAACCAATTAAGTTGTCTTACAACAATTCTTCGATTCACTATATCTTCCTTAAATCAACTCGAAAAATCCTAAAAGCAGAACCCTAAGTAGAATCTCTAAATCGATCTTCTCTTTATAACCAAATCTTCAACCTTAATCTTAATTTGTGTCCAACCCATCTTCTATTTTTCTCGATCATCATCTTAATTTCATCTTGATTTCATATTAATTCTTCCTTGAGACTTATTATGAAAACCTAACTTTGATTCAATCATCAAACCAACTCAATAACATCAATTAAACAACAACCCTCTTCTAATTCATCTATGATAAACTCGATCTACATCTCAAATCCTGAAGACCAACACAATTAAAACCCTAAATTATGTTTCTCTGTCAAATCGTTTCTTCTTTTTCTTCATACTCTTAGCAGCCATCTCCATCCCCGTTTACACATCTTGGTACCTGATTAGAACCGATAAATCCTGGCGTCTGACTACAAATATCGTGAGAAAAGAAAACGAGGAGAAGAAGGAAAGAAGAAGAAAGAAGAATGAAGAAGAAGAAGAATAAAATGAATATCTTCTCGACTTTGCGTCGATAAGACCAAGTCAAAATTCTTGATACCCAGCGATTGGATATACGCGATACAGTGAGTCTAAAACAAAAAAGACCATTTTCCCTTCATACAAGGCCAGGGTGATATCATCTTATGCGATATCAGAATGCACGTTCGAGTCCATTAGCGTAACTTTTAGAGATCTATTCAATGTTACTAATTTTGTATCTAGTTTGTTGTTAGATTAATTTTATTATTTAAAATCTATATTAACTAATCGAGTCATTAACGGATAAATCGTCTCTTGATCGACTCTTGACAGGAATCAATAGCGTTGTGAGCTTGAGGGTCTTTACATTCTCCCCCTTATTCATTTCGTCTCGAAAATCAAAATCATTTGATCTTCAAAAACTCCCCACCTTATAGAATAATTCCATCTCTTGTCTAAGCGCAAGCAACATGAAACAAAGCACAAATCTATAAGGCTTTCTACAACTAAAACTTGTGGCTCTAGGTTCAACTACTTTGATTTAATTTCTATCAAATAGGGAAGTCTAGTTTTTCTTAAACTAAAATTTTATTTTATAAGATGTCTCTAACTTCAGGGAAAGATCCATACGAATCGTTCAAGTAAAATTATATCTATCGGTTTCCCTAAAGAGTTATATCAAACTTCTATGATCATTTGTCTCTGAATGCAGTTGCCTGTCGGGGTTGGCCAATCCCAACAATGCCTTCCTACGACAGAGAAAACCAACCTAACCAGCATTCCCGGTCTTTGGATTAACTAAGATATTGATTTCTTAAAATTATTTGTCCTACAAGCTTTTATTGAAATTGGTGTAAGTCTTATAGAATTGACTTCGTAAAACATACATATAGTTCTGACATGTTAAACAATTTTATTTATAATCCTCGAAATTTATTTTATTTAATTTTATGTATTATTATTATTATTCATTTATTTTACCATTATAAAGTAATCCAAATTGATTCAGTCAATTTATAATATCGAGATGTTTTAACTTTAGTTTTGATACCATATATATATAATTTCAAAATTTATCTATTATAAATTTCCTATAATTTAATTACTCAATTACTTTTATCATTTGTGTTATTATTCTCATTATTTTGATGTTGATGGTCGGTTGATACCTTAACCCTTAATCTTCTAATTATAATTTTACATTCACGTAAAGATTGATATAACATACTTTATTTATTCAAATTGAATCTGTATACTGTATTTTGTTAAATCTTGGCGTTGGTAATTTAATATGATTTAAATTTAAATGCACGTAAAATTATAATGTATCACAATAGTCTTTAGAGCTATTAATGTAAAGTATCCTAATAATATACTTATTTTCTTTTAACTATAATCTTACACTAAACATCTGGATCTTACTATTGTTACTTCATGTATATTTGTTTCATTTAGAAATTTCTTTGAGTCATTTATTAGATAAAAATAATTTACGATTACAATAATACTAACAAGTTAAGTCATTTTATTTTGTACTTTATACCCTCATATTTTTCGTCTAACGTCTAGTAAATCTTATATTAACTATCTAATTTGGATGCAAAACATAGATCTTTAATTTTTAATTAGTTTAATTAATAAAACAATAATCGTAAATACGCGTTAATAATTTTCCATAGTTATTTAATCATAATTATTATTTTTATCACTATATATTTTATTGAAATTTTATTTAAGTCAAGTACCACTAATGGAGAAATGCTAACACTACATTATTAAAATTATTATTACTATTATGATCATCTTTAATTACTATTATAATATTATTTTTATTAACATTTATGTGATTATAAATTGTTGATTCTACATATAAGTCAAGGTACTTTCGATAAATTTTATGTGACTTTCAAGATTTATCAATAATACTAATCTCACTATTTTAATAGTATTAGATTATCTACATGTTCATACTTTTTAAATTAATTATTCCCAAATCCTTATTAACTAAAGTTATTGATGTACCCACAATTTTACTTCATTACAAATACAAAAAACAATTAAACAAACAAATCAATCAATCAAATAATTCTTTTAATTATTGATAGCTTTTGGTGATTAAGATTTATCTCACATACCCCGACGTTCTAAACTAATTTAGTTCTCTAACCTTGGTTTATTATCTTTCCCATGCCAAGATCTAATAGTGACTCGATACCAACTTTGTGGCGCCCCCTAAGCTAGCGGTGACTAATCAAGAGAGATTAACTAAATAAGAAGCACTAAGAATCGAATCATATACTTAGCATTTGATGAAGAAATCTGTTATAAAACTTAACCCAAAACTAACCCAGCTCAGAAATATATATACAAGATCTTCTCTCAAATGATACATATACAATAGTCATTTGGTTTACAAATAGAATATCTGACATAATAAACATGTCAGTTATAACCCGAAAAGAAGTCAACTTCTAGGAGCTTTTCATTAACATGAC
Organism: Papaver armeniacum; assembly: GCA_023531295.1. Lineage (NCBI taxonomy): Eukaryota > Viridiplantae > Streptophyta > Magnoliopsida > Ranunculales > Papaveraceae > Papaver > Papaver armeniacum. The sequence goes on from JAJJWW010016731.1 coordinate 561,275, forward strand.
TACGATCTGTCTCTTGAAAGGAAAGTGGGAATAATTAACATTTAACTTCTAGTAATCATAGGCAAGATTTGGAAAACAATTCATGATTTGAAACATTAAATAGTGACCAAGTCACTAAAAATAAACAAACATGCATATGGACAAACTCCTTAGTCAAACAATGTATATATCGAGTGTGACCACTTCACCACCCACAATGCTTTATATGGTGTCGACCAATTCATACACACCTATTAAGCATAAAAGCGGAAATTCATGTAGATATAAATGAAGGAGCCTATCATATTCCTAATAGATATAAGACCAATTCCTTACACGCCTATTAGCAGCACAAGCGGAAATTCTTATTTTCCCAAACAATTCATATTGAAACAGCAAACATCATGGTCCTCTCCAAACCATGGAAAGATTAACAGAATCAACAAAATTATCGTAAAACAAGTTGAACGGTCAAAAGTGTACAAAGCGAATGCATGACTTTGTTAAACATAAACTTACGTAAAAAGAAACATCAATGGTTACCATAGAGTCAAATGTGTTCCCACCTCTTTTGATGACAATCCCGCCCTACCTCGAGATCCCACGATCCTTGGAGTTAGTTCATCGAATCGATCGTTATTAATATAGACTAGCTGTTAATCATACAAGCACTCTAAGTCTGGCCAAGATGGCTCATCGAGAATCATCTGATCTAACTAATGGTTTCTAGCCCATTTATGATTACACATCTTCATTATCCATCTCTTGCATATTTAAAGGTATACTAATTCGATTAGGTTTGTTTCTCTCATCCATTAGCTAAGTCACGAACATCTACAACTTTAGAAGAAGTCAAAGCTAATTTGGACCATAAGGGGTCGATTCATCTGATTAAGAAAGACTAATCCTAAACCCAAGTCACTATACAAGCCCATTACCAGAGGGCGGTCACTAGGGTACTAACGGTCTCTAATTGTTGACAAGGTCGATTAACGATCAACGTCAGTCTGGTCAAGTCTAGGGAACCAAGCGATCAACGAGTCAAAGGCATTTCATTCGAAGACTCCTTTGAGTCGGAGGCTTGATCGAGTGCAGTTGCGAGTTAACTCGGTCAGGATGAGTCTACAAATCGGGTAAGTCGAATATCTTGTTGGGATGCTAACATGTATTTGTGGTTTCTAAGGCATCTCCAACTCTAGTTATTCTATTTGTAAATAAAATTCCTAGCATCATTTTTCTAATTCTACTAGACTATAAAACTTCACACAATACATTGGATCCAAGTAAAACTTCACAATTCAATCACAAGAAACAAACTTAGATTTTGCAAAAGAAAATGCGATTTACAAGCTTTCTCTAGAGAGGTTCAACTTAACACCTTCATCTAACCTTCATCCTATATCACGAGTCTAAAAATATCTCATTCAACTTATTTAGTAATAACTTTTATAAATTCACTACGACTTAGAAGATATAGACCAATTAACATTACGAGAATCTATGTTCTGCAATATAACTGTTTCAGTTCAACTCTTCTTCTTCCTTTAGTTATGTAATTTCCACTCCAACTATGACCAATACCATCATTTGAATGCAATTCAACTATAGTACAAACCACTTGCCTTAATCTCGGTTGACTACCATCATTACAAGCAATCTTCATTCCCATTTCACCAACTCAATTTAAATTATAATTAATTTTACCACCAATACACATAGAACAAGTAAATTCTTCATCAACATCTTCTCGAGTCCACTATCTGATAACCAATGGCCACACTAAAGCTACCACCCATTACCATTTCCCGCCAACTAATGTCAACACCACTTCTAAAACTAGGTTTCTGTTTCATCCTCAATATGTACCAACCTTGTAGATCAATATAAACCTAAACCCCAACCAATACAGCTCCATTTTATATCAACACAATTCTTAACTTCATATGCATTCACATAATCTCAATAACAAACGGGAAATAATTCTTCCAAATTAATTAAGTAAAACAATTACCTCAGATCATTGATCAATGTATATTTGTTGAATTCTTCTTGCCATACGATTGATACACCATCTCAAACCACCATATTTTCATCTTCTACATGTGATTTCTCAATTCATTTACATCTCCTTGAACTTAAATCATGACTCAACCAATTCGTTGTCTACAACAATTTTTCTAATTGATATACTATATCTTTAAATCATTTCAGAAAATCCTAAACAGAACCTAATTCTGCAAATCTCTAAATACGCTTGCAGCAACTAAATCTTTGACCTTAATCTTAATCATTATCGACCATCTTTATTTTTCTCAATCATAAATCTACCATCTTCAATTTCATATTCTAATTCTTTTGACTTATTATGAAAAAACAACTTTGATTCAATCATCTAACCAACTATTAACATCAATTAAACAACAACCTACTTCATTCATCTATGATAAACTCGATACACATCTCAAATCCTGAGAAAGACCAACAAAATTAAAACCCTAAATTATGTTTCTCTGTCAAATCGTTTTCTTCTTTTCTTCATACTCTTAGAAAACTTAATCTCGTCCACATTTTGATGCAGTTTGATTTTGATAAATCCTAGTGTACAACTCACAAATATAATGAGGAAAAAGAAAGCAGAAGGAAGGAAGAAGAAAGAGAGAAAGAAAAGAAGAAGAGAATAAAATGAAATCTTCAAACCCATCGATAAGACCAAGTCAAGTCTTGATACACCTGATTGAGATATGGCATTACAATTGATGTAAAACAAAAAGACCATTTTCCCTTTATCCTGGCTTAGGTGATATCACATCTTGATACGATGCTCAAAATGAAATACTTCAAAAGGTCCATTAGCGACAATTTTAGGATCTATTCAATAGTCTTAATTTAGTATCTAGTTTCGTTGTTAGATTAATTTATAATTAAAATCTATATTAACTAAATTAAGTCGTTAGCGGATAAATAATCTCTTGGTGACTCCCCAATATTCTAATAAAGTTGCGAGCTTGAGGGTCTTTACATAAGGACAATGGAAGAAGGTTATGTTAAGATAAGCGGAAGAGCATTTGTCCAGCTCATATGCTTGGTTGAATAGGTTGATTCAGGATTTTTGTTCTTTCTACTGTTTGGAATACGAACCAAAGGAATTGTTCCAAGTACGTGACTAAGGTCGGAGAGCTTGGGAATACACATCGGAACTAGGTGAACTATGGGTTTGATTTGCTTGGTCTTAACTATACGAAGT